>RYFJ01000162.1:0-87643 GCA_003991445.1 Oryza meyeriana var. granulata
GACAAAAGGATAATCTTACTAGCTTCATACAGTTTACCCACAATCTGCGCACATGGTATTATTCTATATTATCCATCCCATAAATGATGTTATTAAATCAATATCTTGGTAAATAGATAGCAACGCACAGACTTATAAATAAGTACATACCAATATCGTCTAGATATATTACAAGGAATATATAATTTCTTACTAAACTCTACGACTATCTATGCACGCAAACGGTCTCCCACCCCCACCACATTTCTCCGACAACCTAGAGAGAGGTCCATACACCAAATAATTGATAGAGTGGTGAGTATCATACTCAGTCTGGTTATAAATTACATCATCGGTTTCCTATAGCGGGCTTATCCATCAACCGTGGCGAATCACAAAGTCCGCAATTATTAAAACATGCATTACCTCCCACTGAAGTCATTTGTCGCGTACTCGCCGTATAGGAACCCCGTGAAATAAATCATAGCACTTGGAAGGACGTAACTCACTAAGGTCCGGTATAGCGAAAAAATCGAACACAGTTCACAGCCTTTGCCAAACAGCAGAAGGCTCTTAGGTACGGTGTCGTCTGTTCGTCAAAATAGAGGTAGGGGCAAGGAACTTACAAATGTAATTCATAATGATCTGTTATCTACACTAATGAGAAAAAAGATCGTGTCCCTCGGGTGCTCCATCGGAAAATATCTCTGCATTGCAAAGACAGAGGACCAAGAAGAGGATCCATCAGCCACGCGCTGACGCGCGAGGTAATGAGCAATCTGAACGGCCGCCACCGCGCCGAGACGATGACAACCACCGTACGTTCGCCAACCGCGGCCATCGCTACATACCAATCACCACCATGCCGATCTGGCACTGCGAGGAGCGAAGACGGAGGCGAGCCGAACTTCCTCTTTTGCTTTTTGGTGTTAGAACGTCTGATGTGAACTCCTCGGGCCTTCCTATCGTCCTTATTGCCGAACGCAGTGCTCCAGGTTGCAAACGCTGTGGATATTCTCACCAGACAGATTCGATAAATAACTAACTTTCTTTGTTCGATTTAATGGACTACTTTCTTTTGGTGTTACTAAATGACTATTATAGTTTTATCAAGATAGTTTAATTACTTAGATTCTTCTTATTTAAAAATTTAAGATAAGTAAAATTTTAATTTTTGGTATTAACTAGTTATAGGCATAACAAAAGAACTTTAGAGAGGACGATCATCAAGTTTTATATATGCTCACAGTTTTTAACTAAGACGCAAAGATCAAATATAATCCAACGATCAAAAATTAAACGGCTGTCAATATTAAAACCAGAGATGAGTTACTATTCTTGGCATTTTAATATTTTATTTTCTAAACATCAAACTACTAAAAAACTCTTACACCTATAATCAATTCAGAACATCCTAGCCCTTAATTTTTTCGCTGCTATCCGTATCTCACACAAAGTTATTAACCAGTGATTGTCAGCAAACTGAAGTCGTCGGTTACCGATGCGGTTAGCGGCGTAACCGTACCAAACCCGCTGGGCACAATACGGTTACGGGTAACACCGCGCGGTTTGGTTTGTTGTATTTCAACAAGAAGTGTTCAAATTTTTTTCTTTAAAAATAAAAAATGCCATAACAACTTCTAGTCAGTACGTCACTTTAATATTATGGAATTACTCAAAATGGTGAATAAAAGTCACTGAAGGAAAATAATAAAAGTTTATGCTGTAAATTTGAACGAAGCTCTAATCTGAAAAAATTTAATAAAAAATTAGAGATCCGGCACGGCAAACCTACTAATTTCTACTGGTTATTTGATTTAAGTGAAAATCATTTAGAAGAGTTTATGCAAAAAATAAAGTTATGAGATGATAGAGGGACTTATTTTTTTAGAGCATCATCCACAAATTTTTTTTCTACATTTTTCTACTTAATTTAATATAGAATTTTTAGTACGTTTTATAATTTTTTTCTTTTTCAGCTTCACACCTACATCGGTTCACCGTGGGCCTTATCCCCAACTGCCGATATCCCGCGCTAAACCACATAGTTAACTCGGCGGTAAACAAACAACAGATCTTCTGTGCGATTTAAAAAGTATTGAATTAAATTTTTTGAAGAAAATAATTTCGTGGTGGTTTGGGGCCGACTGTTAGCCGACGGCGAATCTCCCCTTAATGATATTGTCAATACCTGATTAGCAAACTCCTTCTTATCTCAACCCGGTTAATTTCTTTTTAAAAAAATAAAGAAAAGTCTAAGACAACAGAGGGAGGTAGATACTGGCTACATGTTTTGGACTTGCGAGCCCCAACTGCGTAGGGTTTATAATCCGCTGAAAGTTTGAATTTGATCTTACTGTGATTGCAGCGAAGCCGCTAAAGAAGAAGAACGGAAGCTCAATAGCGAAGCCTTTTGTTGTCAGCTGGCAAAGTTATCCCAGACAACCAGGCGAGTGCCATCAATAATCCGTTAACAAAGCTAACAAGACGCGGCCCACTACAATAGAAAAGCTTAAGTCACGGCCAGTTGGCCCGGCAACTACCCAGCTGCTTCTATGGCCTAGACGATTATTACATTTTTAAAACAAAAAATATTTATTAAACATTTTCATTTCAAAAATTTGACAAAATATACCTCTAAACGTCCCGTGAGCAGGCGACGTTCTTTTTTTTTAGAGAAGCTCCAATCCAGAGCGAGACGCCATTTGATGCCGTGGCGGACGGCTGTTGGCTTGGGCGGCCGACGGCCGTGCAGCAATTTACACCCGGCAGCACCCCCGGCCGGCACACTCACCTTGCAGGCGGGCACCCCTGTCGCCTCTGGGAGGGGCGAAATTTTATTAGTCCACAACCTAAGTATCAACCGAAAACCACCAAAACACTCTAGACCTCTACAAAATACGTCACACAAATTCTAACAAGAACAATAGATAGAAAAAAAAGAAGAGAGATGCAGGCGAGGCGAACGAAAGCAACCGAAGCCGGCCCTGCCGATCGGTTTAGCTGAATCCTGCTTGTAGGTTTAAGAAGATCTATTGTGTCCCTGTTGCAATTTTATTTAAATCATTGCAAGAACATTGATTTAGTATTGTGAACCTGGTTTCGTGTATATTGTACCTTATTAGATCTGTAGGTTTTTTTAGCTTTACATCTGTTAGACAAGTGACCTTAAAATCTTGCTATCAGAGATGGTAGTCTAGAAAATACTATCGAATACCAAGGTTTTTAGAGTATGGAGGAGAATGTATTACAGGTACCATTTAAGTTCATTCTATTTTTCTCATTCACAAAGATGATGGCTAAGAAGGTGATATTTTCATGTATATGTTCACGGTAAGGGAATGTTAGCAATATGGGTAACAGTATGGTGTTAAGAGTTCTGTCAGAGTATGAGTCTCTAACGGCTTGTAAAACATTGAGTAGGCCAGCTGAGAGAAGTTTCGGGATTCAGGTACAACTTGGACTGATGCGAGGCTTTCGATGCTGGAACGCCCAGCTTCAACTTGTAATAACTTGTAATGTTTATAGTCAGCATCCGCGGGTAGTTGAAAGGGTTTTTTTTTAGAATAGATGCCGATGGAAAAATTGCATCTCGCCACTCTGGAGATAAGTATGATGGCGAATACATTCACACCGTGGTTGGCCACTGGTAAACTTGTTGTCAGGTGTATGAGAAAGATAACACCGTCCACGCAGATAGAGCACGATACAAGATTGATAGCAAGCGTCCAATTAACGATAAGCGGCGAGGGTGATCCTGACAAAACTGTAATGGAAGAAATAAAGGAGGGAATGAATAAGATAGGCCAGCCAACAGGTGTGGCAGATGAGAGAGAATTGATCAAACACCATCCGTCGAAGAATGATAGAGAAAGGATGAACTACGAAACAAGCATGCAAGAATAATGATTCGTTCCTGATGAGGACAACGATCTGCTTGATGGTGAAAACAAGGAACTTCTCTGCTCTTTTATCTCCTAAAATTTTGCCGAAGTAAACGCATCTAGTGCCTATTGGAAGTGTACCCGCAAAGAATAAAGGTCAAATTAGATGGTTTACTGGAGTAATGCATGTAGAAGGATAAATGTGAGTAGATTGCGCAAGTAAACTCAAAATGGACTAGCATCTGTCATTTCACTAGTGATGAGTTCTTCGGTCGTGGAAGTCAATCATGTCTAGTGATATGAAGTAGAGCGTGTAAGGGAATGGGATGTCCAATGGCGGCGGTACACGCATATCTTTAAAGGGTAAATGAAAGGATTATTGACAAGTTTTCCATCGTGACCGATGCATTTATGTTATTTAAAACGTGTTGGAAAAATATCATAGAAACATGATATCTGCAGTCTCGTTGTAATATCAGAGATGTATTGCCCCAAAGATTGTGACAACCTAGGAGGTATGCAACACAAGATCAATTGATTAGAACAATCAGGAAGAGGAAATTCAAATTACCACAATTACCCCTATGGGCTACAGAGCCTTGAGGAACAAACAGACAGAGGTTGTAGAGATCGACGGGTTGCACATTTGAAGCATCTTATGATAGATTTGCCTCATCTATTACAGCCTAGTACTTTTTAGCAAATCGAGACCATACCTACGACCATGAAAGTCTGTATCATCATCTGCCTCATGGGTAATAAACTGTGTGTTGAACACGATTAATTCTTTGCATTAGGTGCTTGCATTCGACAGTTATGTGCAGTGTCGTCCCATCTCGTGCAATCATGAAAGAGAATTTTTGACCGAGCAATAAAGTTTCAAGAGGGACAGCATCGTTACCAGGCAAGGGGCGTTGACGCAATAACCACAAGAATTCGTATACAAACCACCCCAGGGTGCGCCTTTTGCTTTTCGTTGAAAGACGTCAAGCAATCCGATCAAACGTGGTTATTCGGTTCTAGAAAGGATTAAGTCTATAGTTGTACGGCGAGAACGCCAGACGTAGGTGTCCATACATGACCATCACCGCCGGCTCCTGCTACGAGGACACTTGCAGTAAATTGAATAGATAAGATGTGATGTAGCAAGGGATACGCCACCACATGCGGTGGGCCTGATGTTAACAAAAGTGAGGAGTGTGTGATGGTCATGCGTCATAGGAGTGCTAATTTCTACAGGACCAGTTTAGAACAAACACCTTATGGATCTTTTCAAGAGGCGCGAGGAGATGCGCCAGAATCTAGAAAAAAAATTCAATGACGCTTTGGAGGAGGTAGGCTTGGATGGCTGGGACCTCTAACAAATAGCCGAGCATCAGTCCACAGGCGCGGAAGGGCTACTCTTGTGAGGGGATCAGATGTGCCACACAGAAGTTCATTGACCATCTATCAAAGTGTGAGGGCATCGTATGAGAGAAGAAAGTCGGCATCATTGGTTTAGAAAAATTTTCGGAGTGAATTGAGAATGAGCTAAAAGGAGAGAAATGGGATTGTTGTATGACAAGGATGGTTCATTCGAAGATTTGACCATATATGATACCAATTTTTGACAGAGCGACTTTATAACCCCCTCGTGGCGTGATGCGTGGTGTTACGACGGTGCTGCGCAGCCTTGTGGTCTCTCCATATACTCAGTTGACAAAAAATAACAAAAAATTTTTATTGTTTAATAAAATCTTCCACGCCCCTCAACTTTCGGGCCCACTCCAGAAAACCCAACAACCATGCACAGTACTTTCAGAGATCGGTTCAGAGCAGCGCCCCTCAATGACGAACAATAATCTTTCTTTGGCACAACTACTGACTAAGTACCTGCAAGATAAAAGTAATAAGGCCGAAGACATCGAGCTATACCTCAAGGTACATAAGAATACAGATTTAAATATTGTGTGTCGACAAGGGCATGTGCAGAACTCTACCGTAAAAGAGTTGTGCATGAGTGTATGCTGAAGGAAGACGAGACCTGCAATGCTCGTGCTGAAAGCCTACTTTGCTCCATAAGCTTGTTCTCATGTTATTGCCGCGAGCGGTGAGTGCGGATAGAAGCACGTTATTTTGTCTCACCTTATTTCAGAAAAAAAACAATCTACAATACCTGGAGTGGTGAGATATAACGGCTTCGGTATTGCGGGGACATTTACTATGGAGCATCCTCAAGCTATGTACATTCCTGACCCAAACAAATATTAAGGGATAAAGCAGGTTGCCTAGTTTAAGACAAGACGCATCCGTAAGTAACATGGATGAGTCTGAAGCCGGTGGAACGCATAAACATTGTTCAAAGTGCGACCAAACAAGTCATACATATAAGAAATGTCCAAAGAATACAACTCGGTTCAAGTGCGGCGGAAGCTAGACCGTTGGTTTCAGGCGTTGATGGCAGTCGTTCTACAAGTGAAGGCACAACTTCAAGACGACAACTGTCCTAGGCGTTCTCGAGCATTTGGTGTGCTGCGGTGTAGTGTAAGTCTATACTTGATCTTTGTTATAGAACGATATGCACCGTACTGTTATTTTTTTATTGTCATGTAAACTTTGCAACTTTAAAATTTAGGCTACTAACTCTCTATTTGTATGAAGGTATGGTGTACCCAACACCGGAGTTGCTCGACCGGGGACTCGAACAGTCCCACTGGTCTTACTTGTCAGCCGTGGAGGGTGCCGTTGGTGTTCGACATCTTCGTTGAGCTCTACTGTCCGCCGATCGCGTGATACGACAGTTCGGTCTACCGTCAGCACTTCCCTGTGCCATGGAGAACGTTCCATGCCGCGCGACGTGCACCGTTTAGTACTAGCTGCGATCTTTGTTGAGTACTACAACTTATTAATGTACTCTAATGCACTCTCTGTAAATAGGTATAATCGTAGGGGACAGGCAGCCGACGCTCAGTGATATCCCCGACTTGCAGAGATACGTGAGGACTGGTTGCTGGCGACGGAGGAGGTCATCGACAACATACATTCCACATACTGAGGACACCTACTTAGCATACCTCAGGTGGTACCAGCCCCGTACCCGCCACGCGTGACGTTCACTCCAGATGATCCACAGCCACATGTTGCCGCTCGATGGACACGTATTCTAGACACCGTGACAGGACTACTTTCGCGCGATAAGTCACATTATCTTGCACTTTGCTATTCTCTTTGTAGGTGTCCATGGTTCTAACGTATATTCAGCATCACATTTGAAATAAGGCTGACGCAACGCGACAGGTTCAGCCTGATGTGAACGCAGCGTTCGGACGGTTGCATGGGATCCGTGCTGACTGTCGACGAGCAGAGGACGACTTTCGAGAGGATCGTCACGCGATGCACACAGTGGTTCGTGCGCTCAACTGTCGTACGGCCGATGCAGTATCTCCTGTAGCTGTACAGCAGCAACAGCCACGGCCATCAGGAGCAGGAGTACGCCCGTAAGGTCCAGTTAGCTAGCTCGCCCCCTCCAGAGGTAAATTCCACTAACTATCGGTTCATAAACATGTTTCCTTCTACGACATGCACCGTTTACACCAATATGCTTCCGTGCAGCTTTCGTTACACTGTGCCTACATCCCTCCGGAGCTGGCACGTCGAGTAGGGAGCATATCACACATGACCACACGCGCGAGTAGGGTATGAGCGGTGCCCCGAGGGCACACCAGGAGGTCCTTGAGGTTATATCAAAGTTTACTTTTGCCTTGCAAAATTTCGGTTTGCAATTATCAACAATTTTGTGGCACAGGGTTCCACTCTACAAGCGCCGGGGATGTTTGCTGGGCGCTGGCTCCTCTGCACAGGGCGCACGCGGCAGCGGTTGGGCACAGGATCCTTTCGAGGGGGATGGACTTGGAGGGCAACGACGAGGAGATCCAGGAGGTACTATCCTCGCAGCTTGAAGGAGCTTCAGCACCGGCCAGACACAGGACCACCAGCTGCCACACCCGTGCAGGCGACCCGTGCTGGCCGTGTCGATTACCGACCGGGTGACTGGTTGACGTACTCGCAGGGCGTCAGGTGCGAGCGCAGACTAGGAGGACGAAAGGGGCTAGAGGTTACGGTCAGGGCCCGTAGTACATTGTACCAGTAGTAGTTTCGTCTGTTGTACATCATGTTTTTATTAATTCTATGTTTACTGAAGAAATCTCTTTTACTTCGTTTACGCTTGTCGACAAACGATGTACTCCTCACGATCTACGTTTGCGATGAACTAATAAAAAACATGAATTTTCGAGTTTCAACTTCAGGGGAAAGTAGATTTCGTGCGGTGACAACCGAGCACACGTTAATTGCTTATGAACCTAATGAAATTATTTATCCAACGAGTATAAACAGCACATAAAAAACGTTTCTAGTTATCGGTTATTACATGCCTTAGGGTATTTCAAATGGATATTTGACTAGATATGTAACTACTATGTGCAGCGTGGGTACTTTCCCTTCCTCGCTGCTCTCCGGCCCAGCTTCCTTTGCACGTAGTGCCCTTCTCCGCTTCCTCTCTCTCTGCTCACGGGCTTCCTTCTCCTGTTCCTCTTCTATCTCAGACTCCTAATCTTCTTCCACCGCTCAAAGACGTTCGAGGTGGTCCCTGTACCATTCCTGCGATATGTGAAGATACTGTGCGCCTGTGGACGGATCTCCGTATCTATCCACTGCACGAAGTCGCACAGAAGGCGGAGGAGGCTTCGGTGCCTTCGCATATGTAACATTTATTAGTTCAAAAGGTTCAGATATTTCGTACTACAAGATAATTCGTATTACCTCCACTAGCTTCTTCGACTTCCCTTTCTTCCCTTGTGGTTTCGGCTTCTCTCGGAGAGTAGAGCATAATTAGCACACATCCAATACCTTTGCCGGTATGTGTGATCCTGCTGACTTATTGCAACCTTGCATTCATCTCCGCACAACACAATCGACGAAGGCACGTCAATCAGAGGTCGTTAACGACTGGACATACCAAATGCATCATAGCAACCTATATTATAACCAAATAACGCAAGTCCTATAACTTGCTAGGCCAAAAATACTTATATAACTATATACCTAGGGTATACTACACGATGACTATAAAAAATAAAATGTCATCAATCCTCATTTCCCATCTCCCTAGCGTTTCTCGAATTAGTGCTACTCATTTAGTAAAAAAAACCTAACTTCTCATCCGGTATAATGTTCCTTAGTCGTTAGATGCTCAACTACAATAGATCTACACCATGTGGACAAACCTAACATTTATTTACCCTGTAAAATAACTAGTATAATACTACACATACTACATCAGTTTTATGATAGAAAATGGAAATTAAAGAGAGACATAAAATATTACTTGTAGACGAATCCGTAAACCGGCAGGGCTTCGCGCTTTTCGTTCGCCTTCGCTCTCAGATCCTCTCTTCTTTTTCTGTTATTTTTATAAATTTTATGAACTTTTCTGAGGCTGGAATAGGGTTTTATAATGAGGTAGGGCGATTTTTTACTCAAGAAATAATTTTGTTAAATATAATAGCCAATTTATAGGTGGCCCCTGGCCGCTTGTAAATTGGCTGACGGCCGTCAGCTACGTCATCAAATCGCCCTCTAGGAAAGCGATTTCATAAAAACACCCTCCTAGAGAGCGTTGGGGGTATATTTTTGTAAATTTTTGACATGAAAATATAGTTTTGTAAATATTTTTTTGAAAAAATATTATAAATAAAAAATTCCTATGCTAGCTGCTCCAAACGACTAGCACCAACGAGAATTCGAGCACCTCTCTGCTACTTTAAACTGCAGAAACGGAGGGAGGGATTAATGGGCCATAATAAAAGATCACGAGCCCATGCCATAATCTTAGGGTCTTTGTTGGTGAGTGAGATGTGCATTTAGGACTTAGATATGATTTTTTAAGATAATAAAAATTTTATTAAACTTATTTAATTACATCAAGATTAAGATGGTTCAATTGTACTGAGAACACTTTTAATTAATGACTACATTATAGATATGATGATGCAGCTTTTGCATAACCAACTAGCATGGGGACCACCAAACATAATCTCTTCAACTTTTTCTTAGATTACAGTAATCTTATGTGTTCTTTTGTCCATCAAAAGACATGAGGTGAACTCAATCACTCGTCTGTATCTACATTATCTTCAAAACAAAGTAAAAGGGATAGCTCCCAATAGTTCCTTTCAAACTGGAAATGCAACAGCCAATCCCACCGAAATCTAGATGAAAGACTATTAATTAAGTTTCAGTTTATATTTTTTATTGTTTCATAATCTGGCATTCAAGCGTCACTTTGGAGAGGTTTCTTTGTGGAACGAATCCTATGTATACAAACTTTTCATGCACTTCAATTAACAATATTACAAAAAAAATTTAAAAAAATTATATATGTATTTTCAACAGTATTACACCATATATAAAAATCTCATTTTCAAAATTATAATATTTTAGCCATAATAAAAATCAAAAAATCTGATAGTTTTAAGAGTATAAATATGTTAGAATTTTGTTTTTTCTCTATATGTATAGTACATTTAAAGTGAGACTTTATATAGATACAGTACTATTGAAAGTATATGTATAAATTTTTTTAAATTTTTAGTGATATTTGTTAGTTGGTGTGTGCACGAAAAGACTATATACACAGGATACATTCTTTTTTTTTTACAAGTATATATTCTAGCGTTGAAAGATATCCGGTGCTGTATTTCTGCATTCCAAAAGGTTCCAGATGCTTCCTGCAGTTCAAAATTAGATGGCATTTATCAGTTTCAAAGTAACATTTCAAGTAAAATATCCTTATTAATAATAAACTATTAGTAACCTAGAGAGGTATAATTAGTAGTAGTACGTAATAAAATTAGCGGGAGTAAAGTATGCCACTGACATTATTATATCCTCCGTTTTATTTATGTAGGTAAAAGAACAAGTAATTCAGAATACGGCGTAATTATTAAATTGCAACAAATAATCTGTGGGATCTTTACAGGATCCGTTCTACTCTAATCTCAATGCCGAAATTTCAAGAAGAATCCCATCGTTTCTTACACCGTTTGGAATTTTTTTCAGCATATATAAAGTGATATCTCATTCTCTCAATTCTGTTGGATTTTCTATATGCTAAAGAGTCATTTTGCCTCAAGTTTCTATGAGTTTATAGTTATACATCCAAAGCACCTGTTTTGCCTAATTCCGTTGATTTTGACTGTCCTGCAGCTTATTGATCCCGACACATGACTGAGATCAGCAGGCTTACAGGTGTAAAAACTTTATATCTGGTTGGAAGTGTGAAAGGAGGATAAGCTCACATCATTCTCAAGTGCGCTCCATCAATTCTGTCATCACTCACGTAATTAATCAATTCTTCGCTGTATATATCGGTAGTTATGCAGAGACCAAAAGTAATGTCAAAGGAATTATATCATCTTAACGTAATTGTCTAATATCAGTAAAACTTTTTTATCTTAAAAAAATAAGCACAAGAAGAAAAGATCTTCCATCACCAGAAAAAGGCTCATGGAGTGACCGAATTCACATTGGTTCTCTCTCGGTGACAATGGCACCCACAAAATTTGTTCAAAAAACAATGGTACCCACGAAGCATGCTCTTTCAATTCCTGCATGCATCTCCACTAAAAATAGAAATCATGCCTTATACTATGACCAATAGAGGAAAATCTTCCATGGACACTTGTCGAGCTAATTCTTTCTTAAAGAGAATTAAACAGTCCCAAGTCCCAACAAGATCGGCTCCTAAAAATTTTACAAAAATGTTTTTGTGCCTAATTAACTTTCAGATATGCAGTAGAAATAAGACTAGAACGACATTATTTAGATGAAATAACTAATCAGTGGTAAATGACATATCATAGAGTGCTCTTAGGATAGAATTCTCTAACTATTACGTTAAAAGGTAGAAAAACCAACAAACATAGAAGGAGAATTAATTAGTAAGTGGTTAGAGATAAAATAAATATTTTCTTATGTCCTAGCCTGCTTAATGGATGAATAGATTAATTGACACGTTTCCTAAACTTCTAAACGTTTTTAAAAACTATGTATATATGAATTTTTTAAATATTATTTTAAATCTATTTATTAACTTTATAATAGTTAATTCATTTATTTGTATCCTCAAATAATTATCAGTATTCATTCAACTATTCAGCCATTCAACCATTCAACAAAAAAAACACTTAGGCCCCTGAAGTCCTAACAATGTTGAAGGAGGCTAATCTAAGGGAGCAGAAATTATCAAAAAACTTGGGTAGCGTTCTTTTTAGCTACTAGATTATTATGGACACGTTTTTCAAGCTCCTAAATAATGCGATTTTTGGAAAAATTTTATATATAAAAATTTCTTACAATACTTTGTAAAATCCATTTATCAACTTTTTAGTATTTTATATATTTTTTTGTGTTCTTGAAAAGTCACCACAAAATCAAAATAATTTATAATCTACCAGCCAATAGCTGGTTTGAAATTACGTCAAAGGTGCAAATTCCATGAGGGAAACTGGCCCACGTGCTAGTTTTGTATTGAGGGTATTTTTCAGCTTGGTGGTCCTTTGGATGGTATTGAGAAGTGTTTGCCAAGCAAATGAAAAATTGAAAGAAAAGAGATAGGAACGCAGAGCTTTGCAGGCGCAGGACTTGTAGCTAGGACGTACGTCGTCATTCGAGGATCGTTGCAAAGTATACCAGTAGTACAGGCTGACAGCCCTTATTAGGAAAGGATGATCACTTCCCTGAAATGTTAGTATGTAAATTTAAGTGTCTTCTTGCTTTACATTGCACAGCCAAAAGAAAGGAGAGAATTTTAAGCCCTGAAGCGTATGCCATGGATCGCTTGATCTCTTCACTCACAGCTCATTGATGGCCCTTGTGTGTTCAATGGAAAATTTTCAATCTTAGCAATTCAAAATTTTATTTTGTGATGATAGATGGACTGTTAACTTACGGTTGACTCAAATTCTTGCAAGAAGGAAAAGGAATACTAACTCTGAAACCATACAGAAGATAAATGGCTTTTTATGCAATGTTGATTCATAGTGAAGTGTGAATAGAAGTTCCTCCTTTTCTTTTACTTGGTAGCTTTTACTCATTGTTACCTTTGTCTTTTGTCTAATACACACCGATTGTGAATTTGTGAGGTTGGAAGGTAAAAGACCAATATGGCTTGCACTATCAGAAAACAGAGTTTTCGTGAGGGTTAAAATAACATGAAAATGTCGTTTTCGTGAGGGTTAACTGTCACGAATTATTTTCGTGGAGGTGAGGACCGCCACGAAAATTACGAGACCACCCGGCCGGTATTTCGTGACGCTCACCGTCACGAAAAAGAGACATCCCAGAAGGTTACCCATCCTCCCATCTTAGCGAACTAGATCCAGTGCTTTGGTGCTGGTATAATCACATCTGAAATACTTACACCGCCGGTTGGTCTAGTTCTTTCTTATCCGAGTGGAGGGGCGATGGCACTGTACACCATTTCGTGAGGGAAAAATTATTTTCGTGGCGGTTTTTGATGCACCGTCATGGAAACAACTATTTTTTGTGACAGTGTGTCAAGCACCGTTACAAAAATATGTTTTCGTGACGGTTTTTGATGCACCGTTATGAAAATTGTGATTTTCGTGAGGATGCATCAAAAACCGTCACGAAAATTCATCACCCTCACGAAAACTAGTAGTGTTGACAGATATGTCGTTGATGATAGGCATATTCACCTTTATTTGTTAAGTTTTTTACTACAATGTGTGGTATTCTGCAGGTTACTCCTTCAATTGAAAAAAAACGGCAAGTCAGCTTCTGAAATCAATTTCTACATGAACATTGCACATAACTTTGAAATTAAAAAGAAGTGTATCTAGCTGCACTTGAACAGAAAAAAGAGGTATTTATGCATGCATACAGATGGTACACTTCAACAATGTCGTTTCCTTTTCAATATGTTGGCTTTGTTGGTGCCAGATAGCATGTTCCAACTACAGGGATTCCTTACTTAACCTGTAAGTCTTTCCTGCCACATGCATTCCATGCTGGATATATTAACCCTAGGCCCATTTACGCGCTGCTGTCCTTTGCTTTAGATCTTTCATTTGCTTTGTGCTTTGGAAAAATTGTGGAAAGATTTGTGATCTAGCAAATCAGCAAGACGAACTGTGTGACGCACATTGTTCCTTGCGTGAGCAGGGCGTGTTGGTAGCTTTCGCACGTGCAGAAAAGCGGAAAAAGAGTTGACCGAGTTGTTATTATTAAGTTGCCCTTACTACCCAACCGGAGAGCGGACGACTAATGTGTTCCACTTATTAAACATGGTCTATGGTCGATCCGTGACCCATAGACGCTGAAGGCATCCTTAGGGTGATCTTATAGTTCCTACGGGATGGAGATAATAGGGTCGGCCTATAAATTTTCCTTCTTTTTGTCACATTTCGCTTAAAGGGTTGAAAGGAGATAGTGCATTAAGCTTTCTTTTTTGACCTAGGTTTAGTCAGTTTTATGCTTTCATGAGAGTAAAGTTGGATACGAAAGGACTGACAGCCCTTGCTCGTGTGCTTTTTCCATGCATGTGCTTTGTCTTTGTTTCCCTAAGAATCCAAGATTCAGAGCAAAAGGTACACTCTTAAGTAAAAAAAAAAAAACAGTGGCTTCAACATCAATTTGTGGGAGAATTTATTCGTGCACATCAAATGATATATATTGGGTTTGTTGCTTTACGTTAGAGGAAAGGATAGGAAATGAACGGGAAATATTTCTTCAGAAATAATGTTAAGAGAAGGAAAATAGTGTTTTCTTTATGTGATATATGCATAGAGGAGTAACTATGACAAATGTTGGTTTTTAAATAACAATTAAAACATCCTTTTTTTGTTTTCCGAATTGTACAAATGGGTTACAATTTACCTCCACCAATGCAAGTTTCCTACGGAATATGTTTGAAATTGTTTACTGAGACTAGGATTGTGGGTAAAGATGATGGTCATGGTTGGGTTGAAGCTTTGTTAGTCAATTTGGCTACGTCGTATTCATGTTTTTTTAATAAGCAAATTTCTAATCACATGCATATTATCTTTATGTGCTGCCAAATTGGTTGTGGTGCTGGCCCTAGTTACGCTGCGACAAGCCAAGGGAAATTCAATATACATCGCTTGCTGAACTTTTGAGGGTGGTAATGTAGTTTTTCAACTAGTATGGATGGAGATTCAACAATAATGTTCTGTGTGTGGCTTAATCTTTTTTCAGCTTTGCTTTTGCTCATTCTTTTTATATATTTTGAACTCTGCTATGTGTAGAAACTTTATACTAAGACTATGGTTATTAGCTAAATACCCGTGCACTGCAACGAAAATTAAAAAAGAGAACCCTACCATACTCTTTAAATTCTTAAAAATTTTATTAAAATTATTAGGTTATATTTGTCATCATTTTGTACCTCACTTTAAAATAATTTTTATTTTTTTCATGATTTGAGGTTGCAGAAGGGACACAGGTCCTGTCTACTAAGTGTTAGGGAGGTCAACATGACAGTGGTGGTAGATTTATCGCTCACCACCACTATTGAGTTTTTAGAGGACTAGAAATATTCATCTCATGACGTATAGATTGGGAGTTATGTTCTATTATATTAAATAAAACTATACATGCCGGAAATTTGGAAATTTATCTCAAATCAGATGATTGCCGTGTCTCTGAAATAACCGCTCTTCTTCCTCCTGTCTCTTCAATCATCTATTGTTCCCCATTCGCCATCAGAGCAACCACCGAGAGCCGTCCCTGCTCTGTGTGTCTCCATCTTACCAGGTATATCGAGACATGTCAGGCACCAAAGTCTTCTAATGCAATTTAATTAATTGGAGATACTTGTGTTAGAGACTACAAATCCTTACTGCAATGCAGATAAAATGTATTTACGTACGAATTTTATCTTAATTAGACTGAACATTATGAAACATGGATGCCGGTCAATAACTTTGAGCCAATTCTATCTGATTTATGAGCCAATGGGTTGAAATTCTGAATACATGTAAACTGACCAACTGTAGTGGACACTATCAACTCGTGTTGAATTTATTATATATGCTACTTTACTAAACATTGTATTTTGTAAACTAACATTGCGTGTAGACAACGATTACATGATACTTCAGCACATGGCACTATCTCATTATAAGTGTGAGACGCCACAGATAGTCCGGAGTCTAGAAAAAAGGTATTAGATGTTAGCTGCAGCCATGCATCTGATCTGATCCAAGTGTGTTTCTGAATGCCAAAAAGCTGTGTGCAACAGCACTTGTATATGTGTCCATGTGCTAGGAGCAGCTAAAGATGAATAATGCCCCATGGCGAAAAACCGGCGGCGGTTCGACGGGCATGCTTTCTCTCTAAACCACGCTTTGTGAATGAAACAAGCATGGTATCCATCCATGGGTATATTGTTTTGAAAGTTTGAGACCATACCTTGAGGGTTCTCTTCTTGTTTTTTAATAAACCACTGTCTCTGTTTCTCCCTTTGTCTGAATCTCAATCAGATGATAAACTGTTTGTAGAAATTGTGATCTTCGTAGGTGTTACTATGAACAGGTACTGATCCGATCTCTCGCGAAAATTTAATAGGAAGCTTCTCTAATGTTCACAAGGAATGCTAGTTCCAATATGTGGAAGATAACTTGATCAAACTTATTTACTGATTACTGACACCTTATTAACGCGATTTAAAATAAAGCTTCCTACCTATTTTTTGTCATGAAAATGTTTTTACAATGATATTATGGTGATCTAGGTGACAATGTAAGATATTGCTATCAGCAAGCTTGCCGCTGGTTGTACTGATAATAATGGATGCAGTGCAGAACCACTTGGTACATGAATCTGTTGACAATTTGAGCACTTGAGGAATTCTGATCTGCCTTTTTCTCCATGAGCAATGCCTATATTTTTCTAATTCTGTGCCATGTTAAGCGATGAAACCTTTTGAATTGTCATCTTTTGAAGCGACGACGACCTGCCTAAGATTTGAGCAGAAACAGACATGTGCCCAAATATTCAGATCAAATCTTACCGCAGGCTATAACTTTACTTTTGCATTTGTTTATGTCTTTATAAATTTAGCAGAAAATCTTACTGTAACTGTTTCAGAATAGGGAGCAGTTTCTTTCACAAATTTGTTCCACATGATGTGGTACATTTCCACTTAGGTCAGATAGACATTTACATACTCTGTTTTTCCTGTACAATTTACTTTGTGCATCGGGGAAATGAAATCATTCCTTTACTAGATAATTAAACCATGGAAAGATTTTTCACACTTTAAAAGACACCAAATATTTTGGCAGCGGCAATAGGACGTCATAGGCTAGATGCCGTGCTAGCATGCGTTTCCAGCCGTCCAAAGTGATCTGAAGTTTGCCTAACCTAATTAGCTAGACAAACCTTTTTAGCTCTGTTTTTTTCCTGTCCTCTCAGCTATTGAGCTGTATACAGTGAAAATTTTATCTTGGCTTGTATAAAGAAACAAGTTTAATTACAGAAAGCCAAAAGAATTATTATCTAAAAGAAAGGAACCAAACAATTATTCTGTTGGTGCTTTAACCTCTTAAGTCATGGAAAGCTAGCTCATGATCTGACCTTTGGTTGTCCTAATGGGCAATGCACATAAATATCGGGAGAACATTTGATCCTTCTGGAGAACACTAGCCGATTTATGAACTGTACGGTGATGAAATCTTATCTATACGAGGCGTTAGCCCTCTGGCCCTATCCCTAAATAAACTATAGTCGTCCCTAGTACTAGCATGATGTAGAGAAGGTGCCAAGCCATAATTAGTTATCCAATTTATACAAAACAAAGCCAGTTTCACCTACTACCAACCAAGCTAATTTTGTCTTAGTACACAAGACAAATCAAGACAGTTATTTCACGCATTAAGTAGTTAATGCGATGCTTGAACTGTTCAGTTGGAAGTTGTTTGTAATGTTGTCATAATAAGAGCAATTGTTGCTTTGAATTAAAAAAACAATGCAGGGGCTATTTATTATTATCGTATATGGTACAACATCTATTATTATACTTTGAAATGATAATGTAAAACAAGAGCTACTTTTCATACATAGTCCTCATCAGGATGCAAATATCTACTTATAGTTGAATTTAAGCAAAAAAAATTGAGACTAATACTTCTATTGGATAATGATTAGGAAGTAGCCAACCACCAGACACGAAGAGACTGATCTTCCTGGACATGCAATTTCCAAGTAGGTCATACTCAGTTTAAGAAAAATCTTCACCTAAACTTCCACAAGGACCACAAGACAATCATCATTGTTTATCATTTAAGAAGGAAATGTTCTCCCAACCTTTCTTGTGGTCCTACTCATTGATCTTGTGCCCTTATTACTTTCCTAGACAATATGCTAAAAGCACAAAAACTGTTTGAAGTAGAGTTCTTACAGATAACTCCGGATATCCCATCGTATTTGTTTTTCATCCTTTTTATATATTAATACTTTGATAGAGTTAAATTTATTTTAAAGAGCCTGGTCATTTTTTTTCCAAAATGCTGGTCAAAAAAATATTTCAAAAAGCAATACATAGTAGTCACCACTTGTCACGCATGAAATTCACCATAATTTTCAAAGCAAATTTATGCATTAAATCCCTATCCAGAAATCAGCCAGGGTACATAAACTGACAATTTGATAAATATAACCAAAACAAAATAACAATACATACTTACACAAGAGGCATTTAGTCCTCCCAAGGAAAAATCTGCAACGGAAATAGCGAAGCGTCAGCACCACATCCATAGGCAGCTTAACTGGGGTATAAGTTATGTCTCTAAGTCCACGTTCTCTAAGCAAAACTTTCTCTGATGATGGTAATTAAGGAAGACTGAGTACCACCCACCATACTCAAAAAAATCACACAAGAAATGCAAAGTAATGCAACAGGATTCAAAGGAGGCATAATAAGGCTCTTTTTCCATAAATGGCTTTTAAAACTTTTGCATTTAAAAGCAGCATAAAAATAATATAATTATTATGAATATTAAATCATCATTGAACCGCACAACAATGCGTTTAGGCCCAAACCAAACCCTCCATACCATGAGTTACCAAAATCTCTCCATACCTGGAGACATCAAGTTTTCATCAATTATCATATTATTACCATTAGTGAGTTGTTTGAGTCTGATTATGAAAAATATTGCTAGGCTCACCCATAACGACGGGTACGGCTATTCGAATAGTTTTACTCTGATCAGAGGTGTATAAATTTACCCACAAGATACAATTCCGCACATATAACATGCCCTGAAGTATCAATGTGGTAGTGCAAAGGGGGAAATCGTGATAAGACCTTTCACATAACATGCACAATGGAAAAGAACACCCACTAAGCAATACTGTCTCCTGCAGGGATGATCAATGGTAGGCAGGGAGACTACTTACAGCCCGTTCGAAGGAGCTTATAAGCTTGGCTTATTTTCTCGTTTTCTGTGAGCACGCTTCCTGAACTGCTAAATGGTGTGTTTTTTGCAAAAAATTTCTATATGAAAGTATCTCTAAAAAATCAAATAGATCAATTTTTCAAGTTTCTAATAGGTAATACTTAATTAATCACGCGCTAATGACATTCTTCGTTTTACATTCGGCTTATAAGCCAGGACAATAAGCCAATTCAAATACTCCGTTAGTGCCCAAACACATGGACTTATTGTCTGTCATACAAATGTGGACTTATTTGTTTGTCACGCACAAAACACACCATGGTGCTTTCCATTGAACCCATTATACTGCAAGTCAAGCCATCACCCATGTTGGCTTGTGGTTAGTACGATAAATTCTTTGTAACAGTAGCTCGTGAACCGGTTCTTAATTGTCATGAGTACGTCCAACAACATCACCATTAGTTAAGTTTTAGTTGGAATATTAATTAACCAACTACAACCAAAAATCGTGAGCTGCCACTAATTACCCATAGTAACACCATTAATGAGGTATATGTCAACCCACATAAAATGATACTAGTGTTTCTAAGCATGTCTAAGCAAAACCTAATTAGTCTAGCCAAATCATTATATAAGATCTTGGCTATTCAAAGTTAATTGACAAGGTATTGAGAATCAATAACAACAACGGTCATAATCAAAGGAAAGGGGAATAAAGTAAAAACCCATAATCAAGTGATATTAAAAAATGTATGCAATAATGTTAAAACAAAATTTCACAATTGGGATCAATATGCTCAAGGGGATTGTTGTGTGACTTGCCTTGCTCCTTTGATTAGTCTTCTGAAACGCTTTCCTCGAACTCACGATCCTTTGAATGGCGGAATCTATAAGCTAGCACACAAAATGAGGAAAAACACTAATAAAAACCAAAGAATCAGTACATAAGAAACAAACAAACATGTAGATCTTGATTTTAGATGAATTTTGAGACTTGAATAACCTCATTCCAAGTTTGTATGAATTAATTATGAATTTTAGAAGATTTAATCTAATTAAAAGATATTTAAAAGATTAAACAGAATTATTGCATCATATTTTATTATTTTTTATTGAATAGGAGAAATTATGACATCAGCCAGAGAGAGATAATGGCCAAAGTCACTGACATGTGGGACCCGCATGTCATAGAGAGGGGAACTGGTCCACGGTAGACCAAGTGCATCAAGGTGGTTTACGAGATTGGACAGCCCAGATTGGGTCAGGTCAGATCGGACGCCTGGGGTTAGATTCGATCGGATCAGCCACACAAGCGGACACATGGGTGCCACGCAAGCAACCACGGAGGACGGGAAGCAGACGTGGCGGTTGACGCAGCTGTTGACGAGGGTGCCACGTCGGATCGACGGCCGGCAGCACGGGGACCAATAGTCTCCGGTGATCAGCGGCGCAGTAGCAAAAAGCGAGGGCGCCGGAAGAGAGAGAAGGAGACGACAAACCTCACTAGCATAGACACGGCAGTGAAAGGGCGACGAAAACAGCCGGCGGCAAGGATTTGGCGGCGAAGCTCCTTGGGTTAACTGCGACGACGGTCTTCTGGCAGGCTCCGGTGTTGTGGAGATGGCTGCCGGGCTTCCTCTTGCTCTTTCAGTCCTGATGGCGGCGACTGCATAGCTTGACGGTGGTAGAAAAGGTGATGAACTGCAGCTGGAACTTGGCAAAGGCGGTAGAGCAAGATTGGAGCGGCACGACTAGGGTTGCGAGGCAAGGCAAGCTTGAACAGCAGCAGAATGATATAGAGGGGCTCCGGAGCTGGCTATAAAAAGGAGAAGGAAGAGACCGGCTCGGACACGGTGAGACACGTCCAAGGCGGTGGCGAGGTCTCCTAAAGCTTTGGGAGTTCGTGGGGAAGCTGGATCCCTTCGGGTCTCCTTTGGTTTCTTGAGGGAAAGGAAAGAGGAGGATAAGGGAATGATTTTCTCTCAACCAATTTGGAAGGAGGACGAACGGAACGACCGAATATAGCACAATAGGGTGGTGGCGTCACTGAGCTGGATTCGGGTGGGAGGAGGAAGAGGACTGACGTTGGGGCCCACACGTCAAAGACCCGAAAGCGATGCGGGCTAGCTCACAGTCGGCTAGGCCGTCTTAGGCCTTGCGGGCAAGTGCAGGTGGAAGGCAGGCCGTGAGAGAAAAGAGAGAAAGAGGCAGGCTGAAGCCAGGTGAGAAAAGAAAGGATGGGCCGAACCTAGCCCAAGATCTGAGGTGAAATTTTATTTGTTTTTCTCAATTTAAATGATTTCTGAAATGCTCTTGGTATTATTAAAATTACTTATTGAGCTCTAAAAATTCCAAGAAAATTCTAGAGAGTATATTTTGACATGGAGAATTTAAGAAAAATACTCCAAGCCATAATTTATTAAGGAAATTTTATTTCCTACCTTAACTTCAATTGCTAAGGATTTTTCCTTCTTTGAATTATTTACTGAATTGATCTTTCATTTATTAAAAATACTTTGTATGCTCAAATGATTCCTAGAAAAATCCTGAAATAACTAGAGCACACCAAGCATTTTTTTAAAAAAATTATCTACCCCATATTAAGTGTTTTCGATTTGAGAAAATTTTATTCAAACACCTACAAAATTAAAGGATTTTTAATAAATTGATTCACAAAAACCCATTTTATTAAAAGGTGATTTTTAGGGTGTGACACCACTCCACATTTCAAACGAATTAACACATTTCTATCAACAGCAAGTTCTAGTTGGAACTTAAATTCTTCTAAAATATGTACTCTATTCGTCCTAAAATATAGCAACCTAGTACTTAGATTAGATACCACTTAGTACTATGAATCTGGATAGGCAATTTTTTTGAGACTTCTGAATTAAAAATGGATAAAATTAAGTGAACAAGCTTTGAAAAAAGTTGTTCTTTTTTTATCAAGGAGGGGCCTATGTAGACACAAGGTATTCTTCTTATGCTATCTTTTATCTTAACAAATGTTAAATATGGAGTAACTCATGGTGATTTAAAGTAGATTCAAACTTGTTTGAACCAATTTGAACAGAGTTTACTTTCATTTGTTTTGGAATTGGACAAACTTTGGTTAGGTGAAAAGGATCGATTTTTAACTTGTTGACTTACAATTGATTTTTTTTCTTGCCATGTCCATGCATGATTTTCAAATCACTTAATTTATGCCCTTACCTATAGAAGCTATTAGAAAAAAGGCAAAAAAAGATTAGATTAAAAATAATAAAAACATCAAATTGATGTTTATATTTTAGTTTTTTTAGTTATTTTATAGCATTTCTAGACACATTTTCAGGGAAAGTGCTTTCTGATTGTAGAGGCGGGTTGTGGAAATCTTTCTTGTTGTAAAAGTTGTCATTAGTTAAATCTATCCAGAGCATGTGTGATGCTTTAGAGATTGGACCGCATTATTGTCCCCCTCAATATGTAAATACCTTCGTACCTTTCTTGCAGAAAAATAGATCTACACCCACAGTAAATTGCCAGGAGTGAGTACTCTCTCTCTCTCTCTCAATCTCAAAAGTAGTGAGTAATCTATTTCTCACAGTATCATCTGGGAATAAATTGCTAAAAAATGTCATAGCAGAAAAGGTGCTTTAAATGAAGGACCTTGTTTGTCTAAGAGCTAGCTTATTGAAATATTGATTGATTAACCTTTTAAAATCGTCCCAAGACGCCACAGAAGATTCTAATCCCACAGGCAACAACCCATCATCAAGTTCTGCTTTTCTTCCCCATGTTTTTGCCCACTTACTCACCAGCCACCACGCTCCATTACACCAATACTATTTCTCTATTTTTTTCTCTCATAAAAGCACTCCATTTTTCATCTATAAAAGAGCCCCTCTACCAAGCCTCAATTCCCTTTTCCCCTTCTCCCTTTCTTCCTCACTAAGGTTTCCTTGCTTCTACAAAGCCTGCTGAGCACCTCTTTCTTCAACCATCCTTAGCTCTCCAAGCACTTCATTTTCCTTTTGTATTCTTGATCTCCTACAATCTTTCCATTGAGAACCAAGGTTTCCTGGGGAGATTCTGTTGAAGTTTTCCTTTGAAAACTAAGGTTTCCTGGGGAAACTCTGCCAAAATCATTATCCACCATCAAGTTGGAAGTATATCTTATACTAACTACTGTTCCTTCATCAAACATATTTTTCGTGTGCATATCTAGAGCAACAAACAATCAAACCTGTTTGTTGGGTAAATTTACGTAATATTTCCGCTTAGCTGATCCATGCATGATAGATTAAACAGAGGGAGGTTGTGACTTGGTAGATGTCACCAATCCTCTCAGAGGTCATCCTCTCCGGATTTATGATCAGCTCGACGCTCCGGCGAGGCTCTCATCTTGTCCTCTCCTTCTCTGTTGTGTTCCTCTACTGGTTCTATGTCTTCTCAGTAACATCCTAGCTACTGTTGTGTTTTCATCTCTTGTATTAGATCCATCAAATACCACAAATAGACACCATATTCTACATAATATACTTCTCATTAGAAATTAAAGCTTATAGACAAAAGTTAGGGCCCGGTAACAATACTGTAAGGTATTTTCCTGGAGGTGAAAGGGTAAGCACTAAGGAGGGTACTCAAAAGAATTTGTTGAGGATGACCCTGTCAGGTGGGACCCTGTCAGGTGGGACATCGTCTGGCTCAAGCCATGGGACCCGGAGCTCAGGGTCAGAGGGTGATATCCAGCTCCAGGCCCAAATGGATCTGAAGCGAAAAAGAAGGAAGGAGTCAAACCGAGAGTCGGCAAAGAGGTCTAGGTTACGGAAACAACAGCACCTTGATGACCTTACCTCACAGGTATGTTTGCATTGCTTATTTTAGTCTATATTATAATATAGCTAAGCTTTTTGCATTTGTTACATAGATTTTAATGTGTTTTTAGTTCCTAGCTTTAATTAATTTGCTTTATGGATTGAAGCTTGCACTCATGTGCAGGTAAATTTGACACACAAAGCAAAAATCAGATGAAAAAGGACACTTGAGCTGCAGGACCTGCTCAAGGAAACTCCAATAATGCACGGTGCCCTTTTTTTCAAGGGGGCCCCCAACTAATTGCTTCTTACATAATACTTGAAAAGCATTAAAATTTGTCGCTATCACTTCCAAAGAAAAAGGTGATAGTGAACTAGTTACCAACGATTGCTCCCAACTGTCAAATCTGGAAATAAGAGCAAAGCTCATCGGATTTTCTTGATGCCGATCATGACCGGATCTAGCTTGTGTTTTTGTTTCGCAAATGTGAAACCAAATCTCCATGAACTTTGGGATATCACGAGAAATCATCCTCTGGAAAATTTGCTTCGCTTTTCCACATTAATTGTACCAATAAATAGTAGGACAATATTTCAGAATGTTGCTTGAACTAACGTATTAACAAATACTACAAATCAGTTTAACTGAAATAAAAAAGTACAATTCACCACATGCACGTGATACATATTAGTGATTGCACAATCTAAAAAACCGTTCTGTCAATCTACAGCTTCCTTCAGCAAATCCAAAAAATTGTTTATGTTTAAAAAGGAATGTTATCTTGATATATAAAATAGGTGAACCAGTTGAAGATGAAGAACCAGCAGCTCATCACAACATTGAACATGGTCACCCAAAGCTATGCCGCAGCGGAAGCTCAGAACTCAGTGCTGCGCACCCAGATAATGGAGCTGGAGAGCAGGCTATGTGCACTGCACGAGATCATCTTCTACATGAACAATCCAAACCAACTTTACTCTAATGCCACAATAACAGCCACTACATATCCATCCACTACAATGACTGCAACAACTACTGGCCATTATGATTATTATGATGTTGTCACTGCAAATGCATGGAGCTCAGGGATGCAAACCATGCAGCAGCCCATAGATCAGTTCCTTTACCAGTGCTAGCTAGCTTCTCGCAAGGAGATCGATATAGTGGTCAAATGAAACAGAGCATAGAGATATTGGGCGTGGCTAATGTTGTAGGTTCATTATATCAGTTGTTGTTTGTCTTTTGCTTTGATTTGTAAGCGGTTGTGGGGGCAGAAAAATGGTGTTCTACCTTTTTCTGATGTTGGTGGTAGAGGCCATATGGCAATTGGCAAAGTAGCAACTTGTCATTTGGCATTGTGTGAGGTGGTATTGTGTTGGTGGTATGTACGCATGCATATACATCTATGCAATGACGGTAAACTTAGTATGATTGTTTGGCCTGCCATTTATTTCATGATCCCTTTTACATGATGTGCTTGTAGTATATATGTTTCCGTTTTTCACATTGTGTAAAGTTTTTAATCTGTCTGAGTATGTTTTAAGACAATACACATTGTTATCTTATATGAAGTATTTATCGTCATTCTTGCGAATATGAGTTACTCTAACAAAAGATAATTTAGTGAAAAGAAGATGGCAAGATAGTAGAGATGTGATGAGGAGACTTTTCAACACGTTTATTGATTGTATGTTTGTTTTTATTTGGCTAATTGTTCACATAGCTATATCTCTATAAAGATGATCCCCACTAACTATAATTAATACTAATTTCCTATTATCTAGTGCAGCCACATCATCTGAATTACTTTAGACCATTGGATTAACATTGGTCATCTCTTATTTGTCTCTACAAATTAAGCAGCCCAATACAAGGAGAGCAATCTAGCAAGCCCAATCCATATTTGCTACCCATCACCTTTGGGTAGCTAAAACGTAGCCCATCAAAAGGCATTCATTTCTGTAACTGATTAGAATAACTCTTCATGTCTATCACTCTCATGCTTTCTCATTGCTAGGGACGGTCCCGAGTGATTTCTCATTGCACAAAGAGAAACGTGCTCGTCTCTACCCTGATTTTAGTCATCCAGTCAGCAGCCACCAAGGGACCATGTATATTCAAAGTATGCTATAAGCTATGTTAGATTTTAGACTACGACAAAGCTTCTAGATTATAAAACTTAGAGAAGTAGTTAGAGAATCACTTAAGACAGAATATTAGTTTCAATTTTCATCCAATTGCCAATCCAATCACCACTCAATGCTTATTTTTTTTTAATTGATTTTGCGTTACCAATACCAAAATGCACAACATTATTGACTCAAATAGCACATATATCAGTTTTACTTTCTATCTACTACAATGAATTGAATAATACATAAATTTAGAATACACGCATCCTTTATCCCTATCACCACCTACATATGACCATCTCAAATAATGTACATAAAGGATTTTTCAATCCATCCATTACACCAATATTTCAGTAACACAAATCGACAGGAAACCATTGATGCATAATTATTACATATTTTAGAAAAAGTATCTATCACTTGGTATTTAATCCAACATACAAAAATATAATATGATCTATATATTACAGCTAAAAAATTCAAGCCATGTTAGATTTTAGAATACGACATATTGTTCATAGTTTCTCTCAGAAGAAAGCTTCTAGATTTCAAAACTTAGAG
The DNA here is from genome assembly GCA_003991445.1 of Oryza meyeriana var. granulata. Taxonomy (NCBI): domain Eukaryota; kingdom Viridiplantae; phylum Streptophyta; class Magnoliopsida; order Poales; family Poaceae; genus Oryza; species Oryza meyeriana. The sequence continues at coordinate 26,836 of RYFJ01000162.1, forward strand.
AAGCAGTTAGAGAAGCACTTAAGACAGGATATTAGTTTCAGTTTTCATCCAATTGCCAATCCAATCACCACTCAATGCTTATTTTTTAATCAGCAGTAAAAACCAGCAATTTTGTGTTAACAATACAAAAGACAAAGCTAGAAACAAATCAATGCAGAACATTATTGATTCAAATAACACATATGTCAGTTTTCCTTTCTATCTACTACCATGAACTGAGCAACACATAAATTTGGAATACATGCATCCTTCACGCGCAGCTTTGCCACGCGCCAGTATATATGGGCTAGCCCAATTGGGTCTAGTGATTTTACGTTGTGGTTTCATTAATCAATACATTTTTAATGTAAAAATGAGTTAGGAAGGAATTTAAATAAAGGGACAATAATGTCGGCACCCGGGGAGTTGATTTTCCGAGTACCTGGAGCGTACACTGTACTAGTCCCATGATCAGTGGCTAGTACACGCATCCACAACATTGTTATCACATCCATACAATATATATGACATAGTAGTAGATAAAATGGTTCTCATAACTTAGCGGATGCAATTCTTATAACATAGATAGGGCCGATTGGCCAAATAAAAGAGTTTGAATGCAACGGAAAAAGACACAAGGTACATAAGTTCTTTGGTGTGCCCATCTACCAAACCTCACAGGCAATCGACTAGGAATCACCCTAGAAAGAACCATCCTCGAAACTTCTGGACCCTGGTGCAAAGTACCCGTCACTAGGCATCTCGTCACCTGCATCTATGTCTATGTAGGATCAAGATATCGACTAGAGGTGGGGGGGGGGGGGGGGGTGAATAGGCGATATAAAATTAATTGCCCCCTTCAATTGACTAACCTAGGTTGATGGGTTTGATAGGGATCAAACTAAGCTACACTCCTAGGTTATATTTTGCAATCCTAGGGTGATAGTGGCTCAAGTAGTCTCTATGAATGTAAATTGCAAGAATTTAAATGCAATAAGTAAATGGACAAGAGACAAGAAAATTTCACCCGAGGTTCGGAAACTTGCTGGTTTCCTACTCCCCGTTGAGGCGAGCCCAACTTCACCGCTCAAACCACCAAGCCTCCTAATCCCTTGTCAAGGGATGGGCAAGGTCGGGAGCCGGCCTCGAAGTAGTCTCCACAAGCCTCGATCACTAGAGGTAGCTCTTCCTTAACTCCGAAGGTGGTGAGCTCTGAACCACTCAGAAATCACCCGGGCTTCCTCCACAATCTTCTTGGAGAAGTCACCGGAACTCCACCAAGCCGTCTAGAAGGCGGCAACCTCCAAGAGTAACAAGTAGCAACACCGGCTTGGAGATGATCAAGTGCCACACTAGCTAAAACAATGATGCAATGCACTTGGCTTGGCTACAACAATCCTCAATCACTCATAAATGAAGAGAGAATGCTCAAAGAGTGAGAGAAGACAAGCAAGAGCTCAAATGGAGTCAATGGAGTGCCAAGAGAGCCTTCTTGCTGCTGGTGGAGGGGTATTTATAGCCCCTTCCTCAAAAACTAGCTGTTGGGGGCGAAATCCTCCAACTCAGGTCATTTTCTGTCTGACCACAGGCAAGGGGTCGATCTGACCGGGGTCCAATTCAACGGTTCAAAAACTAGCCATTGAGGTGCATTAAATGCACTCTTTTGCTCAGAAAGAAACACCACCCAGTCCGACCACAGGTGAGATGCCGGTCCGACCGCCACCATATCTCATTTGCTCTGGCGGTACTGGATGCCGCCAGTCCGACCGGGTGGAGGCAGGCGGTCCGACCGCTACCCTATCTCATTAGAACTACCTGGGCGGTACTGGACTTGGCCGGTCCGACAGGGTGGGGGCAGGCGGTCTGACCGCCACCCCCATTAGAACTACTTGGGTGGTACTAGACCAGGCCGGTCCGACCGGATGGGGATAGGTGGTCCGACCGCCACCCCATTAGAACTACCTAGGCGGTACTGGACCAGGCCGGTTCGACCGGCAGGGACCGCCCGGTTAGACCGCCAGGCAATAGAGGGCAAGGGATGAAAGGATAAACCAAGCATGCATGTCCTAGTGTGGCAATTGATCATTTCTTTGCCAAGATTACCACCACTCTTGATAGTACGGCAAAGCTAAAAAGAAAACTTATCTTACATTCGATCGTCCGACACCTCGATCGTTTAAGTAAATCGCTAGATTGTTCATCTTCGCTCCATAGCTTTGCACCGTCAATTTTAATCGGTGGTCATCTTCCTCGGCATATGAATCTAACTTCTCTTGCATATACTTAACCACAAGAGTTAGTCCACAATTAGCGCTTGTCATTGATTACCAAAATTAACAACGGGGCCTAGATGCTTCAATGTCCCCCTTTTTGGTAATTAATGACAAACACCACACATAAAGAGATATATTTAAATGAAGTTCAATTCAAGAAAGCAAATCATATAATAGACTCCCCCTAAACATGTGCATGACAATCACAAGAGCCACAAGAGCGACGTGAGAAGTTTACAATGTGATTCGCATTCCTTCAAGCTATAACAAGATAGAGAATGATAGACAATAATAGCTCATACTTAAACATCCAAAGGATAGTTCAAACGAGATAAACTAACGATAGTAGCAATAAAATCCAACGGAGACAAGTAAAAGTTCAAGTATCCTATTACAACCAAACTTGAGCAAAAAGGAAGGGTCCAACAAGCTCGCCGAAGCAAACAAATACATAGTATAACCTGAGCTTATCCCATACATAATATAGTCCAACCACCTTAACCTAGTAGATAACTAAGACGAGAAGTCCCTCCTAAACAAAGATGACAAAGGCAATTCTTCCCTTTTCAAAGAAATTCTCCCCCTTTCTCCCTTGACGAGATAAAACTTCCAATTCTTCCAAGCAAGGGTCTCCAAAGATAATTCTCCCCCTTTTGGCATTAATCACCAACAAGGGTCTTCAATCTTGAGGAGGAGGAGAAGACGGAGGATCATTCACATTGCGGCGATGATGGTAGACAACGGGGTGTGAGCTCTCTAGGATCCTCATGCGTCGCTCTAAACCACCCATGCGGCCTTCAACTCGATCAACAGAAGTTTGCAAGCTGCCCACATTGCCACGTAAACCTCTCACCTCTTGGGTCATCTCCTCAAATCCGGTGTTCAAGCTAGTGAAATTCTCATTGAGGGCATTGATAGCTCTCATCACCAGATTGAAGTATTCCATTGGTTGCATCCCAAAATAGGCATATTGCGGAGAGAAGTACTTACCAAAATCCGATGGAGGAGGAGGAGAAGGAGGTTGATCATCAAAGGATGGCTCTTGAGGTTGAGCTGAACGAGAAGACTGTCCGCTCTCAAAGAAAGGATGCACTGAGGGAGCATTTGGTGGAAGCCAGGGCCTATACTCCTTGTGGCGAGAGGTTCTGTTTCCCATTCTTCCACACTTGGCTAGGATGAGCTTCATGATATATGGTGCATAATAAATTCCTTGTCCAAGAGTGTTCTTTGACATATGCATCTCGCGAAGGATGAGGTCGGTGACATTAAACCTATTACCATTCATGATGGCACTGATCACATGCCAAGAGATCCCACGAATGGCATCCTTGTTTCCACACCGAGGAACTATTGAAGCTCTCACTATCCGGTTTGTGGGCACCCTAGAAGTGCATTATGAAGAGTAACTATTACGGCAACGCGAACTATCTAGATGGATGGGGTCTCAAATAAAAACCAAATAAGTACGGTAACCATCCATCCTCACGACTGACGGACGGGCGTAGATGGCTACAGCCTCCCGTGCTACTGAGTTAAGCTGTCCCACTCCCGTCGTGTGGAAGTACGTAGGGTGCTTGAATAGATGTCAACCTGCTCGGTCCTTAACGACCCAGACGGAGCTACGTGCATCGGGGAAACACCATCCCTTCATCGCCCTATCATCTGTCCAAGTCAAACATATTCTCAATTATACATTAGAAGTTATTCTTTTCAGATTTTAACCCATCCATTCGCTTTAAACTAGTTTTGAACCGATAGCTCCATCTATCGGACTTTTCTAAGTCTAGAAATAAGCATGGCTAACCATTCGGAAAAAAAATAAAAGTATCCCAAAGTCCTTAACCAGAGGTGACAAGGTATATCCATGGCATCAATAATCAAGGAAAGGAAATGTATACGATTGGGTAATATTAACTCTACCCATTTTCCCCATTTTAAATAGACTGAAACATGCATATAAATATTTTCTTCGCAAACAAATTAATTTACTGAAACTATAGGTTCAATATGCTTAGATGCTTGCTTAGAAGTTAGTATTGATGCTTGCCTTGCTGCTGCGTTGGTTCACACTCAAATCCTGGTTCTTGCTCCACGTACTCCGAATTATCTGAATCTACCGATAAACAGAGAATATGCAAATAAGAATCCAATAAGCATGCCTATGCAAAAATGATCAATAAAAGCTGAGATAAATACAGTAGGTATGGCATGTCCTAACAAGATTCTAGGAGAAAGAATCAAGTCATTTGCATCTCTAGATTGGGAGATACAAAAATAACAAGGTAGAAGGGCTGAAAATGGCAGTTTCATAATTATTTATTTTGAACCCTTAAGTTATTATATTTAACTGACATTTTCTATGAAGATTTCAAGGAAGAAAGTATTTTTATATAAAAGAGCGTAACCTACAGGTTCTAACAAAATTTAGTTTACTAAAATTCAATTTAAAATGAATTAGATATGAATTTTACAAGTTTAACCAAAAGAAAGGTTACTAAATTACTTAGGCCTATTTTGGGAGGTATTTTTATCAAATACAAATTGTCCACAGTAAGTTCACAATTTTCTGAGTTTAACAAAAGTGGTTTCACATTTTTAAATGTTAGGACGAATTTTCTAGAAATTTATAAATTCCTAGGTTACAAATAGGTATATAAAAGATATCTCCATTTTTGAAGAAAAATCCTACAGCGAAGTTCTCACTTTTTATTTTACCAAATTAAAGAGCACAATTTTATAAATCCACAGAAATTTGGTTTATCTCAAAAGGAGTTACAGTGAAATTTATAGAAATATTTCAATCTCCTAGGCACCAAATAAGTTACTATTGCTTCTTTAATTTCTAGAGGTATTTTCTGTACAGAGCTGTCATATTTTATTTTACAATATTAAAGTTCACAAATTTACAGAATTAACAAAATTGGTTTCATTCAAAAATGAGTTAAAGTGACAAAGATATGGATTTACAAAGTTGAGCTATTTTTCTGTTGGAAAAATATTTCAGTTAAACATTTTTCTTCTTTTTTCTTTTTCTTTCTTTCTTTCCTTACAGGTGGGGTCAGCGCGGCATAGAGACAGAACAGAGCAGGCGCACGGGACAACAGAACGGACCGTTCGTTCCCGGAGTGGATGGTCCGGCGGCGGCAGGAATCCAGTGGCTCACAGCGCTGGCTTACTCCGGTGGATCTGCAGTCAAGGCGAAAGGTTCCCGAGGTCAGTGGCTTCCTAAAGACGACTCCTATGCGAGGAATCGGACTGAGACCTACCAGAGAGAGAGAACTCGATGGCGGTGACACAGATCGGCGCCGGGGAAGACAGAGGCCGATCTCGAGCTTCACTGCGCTATAACCCGATTCCTTCGGCTGGCAGTCTCCTGGAGACAAGGCGATGCTGGAGGCGCAAGGGCTTGGCCGATGACGTACTGGATCAGCCGGAACGGCGAGATGACGCCGGCGGCGGGCGCTGCAGATTGGAGAGCGAAGCACGGCGGCTTCGACCGGCGATCCTAGGGCAACCAAGTATGAAAATGGAACAATCAGAAGGTTCTCATCATGTTCTGGATAAGGGAAGAGGATGGATTTCACCAGAGGAAACTCAGTTTCGGTCGAACACTCACGGCAGCGGAGGAGATGACTTCACCGCCGGTGATCTTTGGGGATTTCGTCGGTTTTCTCGGTGGGAGCGTGAAGAGGATGAGGAGGAGGTTCTTCTGGCGAAGTTTGAGTCGAGATGGTCGAGGTTTCCCAGATCAGTGCTTATCTCAGTGTCCCTGTGAGCTGTGAGGGAGAAGGAGAAGGAGGCAGCGACACCTGTGCCATGCAGTGCTGAGCTGCTCCATTCCACAGTGGTCCTTGGTGGGTCCCACATGTAAGACCACATTTTCCTACACAAATTTTGGATAGGTATAGTCTATGAATTGTGGGTCCTTGTAGTGATATTCTAGGTGACATGGAGGAGGATGGTAGGATTCTGGGTGAAACACTCTGTCCCATGTTGTGCTATGACTGACAAGTGGGCCAGGGTCCTGTGGGTCCCATTGGTCAGTGACTTGAGAGAGGAGAAATCTCCAGAAACTAAGTCTTGCTAGCTGTCAAGCAGGCAGTCTTTGCATTACTGTTTCACTCAGTTAATGAGGAGCATAATTCATGGGAAAATTACTGGAGGTAAAGAAAGATGTGTTCAAACTGCTGACCAAATTTCGTGGTCAGAAGTGGTCTGGTTTGCCTTTGGTGAAAATGCAAAGTGGGGCTACTGATCCAGTTTTTCTGCATCTTGATTCATCTCCCAGTGCCTTGCTCTTATCATTTTATGTGCTTTCCTTGAGAGATAAATCAAACCAAAATTCCTGGTAGCAGGGTTCATGTTGGCACACTCTTTGGAAAAAGGGCTCTGTCTAATTAGTCTTCATTTTCATGTGGTGAATTTTAGAAGTAAACCAATTTATTTCAGCTAGCTTCCTAGCTTTGCTGATTTGAGGGATTTTGTTGAAGCATTTATTGAAGTGATAAAATTATGTAAAATCTACAGTGGGTTAATTAGGTGAGATAGTTCTTGCAGGAATTTTTCCATGATTTTAGGTGCAGCCAAACTTCTTTAGAAAAATCTGTAGATTATACCAATGCATGAGTCGAAAAGAAGAACCCAGGCTGAGACTTGTTTGGAATTTTTTTAAGAGGTCTAAAGCAATGAAATAAATTCTGGAAAAATCATATTGTTTCATGATAATTAAACTAGTATTTGAATAAATTATTTCCCACTGGTGCTTCTGTCCAATTTGATGCACTTTTTGGAGTAGGTCTAATTTTGCCGATTAGGGTTTTATTGCATTGATGGTTTTAAATATTGCAAACTTTATTTTGCAAGAAGTGATAATGCAAGAATTTAATTTGTGCACTCTAATGACCGTAGGTCATGGCACTAATTACCTGGAATCCAATTTGGGGCCGTGACACGGTTCACCACACTTGGCACAATCTTAAGTCCAGTGACAGTTCCAAAAGTGCAGTGAACACTAGTGTCGTAGAACTGAGTTTGATCTTGAATTGATATGGGAGAGTAGTTGAGATCTGAGTGAAGTTTTGTACCTCCAAAGTGTCTCAGTTCCAACACTTCTTGCAACTCTCTCTTAGTTGCCACACATCCAAGCTCTCCACTCATCCACTTAATTTGAGTAAAGTCTCCATCTATCCAAATGGTTGAGTAGAACTGTCGGATGAGAGTAGAATCATAGTCTTGATGAATAGCCACTAGCTTGTCTATCCCAACTTCTCGGAAAAGATTTTGAAGTCCTTGGAATTCAGTGGTCTTGTTGATTTCACTCCACACAATATACTTGTGGTCTGCGAAAGCCTTAGTGGGAGTGTAAACCTTTTCGAAGACCTCCTTCTGATAGTTGGTGAAGAACCTTGGATCGTTGCAGTCATGAGGCCTCTTGAACTGATCATGATCACGGAGAAGTGAGTACTCTGTGGGGTTGTTCAAATGGACTCGAAAATTGATGCTTGGATCTATTGTTTCAGGCACCATATTAAATAACGAGGGAGGCGGAGTTGTTGGGTCACCTTGGGGAAAGATGGGCTGATCCTCGTCATCATCATCATCCATTTCATAGTCCTCTTCTTCCTCGTTCATTACATAATCCTCATCCTCCCCTTCATCCTCAAAGGAAGTTTCGGGGTCCTGACGTCTCTTGGAATGTCTCTCCGCAATTGTCTTGCGAGGAGGAGTCATGACTGAGAAAGAATGAGTGAAACACGATCAGCAAGAGCAAGCATGCAAGAAAAGATTTGATGATAGAATAATTTTCCTTTTCTTTCTGTCCAGGGGCGGTCAGACCGCAGGAGCATGGCCGGTCTGACCGAAAGCATTAAGCCTGTCAGACCACAGGCATCCAGCCGGTCGGACCGCCACTGACAGAGAGAATTTTGCACAAGTCCAATCACCAAAGGTTTTCAAACATACTTAGATCAACTATTGTGGCAAAGGATTAGAGGTAAATATGGAGGAACAAGGTAGCACTAGAAACAAGATGGCCCCCTAAACTCATATTCATCTAGAACACCAACAATCTAACCTTAACCCTAGGAACATCAAAAGATGAAGGAAATTGAATTAGATGCTAGGGAGAGAGATTACCGGAAGGATGAGACTTGATTCGCACCAAGAACTACCCTCTAGAGATGCAAATCGATGAAGCACACTCCCTCCACCTAGGGTTCCAATCCACGATTCAAAAACACAATCAAACACAAAAACAAACTGTGGAATAGGGAGAGTGAACGGAGGAGAATCACTTATGGCCCAACCGGGGAAGAAATCACGGTCCAACCGAGAGGAACTAGTGGAGAGGAGAGTTAGGGTTGGAGGGAAAGAGAGAGAGAGAGGAGTTGGGCGAGTTGGGGAAAGAAGAAGTGAGAGAGGAGGAAGAGGGGGTCAGATAGGATAAGATCTGGGCGACCTTAGGCCCCACCCCATGGCTCAGTCGGACCGCAGGCACTAGGCCAGTCAGACCACATATATAGCGCCGGTCGGACCGCCTGTGCCTGATCTGCCTGCCTCCAGCCCTTGGACAGGTAGATCCCCGCACACAAAAGGCACAACACAAGGTTTTTAAGAAATCAGGGAAAAACAAGATGACACAAAGGTGCCATTTGAATGTGTGAGCTCAAATATTGACAATTTCCATATTGTTGAAATTTACTATGGAATTTGCAACAATTCTCACTTAAGTGCTAGAAGTGACCTATTATTGTTTATGGTAGTTTTTGGTTGGATTTCGAAATCAAATAACTTTTGAAGGATTTGATTTTTGAGAGAAGTTTGAATACCAAAAACATTTGAAATAGTCAAGTCTAACACTTTCGTTTTGGAAGCATTTTCAAAATTTCTTTTGAACTTATTTTGGAGGTTTAGGGCAATTTGACAAAAACAAGATTCTAGTTTCTTTTAAAAGAGGCTAAAAACCATTTTCCTTTTAGAAATCATTTTAAGGTTAAGCTTGGAAGACATATAAGATACCTTGTAAAACATTTTCAAAGTGTGAGATTTTAATAAACAAAGAATTTCATAATTTTTTTTGACTTTGGTCAAACTAGGCCTTTTGAACACTCTTCTAGCACTTTCATCAATTTGTTCACTCTCTAAGGATTGTATTACACAAATGAGATATGTAACACTCCCCCTTAATGTGATACTCCCCATTTTCACAGAAAGAACAACCAATCAAGAGAGACAAAATACACAAAGACAAAAAGAACCACCAAAGGCAAACATGATGCAAGTGATCAAGCGACATTTGAGATATCTATGACATTTAACTCATTCCTCAAGTTGCAAAAGTGGTTTCATCAAGAGGCTTGGTAAATATGTCGGCTAGTTGGTCTTCGGTCTGTATGTAGCTTATGATTATGTCACCCTTAGCGACATGATCTGTTAGGAAATGGTGGTGAATATCAATATGTTTGGTTCTTGAGTGTTGGACGGGATTTGTGGAGGCCATGGGCCCCGGGTACCTCATGACAAGCATATGGGCCACTCGGACAGAGGATGGGCCTAGTCTTCTAATTAGAGATATGGTAGAACCCGGCAGACTTTGCCTTGTACGATAAGGAATATACAATCCTAGTCGGGTAAATTATATCTCTAAGAGGAGATCCCTTGGCTGTAATCTGGTTGGGACTTCTACCTTGTACCCCTATCCCCTAGTATATAAGGGGAAGCAGGGTGCCCCCTGAGGGCAGGAGCTCATAGAAGCAAACATACATCCTCAAAGGAATAACACCACAACTGGACGTAGGGTATTACCTCACATCGAGGGCCTGAACCAGTATAAATCTCCCATGTTCCTTTGCAATTCATCGAGTTTCAGTCCGACGAGTAGCCCTATATATTTATTGCCGGTGTAAAACATCGACAGTTGGCCTGCCAGGTAGGGGCTTCGGCGAGATCAACCTCAAGCTCGATAGATTCGACAACCGGAGTCAACGGCAGCAGATTCTCCCCTGGAGACACGATTACATTCGGAAGCCTTGACTTTATTGCCGACCAGCTTGGCAACCTCACCTTGGCCGAGTTAGACCAGATTCGATCGACCGAGGAACTGGCCGACTCTGCGCCAGTTGGCTCACACAATGCCGCAGCAACCCCCGATGATCTGCTGCGGCCATTTTCTACTTCGCCGGGCCTCGGGACAACTCTCTCCTTTAGTGTTCGGCTTGGACTCGGCCTTGAGCCGGCTCGGGTTGGACTAGGAAGGAGAGAGATCGTCAATCTCCCATGTAGGCTCGGCGACGCTGCAGATATCTACAATCTACATCCCTCGCGGCAGACCCGATCCTCTACACTTCAGTTTGGACATGGCCCAGAGCCGTTCCAGATTGGATCTAGGGAGGTCGGAGTCATCCTTACCCCAATGAACTACTTGGATTCCAACTCCAAGTCAGACAACAGTTCGAACACCAGTTCAGACACTAGTCTGGCAAGCTTTCTTCTGCCCTGAGAAATCTTCATGGCTTCAACCCCTCCACCAGAGGTGCGTCGACTACAAGAGGAGCAAGAAGAGGAGGCACACCAACTACGGCAACAGGAGGAGGTCGAACGTGAGGCTCGCAACTACGAGCTATGCAGGGCTGGGCGAACCGCTCAGCAACAGATCCTCCAAACTAGAGTCGGCGACCACGACATCTTCGTCATGCCTCAACAGAACATCGTGGCTGCTGTAACTCTACTGGATACACTCTAGCTCGGGTCTGATCACCTGGCCACCCCGACGATAGCAAGGATAAAAGCCATGCTCACCGCTGCTGTATATCAACAGCATCAACAGTTAGGCGAAACACTTATGTCGACTAACAAGTCAGCTTCCCCAATGGCAGTCTCATCCGCCTCAACACGACGCCAAGCGGCTGGCTCCAATCGGCTGCACACGGAGTCACGCTAGACGTCACTCGGCAACCCCAACAACAAACGGCGGTGTCGACATCTAGATGACCGTCGGGACAACCAGGATCTCTGAGGCCGACTACGACGTGACCTTCGGCAGGACATCAACGCTCTGTGCCACGAACGAGAGGAAGACGAGCAATGCCAATTGGAAGATAAGAACGAGTGCTTCGGCCTCCATCACGAGCGATCCCACCGCCGCAACCGGAGCCGGAGCCCTCATGCAGATGAAGGCGTACTGGCCTTCACCCAGGAGCTACAACAGGTCGATTGGCCATCAGGCTTCAAGCCTACGGGAATTGAAAAATATAATGGGAAGACCGACCCCGAGTCCTGGCTCGCGGTTTATACTCTGGTGATGCGAGCAGCCGGAGAAGATCACAAAGCCATGGCTAACTACCTCCCAGTCGCTCTAGCCGACTCGATGAGGACATGGCTAACGGGACTTCCCAAGCAATCAATCGGCTCCTGGGGAAAACTCCGGGAATGCTTCATCACCAATTTTCAGGGAACATACGAGAGGCCATCTTACGAGTACGACCTATATCAGTTGCATCAAAGGAAGAATGAGTCTCTTCGTGACTTCATCAAGAGGTTCTCTGAAAAGAAGAATTCAACCCCGAAGATCAAGGACGAGGTCGTAATCACCGCCTTTCGAAAAGGAGTCAAAGACACCTCGTTCATCGCCAAATTCACTCGGAAGCCTCCCAACTCCGTCAAGGCTCTATTCGACATGGCAAACAAGTACGTCGACTCGGCCCATGCTGTTGCTGAGGCCATCGATGACAAAAAGGCCCCCTGACAGAAGGAGCGGAAGGACACCGATGATGCGACCCCGACTAAAGCTGGGAACCGCAAACGCAAGTCAGACGGCTTTATTGTGGCAGTCGGTCACAACTGTCTTCGACCTTCAACAACTAGAGATTATCAGAACAACAAGTGACATGCTCAAGGGCTCAAAAGCCTAAATGCAAGGATGGCATCCCCACTCCCAAATAACGAACAACTAAGTCGCTTTCTGATAAATATTTCCCCACTTGGCCTCACCAATGCCGCAGCCGCTTACACCTAATAGGTGTACAAGCTGTACTTTTTTCTGTTTTTGCTCTTAAACGATCGCAAAAGTACTCGAGTAGCATAAATTCCGATCCATGAAACTTTGCTCCATGAAAGACAAACTCAAGCCAAAACACATGTCTGGGAAAGAGCCATGAGCCAACTCCCGACGCTAGGGGGCTATGACTAGTCAGGCAGAGTGCTTAAACGTAAGGGGTCAACTACTCGGGGAAATTAATATCAATAAGAGGAAGAACACGTATTTACATATATTGTAAAATACATAAATATTATTCGGGTGATTGTTTTCATCATCAGATGCTACTCATCCGATATGTTTATAATGCAGGGCCAGTTCCGGATACGTGTGACAGGAACTCAGGGCTACGAGCCTATCTCCTACGCTCGGGGGCTAGACCGGTCTGCCAAGATACGCTCGGAATGCTCCATGAGGGCTACTGACCGAGTACTTGCATCAGTCGGGACGTCACCTTCCCTGGCTACGCTCCATGTGAGCTAACAACCGACCTCCGGCGCTAGTCGGGGGTCGTATACCACTTGGCTGGGTGAGGTACGCCCCATGAGGGTCGCCAGTCGAATTCTATGCTAATGCTAGGTTTGGGTACCTTATTCGGTCACAACTCGGTTGGATAAGGTATGCCCCATGAGGGTCGCCAGCCGAATCCTATGCTAATGCAAAGTTCGGGTACCTTATTCGGCTAATAACCGACCTCCAACACTAGTCGGAGCTCGGGTACTCCTCGGTTGAGTAAGGTACGCCTCATGAGGGTCGCTAGCCAAATCCTATGCTAATGCAAGGTTCGAGTACCTTATTCGGCTAACAACCGACCTCCGGCGCTAGTCGGGGCTCGGGTACAACTTCGCTGAGTTGGGTACGCCCCCCCGAGGGTCGCCAGCTGAATCCTACGAGATTCAGGTACCTTATTTAGTTACAATTTTGCCAGGTTGGATACGGTACGCCCCATGAGGGTCGCCAGCTGAATCCTATGCTAATGCGAGGTTCGGGTACCTTATTTGGCCATAACTCTGTTGGATAGGGTACGCCCCATGAGGGTCGCCAGCCGAATCCTATGCTAATGCAAGGTTTGGGTACCTTATTCGGCTTTTACCAAAGTCAGAAAAGATCTACGCTCGTCATAGCGCATCCGGAGTTCTCATGCACTGCGTCACACCTAGGAGGGCAAGCAGATTCTCAATATACTACTCAGGCATCTGTGGCAACCAAGCTGCATCCAGAACATTAGTCGGAAAGGCTTGCAGACAAGGATTTCTCTAGCTGCTTGTGGTTATCGACGCTGAAATACTCATCCTGACATGCGAGGGATGCCAATTTTATAGAGCTACGCTGGGTAGGTCAGTTTAGGCTAGCTTATTTGGTAATAGACCATCAAGATATGAGTTTTCTACAGTAGCAGCGTCCAATCTGGGGCCGCTCGTGGGCTGTGTTAAAAACACAGTGCTGATGCTACTCATAGAGACTGATTGAGTAATCAGATATGCTTCATGAAAGCCGACTGCTGAACACATGTGTTCAGATATCTGTGTTATTCACCAGGTATTGAGAATATATCCTTATAAGGGTCACAAGCAGGTCTTCATTAAAGTTGGAGATGCAGGTATTTCTCAAGTACATCTGACCACATAATGGATTAAATTTCATAAAGTGGTACTCGACCTACATGCTTGGCCAACATTTGCCATGAGCAAATATTTTCCCAGCTGACATGACGCTGAGGAGTCTAACTTCCGAGTGGGACGCCACTCAGGAAAGATTATAAACACCTTTTCCAGCTGACATGAAGCTGAAGAGTCTCATATACGAGTGACATACTACTCAGGAAAGACTATAAATTATTTTTGGCTGATATGATTGCTGAAGAGTCTCATATACTAGTAGTATACTACTCGGGAAATACTAAAAGGTTAAAGATCTTTGACTTTATGTTTAATTGTTTTTACAATTAAGTACAAAATCGGGGGCTACACCTAATAGGTGCGCCTATTCGGCGCATACTATTCATACTTCTACATGGAGCCCTTCATAGCCTCACTGCCAGCTGACATGAAGCAAGACACAGGAGAAGAAGCACTCGGACAAAGAGTACTCGGGAGCAATACACTCGGGCAAACCTCACCGTGGAGGATGAGCACTCGGCATCAGCTGTGACTCAATTATGAAGGTCTCAGGGGCTGCTGTGGAGGCCATGGGCCCCGGGTACCTCATGACAAGCATATGGGCCACTCAGACAGAGGATGGGCCTAGTCTTGTAATTAGAGATATGGTAGAACCCGGCAGACTTTGCCTTGTACGATAAGGAATATACAGTCCTAGTCGGATAAATTATATCTCTAAGAGGAGATCCCTTGGCTATAATCCGGCTGGGACTCCTACCTTGTACCCCTGTCCCCCAGTATATGAGGGGAGGTAGGACGCCCCCTGAGGGCAGGAGCTCATAGAAGCAAACATATGTCCTCAAAGGAATAACACCACAACTGGACGTAGGGTATTACCTCACATCGAGGGCCTGAACCAGTATAAATCTTCCGTGTTCCTTTGCAATCCATCGAGTTTTGATCCGACAAGTAGCCCTATATATTTATTGCCGGTGTAAAACATCGACATGATTATTTGCTATTTTGATGGCACTATCATTATCACATAGAAGAGGAGTTTTTGTGAAGTCTATGCCATAGTCCAACATGATTTGTCTCATCCAAAGGAGTTGAGCACAACAACTACCCGCCGAAACATATTCCGCCTCAGCGGTAGAGGGAGCTACGGAATTTTGTTTCTTGGATGACCATGACACAAGGGATCTACCAAGCATTTGGCAACTACCGGATGTGGTCTTTCTATCCACTTTGCAACCGGCATAATCAAAGTCGGAATAGCCAACAAGCTTGAATTTAGCACCTTTTGGGTACCACAAGCCAATAGTAGAGGAATGCTTTAAATATCTTAGAATCCTTTTCACAGCCACTAAATAGCATTCTCTAGGAGCCGCTTGAAAACGTGCACACATGCAAACACTAAACATAATATCCGGCCTAGATGCGGTGAGGTAAAGCAAACTATTTATCATAGAACGATAAAGCTTTAAGTCTACCGGTTTACCTCCCTCATCAAGATCAAGGTGGCCATTTGTTGCCATGAGAGTCTTTATGGGCTTTGCGTCCTCCAAACCAAATCTTTTAAGTAGATCCTTGATGTACTTGTTTTGGCTCACGAAGGTTCCATCCTTGAGTTGCTTTTTGGAGTCCAAGGAAGAAACTCAATTCTCCAATCATGGACATCTCAAATTTTTTAGACATCATGTCACCAAACTCCTTACAAAACAACTAATTAGTAGAACCAAAAATAATATCATCCACATAGATTTGACACACAAAGAAATCATCACCAATGATTTTAGTGAAAAGAGTAGTGTCAACTTTTCCAATTTTGAAACCTTTTGAAAGAAGAAAATCTCTCAATCTTTCATACCAAGCTCTAGGAGCTTGTTTCAAGCCATAGAGAGCTTTTGAGAGTTTATAAACATGATTAGGATTTTTAGGATCTTCAAAACCGGGAGGTTGTTCGACAAAGACAAGTTCGGCAATTTCTCCATTTAGAAAAGCACTTTTCACATCCATTTGAAAGAGTTTTATGTCAAAGCATGATGCAAATATAAGAAGGATGCGAATAGCTTTAAGTCTTGCTACGGGGGCAAAAGTTTCACCAAAATCCAAAACTTCAACTTAGGTGAAGCCTTGTGCCACCAATCTTACTTTGTTTCTAACCACCAACCTGCTCTCGTCTTGCTTGTTCCTAAAAACCCACTTTGTCCCTATGACATTGTGGTTCCTAGGTCTTTCAACCAAAGTCCACACCTTGTTTCTTGCAAAGTTGTTGAGCTCTTCATGCATTGCATTTACCCAATGCGGATCTTTAAGGGCTTCATCTACATGTTTTAGCTCAAGACACGAAACAAATGAGTAATGTTCACAAATAGAAGCGACACGAGATCTAGTTTGAACACCCTTAGGAATATCACCCAAGATTTTATCAATGGGGTGATCCTTGGAGAGGGCGTTGTTGACTCTTGGTGGCATAGATGGTTCATCTCCATTTTTATCCTCCATCTCACTTTGAGCTTGAGTTGACGTAGCAGAAGTAGATGGTTCATCTTGAGTGGAGGATGGAGGCTTCTCATCATTTTCAACCAGCTTGATGTCACCAATTGACATATTCTTCATAGTTCTCATCAAGTCTTCATCACCTACATCATCCAAATTCTCGTGCCCCTCTTAGGAGCCATTAGTTTCATCAAATTGAACGTCGGCGGTTTCTTCCACTATACCTTTGTTCTTGTTGTAGATACGGTATGCCTTGCTATGAGAGGCATAACCTAGAAGAAAACCTTCATCACATCGACTTTCAAATTTGGTTAGTCACACACCCTTTTGATAAATATAACACTTGCACCTAAAAACTCAAAAGTAACTAATATTAGGCTTCCTTCCTACAAGTAGTTCATAGGAAGTCCTCTTCAAGAGACGATGCAAATAAAGCCGATTTGTGGCATGGCAAGCGGTATTTATTGCCTCCGCCCGAAAAGAGTCAGAGACACCGTACTCATCAAGCATAGTTCTTGCCATTTCAATCAATGTATGATTTTTCCTTTCTACTACACCATTTTGTTAAGGTGAGTAGGTGGCGAAAAACTCATGTTTGATTCCAAGATCATTACAATAATCTTCGATATTTGTGTTCTTGAACTTGGAACCATTGTCACTTCTAATTTTCACAGTTAAGAAGTTAAATTCATTTTAAGCCCGTTTTGCAAACTTCTTGAAAATCTCGGAGGTTTTAGCCTTGTCATGCAAGAAGAAAACCCAAGTAAATCTCAAAAAATCATCGACAATAACAAGACAATGACTATTGCCTCCAATGCTTTTATAAGTAGTAGGGCCAAACAAATCCATATGCAAAAGCTCCAAAGGTCTAGAAGTGGACATGATACTCTTTGAAGTATGAGAACAAGCAACTTGCTTACCGGCTTGACAAGCACTACAAAGTTTATCTTTCTCAAACTTCACATCTTTCAAGCCCACAACTAGATCACATTTTGAAAGTTTGCTTAGTTGATTCATACCAACATGAGCTAGCCTCCTATGCCAAAAAGAACCCAAGGAGGTATTTGCAACCAAACAAGTTTTCAAATTTGCATCACTAGAAGAGAAATCAACCCAATAAAGATTTCCAAATCGAAAGCCTTTGAAAACACAAGAATTATCTTCAAGACTAGTCACAATAACTTCTTTCGGAATAAATGTGCAAGAGAGACCAAGATCACAAATTTGAGCAACCGAAAGCAAATTGAAATTTAATGATTCAACAAGAGATACATTTAAAATTGAAAGGTCATTGGAGATGGCTATTTTACCTAACCCAATTACCTTTTGTGGAGGCCATGGGCCCCGGGTACCTCACCACAAGCATATGGGCCACTCGGATAGAGGATGGGCCGAATTATGTAATTAGAGATAAGATAACACCCGGCAGGCCTTACCTTGAATGATAAGGAATAGCAGTCTTAGTCGGATAAGTTTCTATCTCTAAGAAGGAAATCCCTTGGCCGTATCCGGCTGGGATCCTTATCATGTACCCCTGTCCCCTAGTATATAAAGGGAGGCAGGGCGCCCCTTGAGGGCAGAGAACAACAAGGCAAGATGATTGATCACCAAACACCTCAGAGGAATAACACCTCAACTGGACGTAGGGTATTACCTCACATCGAGGGCCTGAACTAGTATAAAACCTCTCTGTGTTCCTCTGCAATCCACCGAGTTTCCCCTCGCCGAGTAGCCCTATAGTTTTATTGCCGGTGCAAAGCATCGACAGTTGGCGTGCCAGGTAGGGGCTCTGGCGAATTCTTCATCAGCAAATTCGATGGATCCAACAAACGGAGTCGACGGCAACAAGTTCTCCCCTAGAGACACGATTTCCTTCGGAAGCCTTGATTTCATTGCTAACCAAATTGGCAACCTTACCTTGGCCGGAATAGATCCAATCCAGCCGACCGAGGAACCAGCCGACATAGCGCCAGTTGGCCCACAGGACGCCGCGATCTCCTTCAACGACTTACTGCCGCAGTCCTTCACATCGCCAAGCATCGGGACAACTCTCTCCTTCGGCGTCCGACTTGCGCTAGTCCTTGAGCCAGCTCGGGTTGGGCCGAGAAGGGGAGAGATCGTCAATCTCCCACACGGACTCAGCGACGCTGCGGATCTACATCCTGCACAACAGACCCGATCTCCTGCGATTCAGTTTGGACACGGCCAAGTGCCATTTCAGATTGGATCTAGAGAGGTTGGGGTTGTTCTCACTCCAATAAACTACTCGGAGTCCAACTCCAAGTCGGATAATGGTTCGAACGCCAGTTCGGACTCCAGTCTGGCGAGTTTTTTCCTCCCCCGTGAGATCTTCATGGCTTCAACACCACCCTCCGAGGTGCGCCGACTACAAGAGGAGCAACAGGAGGAGGCGCGCCGACTGCAACAACAGGAGGAGGCTGATAGCGAGGCTCGCAACGACGGGCTGCGCAGAGCTGGGTGAGCAGCCTAGCAGCAGATTCTCCAAACTAAAGTCGGCGATCACGACGTTTTCGTCACGCCGCAACAGAATGTTGTGGCCACCGCAACCTTGCTAGATACGCTCCAGCTCGGGCCTGATCACCAGGCCACCCCAACTATCGCCAAGATCAAGGCGATGATCATGGCTGTTGCCTGCCAACAGCAACAACAATAGTGGGGCGACACCGTGATACCGTCTAACCGGTCGGGATCTCCAGCAGCGGGCTCATCCACATCAGCACGGCGTCGGGCGGTCGGCTTTAGTCGGCCACGCGAGGAGTCTAGGCAAACTACACTTGGCAATACCAATAACAACAACCGGCGCCGTCACCAGTATGATCGCCAGCCTAATCAAGACCTTTGAGAGCGCCTACAACATGACCTTTGCCACACTATTAGCGCCTGGCGCCGCGAACGACGCGAAGATGAGTGCCGCCGACTGGAAGATGAAAACGAGCGCTTTGGTCTCCATCATGAGTGGTTTAACTGCCGTGGTCGAAGCCCGAGCCCTCACGAAGATGAAGGCATCCCAGCTTTCACTCGGGAGCTATAGGACGTCCATTGGCCAACTGGCTTTAAGCCCATTGGGATTGAAAAGTATGACGGCAAGACAAATCCTGAGTCCTGGCTCACTGTATATACCCTAGCAGTCCGAGCTGCTGGGGGCGACAACAAAGCCATGGCTAACTACCTCCCAGTCGCGCTAGACAACTCGGCCAGGACATGGCTAATAGGGCTCCCGAGGCGGTCGATCGGTTCCTGGGGAGAACTCAGGGATCGGTTCATCGCCAATTTTCAGGGAACCTACGAGAGGCCATCTTCTGAGCATGATTTGTATCAACTACACCAGAAGAAGAACTAGTCTCTACGAGATTTCATAAAGAGATTCTCCGAGAAGCGCAACAAGATCCCAATGATCAAAGACGAGGCCGTCATCTCCGCCTTCCGCATGGGAGTAAAGGACGCCCCGTTCATCGTGAAGTTCCCTCGGAAACCACCGCCGTCTGTCCGGGCTCTGTTTGACATGGCCAACAAATACGCCGACTCGGCTGAAGCGGTCGCAGAGGCCCTCGACGAGAAAAAGGAGTCCCGATAGAAGGACCAAAAGGCGAAAGCTGACAACGAGCCGCCTCAAAACAAGTCTGGCAACCACAAGCGGAAGTCGGACAACGAGGTGGCCAAATGGAGCGTACTCGGTCGTGGCCCCAGCGGAACAACGACTACCAGAAAGTCATGAGCGGGCCATGCCCCTTCCATCCCAAGGGCAAGCACGTGGCCAAGGACTGCTACATGCTCAAGAAGTTTGCCTCCGAGCAGGCTTCATCGTCTGGCGCCGACAAGGATAAAGACAAGCCAGACTCGGGTCCGGCCGATGATTTTCAAGATCCTCAAGCCGAGCTCAATCACATCTTTGGGGGGCCGCTTGTAACACCCTGCCCTCCAGAACCGCACAGCCCAGCCCAACCGACGGGCGGGCCCACTTACACATAGCACCCCACTTACACTTTCGTCCTCGCTTCGTGTAAAAGGGTTAACCCGGAAGTACTATGGTTGGAGGGACAAGGCCTTATAAGTTGGTTCAACCCTTGCTCAACTAGCAAGGTGGTACTATTCATGTGCACATAGCACTCATGGGCCATATGGGCCATATCCTAATTGGGCCAGGATGTCACACCGCTCGCGTACGAGTCCAAGCGCAAACAAAAGCTATCAGCGCGTGACATCAACACGGTCTCTACGACGGACACCCCCCAGTAACTGCGCTGGTCAGAGATGGCCATTACTTTCAATCGCGCAGATCACCCAGATCGGGTTTCTCACCCAGGACGTTATCCACTCGTCCTAGACCCGGTCGTCAGAAACATCAGGCTGAAGAAAACCCTCATCGACGGAGGTAGCGCGCTCAACATCTTATTCGTCAAGACTTTGGACGAGATGAAGATCCCTCGTTCAGAACTATGGCCGTGTACTGCGCCCTTCCATGGGATAATTCCCGGCCTATCATCAACTCCACTCGGGCAAATCACATTGCCAGTAACCTTCGGCACGCGGGATAACTTTTGCATGGAAAACGTCTGCTTCGAGGTTGCCAACTTTGAGACCGCGTACCACGTGATACTCGGACGACCGGCACTCGCCAAATTCATGGCGATACCGCACTGCACATATATGGTGCTCAAGATGCCTGGACCAGCAGGAGTCCTCTCTCTCCGCAGCGACATCAAGCAAGCCTTCACCTGCGACAAGGAGAGCTGCGAGCTGGCTCAATCATAGGAGGCGACAGTCGGGCGCGATAGCATTCGGCAAGCCGTCACAACTGAAGTCAGGCAAGTTCAAGTTCCGACAAAAAAGGCAGCGAAGTCGGGAATTTCAGCGGACTCTGACACGAAGAAGATCCCCCTGGACCCTTCCGACCCCTCCAAGACTGCTCTAGTCGGGACCGGACTCGACCCCAAATAGGAAGACGCGCTCGTCACCTTCCTCCAAGCTAACAAGGATATCTTCGCGTGGAAACCGTCCGACATGCCGGGCGTACCAAGGGAGGTGATCGAGCACGCCCTCAACGTGAAGACAGACGCCAAGCCAGTCAAGCAACGGCTGCGCCGCTTCGCTCAAGACCGTAAGAATGCTATCCGGGAAGAGATCACCAAACTCCTCGCAGCCGGGTTCATCAAGGAGGTCTATCACCCGGACTGGCTGGCAAACCCAGTTCTGGTCCGGAAGAAAAATGGTAAATGGCGCATGTGCGTCGATTACACCGATCTCAATAAAGCATGCCCCAAGGACCCATTTGGTCTTCCCAGGATAGATCAGGTGGTTGATTCCACGGGCGGGTGCGACCTACTCAGCTTTCTTGACTGCTACTCGGGATACCATCAAATTAGCCTGAGGGAGCAAGACTGCTTAAAGACATCTTTCATCACGCCGTTCGGAGCGTACTGCTACATCACAATGCCGTTCGGTCTAAAAAATGCTGGAGCAACCTATCAACGGGCAATTCAGCGGTGTCTGCACACTCAGATCGAGCGCAACGTGGAAGCCTACGTCGACGACGTGGTGATCAAGACCAAGTCCAAAGAAGACCTCATCGCTGACCTGGAAGAAAGCTTCCATAATCTTCGACGATTCAAAATGAAGTTAAACCCAGAAAAATGCGCCTTTGGAGTTCCATCCGGCAAGTTACTTGGCTTCATCGTCTCGCATCGTGGCATCGAGGCTAACCCGGAGAAAGTCAACGCCATAATGAACATGGCTCCCCCGACTAACCAGTAGGACGTGCAGAAGCTGACAGGCTGCATGGCGGCACTCAGCCGATTTATTTCCTGACTGGGTGAATGGGGTATGCCCTTCTTCAAGCTACTCAAAAAGGCGGACAATTTCCAATGGACTCCGGACGCCCAACAAGCCTTCGAAGACTTCAAACAATTTCTCACATCACCTCCCGTGTTGGTGTCACCTATGCCCGAAGAACCATTAATGCTATATTTGGCGGCAACCACTCAGGTAGTCAGCACGGTGCTGGTGGTTGAGCAATCCGAAAAGGGTCACATCCAGAAAATACAACGGCCAGTTTACTTTGTCAGTGAGGTACTTGCCGACTCGAAGACGAGATATCTGCAGGTCCAGAAGCTGCTATATGGCCTACTTATCACAGTCCGGAAGCTGGTGCATTATTTCCAAGCACATCAAGTCACGGTGGTCACAGCGTTTCCACTCGGGGATGTCCTTCACAATCGCGAGGCCATCGGCCGAATCGCTAAATGGGCACTCGAGTTGATGGTGTTTGATATCACCTTCAAGCCACGGACAGCAATTAAATCACAAGCTCTAGCTGACTTCGTGGCCGAGTGGACAGAAGTTCAACTGCCTACATCAACAGCAATGCTAGAGTACTGGACAATGTACTTCGACGGTTCTCTATGGATTGGCGGCGCCGGGGCTGGAGAAATATTGACGTCCCCCACCAGCGAAAAACTAAAGTACGTCTTACAATCCACTTCCCGGCTTCCCACAACGTCGCCGAGTACGAGGCACTTATCCACGGGCTCCGCATCGCTATATCACTCGGCATACGTCGACTGGTTGTGCGCGGGGATTCTCAACTCGTGGTGAACCAAGTCACGAAAGACTAGACTTGTCTCGATGACACCATGGCGGCATACTGTCAGGAGGTTCGCAAGCTGGAAAACAAGTTCGATGGGCTGGAAATAACACATGTCCTGCGTCAATACAATGACGCGGCAGACGAGCTGGCAAATATGGGATCCAAGCGAGAAGCGGTTTCGACTGGAATCTTCGTCGAGCAACTCATGGAGCCATCAGTCAAGAAGAAACCGGCGCCGGAGCAGTCAGGAGGCGAACCTACCCCGGCTACAGACGAAGTGCTGCACATATGTCAAGACTGGCGGACTCCTGTTGTCAAATTTCTCCTGGACGACGAACTCCCAGAAGATCGCAGTCAAGCCGAGCAGATCAAGCGTCGAAGCAAAAGCTTCCTACTAGTCGGAGAAGACCTGTACCGAAGGAGTGCATCCGGTGTCCTCATGCGTTGCGTCACTACTGAGGAGGGCAAGCAGATTCTGCAGTCGATTCACTCGGACATATGTGGCATCCATGCCGCATCCAGGACGTTAGTCGGAAAGGCTTACCGGCAGGGATTTTTCTGGCCCATAGCAGTAACAGATGCCAAAGACATTGTTCGCAAGTGTGAGGGTTGCCAGTTCTACACACGACAAACAAATCTCCTAGCCCAGGAACTCCAAACTATCCCTATTTCTTGGCCATTCGCAGTATGGGGGCTCGACATGGTCGGGCCTTTTAAGAAAGCGCCAGGAGGGTTTACACATCTATTCGTCGCAGTTGACAAGTTCACCAAGTGGATTGAGGCAGAACCCGTTGCAACTATAACAGCGGCACGAGCAAAGGACTTCATCACGAGTATACTATACCGATTTGGGGTTCCTAACCGCATAATCACCGACAACGGTACTCAGTTCACGGGCGGCGTATTCCAAGACTTCTGCGAAGATCTCGGCATCAAGATCTGCTACGCATTCGTGGCACGCCCGCGGAGCAACGGTCAGGTCGAACGAGCCAACGGTATGGTCTTACAAGGCATCAAGGCTAGGATATTCGACCGACTACAACCATATGTGGGCCGGTGGGTACAAGAACTCCCATATGTTCTCTGATCTCTCAGAACCATGGTTAGTCGGGCAACAGGGCAATCCCCTTTCTTCCTAGTCTACGGTGCCGAGGCTATGCTACTGACAGAGTTATAGTTTGACTCTCCGCGAGTCCGGGCTTACTCAGAAGACGTCTCAAATAATACCCGACTGGTCGAGCTAGATCAGTTGGAAGAAGCAAGGGACACCGCAACAATCCAGTTGGCAAGGTATCTTCAAGGCCTGCGTCGCTACCACAACTGTAATGTCCGTGGCCGCGCCTTTTTGGTCGGGGATTTCGTCTTGAGGAAAATACAAACCACCAAAGACAGGCATAAATTATCCCCAATCTGGGAAGGGCCGTTCATTATAACCGAGATCACGCGGCCAGGCGCCTACCGACTAAATAGCTACGTCCTTTCTATACCTGAGTTTTATATTTTCTCATGTGTACAGTTTCTTTGACTCACTACGCCGCTTGTATCAACCAAGTAGTGAGTCGGGGGCTGCATGTATATATGTGTGCTGTCAACAATATACGAGCTTATCTTACTCCAGTTATGTAGCTTTACCACGACTGTCGCGTTTGCCCGAGTACAGCTTCTTACATTGAACTTTTTATCAAGTTCTGATAGACTAACTCGGCGTAGACTACACGGTCAAGTAAAGCCAATGACGACTGAGTGACAAGCTTGGTGGCATTGCACATATATTTACACATGTTTTCCACAAAAGTTTATACATACCGACTACATAATATGTTACCCTTACAGACCCAGGTCTCGGGTAATTATCTCAGCAGTCGGCTTCGCCCGGGCAATCAGCTCCAGCGCCTCCTCAGGCGTCGTCTCCTCGGCAAACCCCTCCCCGATGGCTTCGATATCTGCCCTTGGGTAGATGGACTTGGTCATCGCCAGGGTTTGGGCCACGCCGGCAACGACATGCTTATCCGAGTACCTCTTCAGGGCACTCGGTGCATTCTCAAGACGCGCCTCTACTTGAGGGATTCGGCTACAGCTGGTTCCCACAGGGCTGGGATCTATCAAATCAAGGAGCCATTTCACGGAACCGACGAGGGCCTCCCGTGACTTCGTGATAACCCTTATCTTCTCTGTGTAAAACTAGTATCGGGCCTGAGCATTGGCTCTGAGGTCTGCCCAGGTCCACCGACAAGAAAACTTGTCAGGCACGGCTGCAGATGGAATGACTAAAGGATTGGCTAAGATCATCGTCGGAACGGGGACTTACTCAAGTAGTCGGCCTCCCACTCGGCCACGGTTTTCTCTAGTCCAGATTTTTCCTCGCTGAGCTTGACGGTGGCCGCTTTCAACTCGGCCTTCTCCCGTTCGAGCTCGCCGTTGGCCTTTGTCAGGTCGGCCTTGACCTTCTCAAGCTCGGCCTTGGCTTCTTCGGCCTCCTTCAGCTGGGATTCCCTCTCTGTTCGGGTCTTCAACTCTGCTTCCAGGGCTGCACGACAGATTAGCCAAGAGCTCAACCATGCAATCAAGACACAACTGGACAGTCAGGAACAATGCAGCTGGAGAAATACATTAATGGTTCAGTCGGGAAGATGCATTCGGGGAATTTACCTCTAATCTTTTCGGCTTGGGCCCAAGTCTCGTCCCTGAGCTGGTCGGCGGCACCCTTCAACCAGGCTTCCCTCCCCGCGTGACGCTCCTCCACGTCGGCCTTCAATGCCCGAAGCTGCTCCAGCTCCACGAGATGGGGGCCATTTCGACCAGGATTTCGGTCATGGCCTCGTTGCGATCAACAAGCTCCTGTTTAGGGAAAGAGCAAGTCAAAAATAGAGTCAAGATGTCAAAACAGGAAGACCATCAGGACTCTTATCACAAGGGTCATACCCGAACCCCCTCGGACCCGGCAATGGCTGCGCGGAGCAACCTTTCGCGTTCCCTTCTTGTTGTGGCTTCATCGAGCCTGAACCTCTTCGCGGTTCCGTCAGGCGCGGTCCAGGTGAACGTCCGGGGCATCCTATGCGGAGGAGCTTCAATCCGAGGCAGGTTCGAGGTCTCTGGCGGCGGCGACGATGACGACCACGACGGCGACGAGGTCCCGGCCTCCGCACCGCCATCCCCTGCGGCCTCGGGGATCGACTCGGGGGCTCCAACATCGGTCTCCGCAGCAGGCGATGATTCAGGGGCTGGGGCCTCAATCTCAGTAACTGCCTCTTGGTCGGGCGGCGACAGTGGCCCCGCAGTCGGGACCACCTCAGTCTCCACGACTGGGCTGGCCACCGGCTCAGTGGGTGTGCTCGCGGGCGCCGGCTCGGCTGGGGCAGGCCCTTCAAGGGGAGCGGTCGGAGCGGTCTCCTTGAGATCGACATCGGCCCGCTTCCTGCATGACGAAACAGGACATCAAAACACTACTTCAACAGGCAAGAATCTTAGAAGACCCGGAGCAGCTTACCTCTTGGAGAACTTGAGTCTCCCACCGGGTGATTCAGGTCCCGGCGTAGTGTGCCCAGCAGTCGGGCTAGTCGGCGTCACAATCGGCGGCGGCACATCAGCTTGAGTCGGCCTCGTCTCTGGTGTGGCTGGCTTGGGCGCCCCCATGCTCGGCGGTATCTGCTCTGGCCGGCCACTCGGTGGTGTTGTTGCCGGGCTCAGCAATGCTGGGCTCAGCCCCACAGGTCTCAACCTGGGGATTGATCGCCTAGGCGTCACGACAGCGGTGTCCTTTATCTTCAGCCCTCCTACCACGACACGCGGCGTCATGGCCCCCTCGCCCCGATAAAGAATAGGTTTTTTCCCGGCTCTCTTGGAGTCGGGTTGGGTGGCAGCGGGGCTCCTCGGCCTCTTCTTTGATGCAACGGCTGACAACGGGCGCGAGTCGTCATCAAACTCTTCATGCCACTAAAGACAAGACAACAAAGTATACCATACAATGCTGAACAATCGCAGACACAAGCCCACAGGCATTCATCATAGAGGAAGAATAAAGATTACCTTGGTACGGAGCCGAATGAAGCTATAGGCCACGACCCGGCGATTATCGTCTTCGGTCGCGATCACCCCTTCGGAGAAGTAACTGAACAAGGTCTCGGTCACTGTGCGCTTGTTGGTTGACTCGTTGCTTACTCGGTCAGGATCATTTTTGCCCTTAAAAGCCCAGCCAAATGGGCTCCTCAGCTTCAGTGGCTGGATGCGCTGAGTCAGGAAGCGACGAGCCACCCAAGGTCCAGTCAGGACAGCTTTCTTTAGGCCATCTAATTTCCCCAATAATAGATGCACTTGGCCCATCTCCTCAAATGTTGGATCTGCTGACCAACTTGGTAAAACCACCGGTGGCAAGCCGGTGAATGGACGCAAGGAGGGAGCCAGATCTGCGCAATAGAACCACTCCTTGTGCCAGCCTTTCAAGGAAGATTTTAAGGGGAGATCAAGATATGTTTTCTTCCCATCACTCCTCAGCTGGAGACCAGCCCCCCAATCACATTGATATTATTCTTGGAGGGTTGGGGTTTGATGTGTAACAGATGCCTGAAGAAATTAAAATGGGGTTCCACACCCAAAAAGCACTCACAGAGAGTAACGAATATGCAGATCTGAAGAATCGAGTTGGGATTCAAATTCACCAACTCCAACCCATAGAAGTCGAGGATGCGGCGGAAAAAATAGGAAGAGGGAAGGCACAAGCCCCAATTGAAAAAAGAGGCGAAAACTACTGTTTCGCCGGGCTGGGGATTTGGGATCGACTCACCCTTAGCCGGTTGCCAGCGGATCACCTCCTGGCTGGGCAACTTCAATTGACTCTCCAGCAGCTTCAGTTTCACGAAGCCATAATCCGAAATCGGCCAAGCATTCTCCGGTGTACCCGCAAGATCCGAAGCTTTCGGCATGATTGGGAGCGGAAAGATTTGGGGTAAAAGCGAATCGGGGGCTTGGAACAGACGAAGGGATTGGAATCACCCGAGTTCGAGTGGGGAACAGCAGTAGCTAACCCTAGTCGAGCGGGAGGCGAAAAGTTGGGCGCGAAGGTGGAAGACGAAGCGATTGGCTGATTTGGGGAAGATGAAGGAATCTTTTTCTCTCCCCGCTTTTTATAGAGCCGATGCCGACTAAGTGGGCTTGGGCCTACACAGTCAGCACTGGGCCAACAAGATATGAGCTCCTACAGTAGCATGCTCCATGTGGGCCGCCCGCAGGCTGAGTTGAAATTATAGCGCTGGTGCTACCAACAGGAGCCGATGAGGTAAACAGATATGCTTCATGAGAGCCTTATTGCTAAATATATATGTTTGGGTATCTGTTTATCCACCATGTCTCGAGAATATATCCTTATAAGGATCACAAGCTGGTCTTCATTAAAATTGGGGATGCAGGTATCTTTCTCGGGTACACCTGACCACGCAGTGGATTTATTTTCATAAAGTGGTACTCGGCCTACATGCGTGGCCACCAGTTGCCATAAGCAACATTATTCCGGCTAATATGATGCTGAAGAGTCTAACTTCCGAATAGTGCACTACTCGGGAGAGACTATAAATATCTTTTCCCGCTGACATGACATGAAGGAGCCTAACTTCTGAGTGGGACGCCACTCGGAAAAGACTATAAACCCCTTATTCCAGCTGACATGAAGCTGAAGAGTCCCATATACGAGTAGCATCCTACTCGGCAAGACTATAAACACACATTCCGACTGATATGAAGTCGAAGAGTCCTATATACGAGTAGTTCCCTACTCGGCAAGACTATAAAGTTTATTCCGGTTGACATGATACCGAAGAATCTCATATACCAGTAGTAATCTACTCGGGAAAGATTATTAGGTTAAAGATCTTTGACTTTATGTTTAATTGTCTTCACAATTAAGCACAAAGTCGGGGGCTACACCTAATAGGTGCGCCTATTCGACGCACACTATTCATACATCTACATTAAGCCCTTCATAGCCTCGTTGCCAGCTGACATGAAGCAGGACTCGGGAAGAAAACTTACTCGGACAAAGAGTACTCGGGAGCATCGCACTCGGGCAATCTTCACCGTGGAGGATGAGCACTCGGCATCAGCTGTGACTCAACTATAAAGGTTTCGGGGGCTACTGTGGAGGCCATGGGCCCCGGGTACCTCACCACAAGCATATGGGCCACTCGGATAGAGGATAGGCCAAATTATGTAATTAGAGATAAGATAGCACCCGTGTTCGCACCAAAAACCACCGGGTGTGCCAAGAAGCTTGTTGATGATCTGGTTTGATGCGATTGAACATACGAAGGCCTAGGAGATCTGCTTAGCTCCAGTGCAGGTCCTAAAATATTTGAGGTTCGCAGGCGTGCCAGTCAATTTGACCCCGCAATTGACAAGGAGAATATTAGCTCAGGGATTCAATCGGCCAATAAGAATCCTGCTAGCCGATTGCCGAAGGAATGCTTGAGCATCGGCTGAAAGCCGATGATAAAACTTTGTCCGGGCCCCAGCTGTCCGCGCCCGGGTCTCGTGCCCGTGCCCGGGTTCTCGTGCCCAGGTCCTCGCTTGTGCTCCTGCCCGGGTCAGCAGCAATTGCACATCGGCAATCGGCCGATACGGACTGATGTAGGCTCCTTGTAGCCGATGGCCGATGGCACCTGTGTATCGGCTAGGAAACCGATAACGCTATAAGCAAATAGATAAGCTGTCAGTATAACATGTGCATCGGCTAGAAGCCAATGATAAAATAGATATGCAGAATAGTAAGCTAGCCGACTGCCAAGGAAACACATGTGCATCGGCTAGAAAACCGATGATAATATAGATGACCAAAATAGTAAAGATAATACAGTCGGCTTTATAAAAAGATAACCTATCGGCTAAGCACTCCGATAGAACATCGCATATACACCGATCGGCTCGACAAGGATAAATCTATTATTATCGATCTAGTAGTTCAGACCTAACTGATGCAGCACAGATCGATAATAGTAAAGGAACCTCAACAAGCCGATAAACCTAATGCAACTATGATGTAATAAGATAACTTACCGGCTATACATTCCAATAAGACGCTTACGCAAAAACCATCAACCTAGCAGGAGAAACTTATCGCGACAGTTTAGTAGATCGGACCCAACCGATGCAGCACAAACTGACGATAAGCTACTCCCAGTAAGCTGATAAGATCTACGCACGCGTGATGTGGTATACCTGATCAGCCTAAGAGGTCGGACCGAACTGATGCAACCGTAGACAGGGCAGATACACCGGGGTAAGGGGTGACGAGTCTTACCCTCTCGCAGGAGTTCGGACCTAACCGATGCAGCCCAGCTCGAGAAGCAAGAACCCGTCGAAAGGGTGGCGATGCGCCGAATTTGATTGATCGAGAGATATTTTACAAGGTGCCCAGGCGTACGTATTTATACCCCGAGTTACAGGAGTCCTTATAGGACACGAAACAGGACTTTCCTAACTAGAAAAGGAAAACTAACAGACCTGATCGGACAAGAGACCAGGTTTCCTAAAAGATAAAACTATCTAATAGATAAGATAAATAACTGCCATACTATGGTCTTCACGATTCCTTCCTGTACTCGGCTTCTTCTGGATTAGCTTCCACCGGCTAATATGGCTTCTTTCCTTAACCGAACATGGTAATGAACCGTACCAAATTTTGGCGTTAACAACCCGGCAGGCCTTACCTTGAACGATAAGGAATAGCAGTCTTAGTCGGATAAGTTTCTATCTCTAAGAAGAAAATCCCTTGGCCGTATCCGGCTGGGATCCTTATCATGTACCCATGTCCCCTAGTATATAAAGGGAGGCAGGGCGCCCCTGGAGGGCAGAGAACAACAAGGCAAGATCATTGATCACCAAACACCTCAAAGGAATAACAGCTCAACTAGACGTAGGGTATTACCTCACATCGAGGGCCTGAACTAGTATAAAACCTCTTTGTGTTCCTCTGCAATCCACCGAGTTTTCCCTCGTCGAGTAGCCCTATAGTTGTATTGCCGGTGCAAAGCATCGACACCTTTCCTTTGCTATTATCACCAAAAGTGACTCTCTCTTGTTCTTTGTTGCCCACTTCAAATGTGGTGAACATCTTCCTATCACCGGTCATGTGTTGGGTGCACCCACTATCTAACACCCAATGATTTCCACCGGTGTGATAGTTCACCTACAAAAGAAGATCAAACATGTTTAGGTACCCAAACTTGTTTGGGTCCTTGGAGGTTAGAGATCAAGGCTTTGGGCACCCAAATGGCTTTCTTTTTACTACCTAGTATAGGAGTGCCAATATACTTAGCATATATAGAACCATTATGAGCCTTCCTAAGCATGTAGTGAGAATCAAATACACAAGTCTTGGAAGGCTTACCACCGGGGCACTTACTTGCCACATGCCCAACTTCCTGGCACTTTTGACAATATTTGCCATTGCTCTTGACAAACTTGGTGGAACAGTATGTGGGCTTTTTACCCTTCTTTGGAACAAATCCAAGTCCTTCTTTGTTGAGGACATACCGTTGCTCACTCAAGATTTTATCAAGAGTATTCTTACCCTTGAAGCACCTTTCCAAACTCTTATTGAGCTTGGTCACTTGCTCCTTTAGCTCATTGTTCTCCATAATTAGCAAAGTATCACACATAAAGGCACAAGAGCTAGAGCTGGGCATATCCATAGTATCATCACAAGAAGTAGATATGCTAGAAGTAGATATGACATGATCATGTGAACATAAATTATCATCAACAATTAAATCACATGTTATGCCAACATCTATTTGAGCTTCATATCTTGTAGTGGAAAGGAGAGCATCATGAGCTACCTTAAGTTTCTCATGAGAAGTGATTAATTTCACATGAGAAATCTTTAGCTCCTCATGCAAGTCCACTAAAGAGGCATGTTCCTTCTTTAAGGCCTTAAACTTGATAAACTTCTTTTCACTATAAGCATGGAGTTCTCTAAACATAGCAATAAGCTCATCATAAGAAGGATCATCATCATCACTCTCTCTCATCACTAGAATTTACATTGGTGGAGCCTTTTGCCATAAGGCAAAATGGAGAGAAGAGTGATGGAGCCTCCTTGATTGCAACTCCGACCATGCTCTTCTTTTTGGTAGCCTTCTCTTCATCACTATCATCGGAGGAGGAAGATTGAGCTTTGGAGCTCTTATCATTTGAGTTCCATTCCGCGAAGAAAGCTTGAATCTTCTTTCCCTTCTTCTTGAGCTTTTTGAAGAGCTTTTCTTTCCCACTCTTCTTACTCGATGACTTGTCTTCCTCTTTCTCTTTGTTGGGACAATTTGAGGCAAAGTGTCCCTTCTCTAAACAATCAATCAAAGCACCTCAAATTTCCCAAACTTCTCTTGTGTGAGCCTCTTCTATCTCTTCTTTTATATGAGTTGAAGTTATTTCCTTCTCCTTTTCTTCTTCCCAACAATTCATTGAATCTCTTTGCTAGAAGAGCAATCTCATCATCCAAGTCATCACTCTTGTCTTCATCTACCCTTGACTTGCCCTTGTCTTCAACTTCGGTCTTGAGGGCAATTGTTTTCTTGCTTGATGGAGAAGCTTCTTCTAATTCTTGCTTCTTAGCCTTGTACATGTCATTTGTGTTGATCTTTCCCAAAAGAGCGGCGGGAGTCATCCTTGACATGTCCGAGTTGATGAGAAGAGTGACAAGAGTCTCATACTTGGTGGGTAGAGCTCTAAGCATCTTTTGGGCTATTTCAAGATCGGTGTAGGATCCTCCAAGCCCCTTGATCTCATTCACAATCACGTTGAGCCTTCCATACATATCATTGACACTCTCATCGGGTAGCATGGAAAAGATCTCATACTTGATCTTGAGAAAGTGAAGCTTGGCATCCTTGTACTCACTAGTCCCCTCATGAATTTCTCTCAACTTGTTCCAAATCTCATATGCCATCTCAAGATTGCTCACTCTATCAAATTCCTCTTGACTTAATGCATTGAATAGGGCATTCATGGCTTGAGCATTGAGTTGAGCATTGTGTAGTTCAAGTTGAGTTGGTTCTCCATCATTGAGCGCCATCACACTACCTTCATTCACAATTTTCCAAATCCCAAAGCTCATAGCTTTGAGGTAAGTAGACATTTTAATTTTCCAAGTGGAATAATTTGTACCATTGAATAGAGGGGCTTTGCCGACATTTCTAACCTCTTTCGACATCTTTTCTCTATAAGTGGTTAAGCCCAATCAAGAGAGACCAAACTCTGATACCACTTTTAGGATCAAGATGTCGACTAGAGGGGGTGAATAGGCGATATAAAATTAATTGCCCCCTTCAATTGACTAACCTAGGTTGATGGGTTTAATAGGGATCAAACTAAGCTACACTCCTAGGTTATGTTTTGCAATCCTAGGGTGATAGTGGCACAAGTAGTCTCTGTGAATGTAAATTGCAAGAATTTAAATGCAATAAGTAAATGGACAAGAGACAAGAAATTTTTCACCCGAGGTTCGAAAACTTGCCGGTTTCCTACTCCGCGTTGAGGCGAGCCCAACTTCACAGCTCAAACCACCAAGCCTCCTAGTCCCTTGTCAAGGGATGGGCAAGGTCAGGAGCCGGCCTCGAAGTAGTCTCCACAAGCCTCGATCACTAGAGGTAGCTCTTCCTTCACTCCGAAGGTGGTGAGCTCTGAACCACTCACAAATCACCCGGGCTTCCTCCACAATCTTCTTGGAGAAGTCACCGGAACTCCACCAAGCCGTCTAGGAGGTGGCAACCTCCAAGAGTAATAAGTAGCAACACCGGCTTGGAGATGATCAAGTGCCACACTAGCTAAAACAATGATGCAATGCACTTGGCTTGGCTTCAACAATCCTCAATCACTCACAAATGAAGAGAGAATGCTCAAAGAGTGAGAGGAGACAAGCAAGAGCTCAAATGGAGTCAATGGAGTGCCAAGAGAGCCTTCTTGCTACTGGTGGAGGGGTATTTATAGCCCCTCCCTCAAAAACTAGCCGTTGGGGGCGAAATTCCCCAACTTAGGTCATTTTCGGTCCGACTGCAGGCAAGGGGTCAGTCTGACCGGGGTCCAATTCAACAGTTCAAAAACTAGCCATTGAGGTGCATTAAATGCACTCTTTTCCTTAGAAAGAAACACCACCCGGTTCGACCGCAGGTGAGGTGCCGGTTCGACCACCACCATATCTCATTTGCTCTAGCAGTACTGGATGCCACCGGTCCGACCGGGTGGAGGCAGGCGGTCCGACCGCCACCCTATCTCATTAGATCTACCTGGCAGGGACCGCCCGGTTAGACCGCTAGGCAACAGAGGGTAAGGGATAAAAGGATAAAGCAAGCATGCATGTCCTAGTATGGCAATTGATCATTTCTTTGCCAAGATTACCACTCCTCTTGATAGTACGGCAAAGCTAAAAAGAAAACTTAACTTACATTCGATCGTCCGACACCTCGATCGTTTAAGCAAATCACTAGATTGTTCATCTTCGCTCCATAGCTTTGCGCCATTGATTTTAATCGGTGGTCATCTTCCTTGGCATGTGAACCTAACTTCTCTTACATATACTTAACCACAAGAGTTAGTCCACAATTAGTGCTTGTCATTGATTACCAAAATTAACAACGGGGCCTAGATGCTTTAGTCTAAAACAACAACAAGAGGTAGGTCAATACACAAGGTATTGGCAATCCCTACCCAAAGCCTTGGGAATTCTAGAACTATTGCAAGCTTAGATCAAGGAGGGCTATATTTGTGGACTCATTTTCAGCATAAAGCAAATTTAAATACACAATAGTAAATAGTAATAGATTGCAACAAAATTTATAAAACAATAAGTAAATAACAATGATATTACATAATCATAATCATAACATCATCCTTGTGCCTTCCATGGCAACAAGTAAGCATTTCATCCTCAGCCCACACTAGGCAAAATCATCATTTTCCCATCGTACCATAATTTCCATAAATCTTTTAGTAAATCACTAACACTATACTTATATCACACCACCAAGTTGCTTGTGACCGTGAACATGGCTAATCGATTAGTTTAGACTCTGTAGAGTTTCTTCATCTTTACCCACATGATATGAACTTTCTAGTTTGTCCGGTACCCATCGGTACCACCATACTCTACATATTGAATGCGGTCTAGAAGTCATAACGAA
Organism: Oryza meyeriana var. granulata; assembly: GCA_003991445.1. NCBI lineage: Eukaryota > Viridiplantae > Streptophyta > Magnoliopsida > Poales > Poaceae > Oryza > Oryza meyeriana. The sequence continues at coordinate 61,986 of RYFJ01000162.1, forward strand.
GCCATTACATTATCTGATGCCTAACCTTGCATGAGCATGGAGAGTGCAAATCCCACTAGTCTCGATCCCTAGTGTGCTTAGGGTGGTTGGCCAACCACCCCTAACACCGTGGAAGGAACAGTCAGGCGTCCCCCACGAGGCACTACTCTGTTATATTGGATATGCTCAGACACCCATGTCATGAGAGGATCAACCTGTCCCTCATAGCCCCATGGGTAGCTCCTATGAACAGCCCTCTGGCACTGCCCTCATTGGTAGTCCTTATTAGCCACTGTCCCTACTACAACAGCCTCCTGAATGCAAGGATAGACATTAAACAACTTAATAAGCTAAGGTCACCCCATAACTAACACATGTGGTTGCACTGTAGTCTTAGTTGGTGACACATAGTTTGGGCCTTAATCGACTCAGGCGAACACTCCCCCTATTGGTGTGCAACTACTACCATATGCACACCACTTGCTGCCCAAGTCTGAAAATCATCATTTTTAGTTTTTTCCTTTTTTCAAAAATAATAGAGGCAACCCCTCTGTACAGCATTTTCAAATATCCCAGTTTTAAAATGTGAATATCATGTCATTTTGTGGCCATCGTAATTTCTATAAGCATGGCTAAGCAGTAGCTACAATAGTAGCTCGGATATACCCATTTTGTACTTAGAGTACATGCCCATAACCTATGGGTACCAATAGCGAGGGAAACCAATTTAACAAGGTAGGTATTGCAGCAATTAGGACATATCTACCAATACCCATATTTTATAAATCATCTCATGCAATTTATAATTAATAAAGCATTTGCAAAAATATAGGATTCAACATGAATGAAGGAGGATTGAATAGGACTTGCCTTGCTCAGGTGGTTCCTCAAATAATTCCTGGTCGGGGACACTTTCGTCAACGGCAACAACCGAGTCGTTCTCTAAATAATGAAATTTAAATGTATATTCAAATGAACATCCAATAAAACTCCAAAATAAAATATGCAACATGGTCCATGAACATATGCAGTTTGTAGAGGTTGATTTTAGATGAATTTAGGAGAAATAATCACCTAAATACGATGTCGTATGAGTGAGTTATAGCATTTTAAAGATTTACATGCAATAAAGAAAAGTTAGTATTCAAAAATTTAATTTTGTGAATTTTTCCAGAATGGTGGTGTCAAGTTTGAGTGTACAATATTACAGATAAAATTATTATGCATCTAACAAAATTTGGTTCACCTCAATCGGAGTTAAAATGGATTTTCTATGATTTTCTAAAGTTTTAGTGTTTTCTAGTACAAAAAATAATCCTTGGAAATCATTTCTCGGGTTTTATTATTTACAGAAGGTTTGTGTACTGTGAGATTACGCTTTCTAATAGAGAAGGCATACTTTCTTCTATAGGCCGAAAGGAATAGGTTTGCCTTACGGGAAAGCGTAAATCCGATATAAAGGAAGGCGTATTTCTCTTCTTTAAAACTACTGGGGTCGGCATGTGAGCGACTGGGGCTTCACAACTTGGTTCCTAGGCTTTTGGATATTTACACATGGGTCACTGTCTTCTTCCTCCGGCCAACGGACAAGCGGGGCCCACTCGTCAGCGAGAGAGGAAATGGGAGAGCGGTTAGGCGGCTCTGTGGAGCTTGCTGGCAGCGAGGGAGACGGCGGCGGGTTCGGCCGAGGCTAGGGGAGGCTAGAGGAGGCCTTGGTGGTCTTGTCCCGTGGCAGCAGCGGCGTAGTGGTCGGGATGGCCGACAGCGGCGGTGGTTTGGGACAACGGCGGCTGGGGAGCTATGGGGAACGACGGCTTGATTCCATGTAAGGGGAGGCTCAAGGGACGATGAGGAAGCTTACCCCGTGGTTGATTCGGGTGGAGGAGGTCCGAGGCAGTGGGGCGTCGAGATCCTGAGGCGGCGGCGAATGGCGATGGCAGTGACAGCTCTTCGGCGGCGGTGGCCTGAAATTGATTGAGGGAAAAGGCTCAAGGGTGTCCTAGGAGGGCGCCGGCAAGAGGAATGGGAAAGGGGCTCACCAAGGAGGCGGCTTGACTTCCGCGCGGCAGCAGCTACTTGCTCCGGTCTAGGGCAGAGACGGCAGTGGCATGGCTGTTCTCAGCGGAGCAGAGGGCTTCGGCCCTCGGGTTTGGCTGGGGGAGAACGAGGGTGGTGTGAGGAGATGGCTGGCGTGCTCGGGGATTTATAGACGGCGGGGAAGAGGGCAAGCTCGGGCGGTGGTGGCGATATGTCACGCCCAGAAATTCACTAGAATTTTCAAAGCTAATTTGTGCAATAAACCCTCGTCCAAGAATCAGCCGAGGTACACAAATCAAAAATTTGATAAACATAACCAAAATGAAATAATATTGAATACTTACAACAGAGGCACTTAGTCCTCACACCGAAAAAAACAGCAGCAGAACGGTAATTAGCGTACCTTTAGCATCAAGCCACAGGCAGGGGTATAAGCCAAACACCAAACTTCTCCTCCACGCAAATCTTCAGTCTAATGATTGCAATAATGCAAGACTGAGTACCACCCACCGTACTCAACAAGCCACACTAGAAAATGCAATGTAATGCAATAGGATTCCAAAGGAAAGGCATAATATGGCTTATTTATATAAAACAACATTTAAAATATTTACATTTAAAAACTTTGAAAACCAATATAGTTTAATCATTAATCAATATTAAGTCAACCACTGAACAACGCTCTAACGCAGTTCAAGCCCAAACCATGTCTCCTAACTGGAGCTATCAAACTTCCATCGTCATTTATCATTAAATAGTGTGGGACTAATCACCGAAAACATTGCTAAGCCCAGCCATTAACCGCAGGCACGGCTATTCGAATAGTTTTACTCTGGCTAGAGGTGTACAACTTTACCCACAAGACACAATCTCAACATCATGTCAGCTATGCGTCACGATACTCGAAAGTACCCAAATAGAGATTGTGACAGGACCCTTTGCATAACATACCCAACAAAAAGAGCACCAGCCAAGTCCCCAGTAAAGGTGGCCCAACCTCCAGGCTAGAGAAACTCTTGGCTTCCAAACATATGGTCTTATTGGCACTGCCATTGTGGATTTATTGACACTACCACCTATCAACTAAACACACCATGGTACCTCCTGCTGGAACATGCTGCACTACAAATCTAGTCATTGCCCATTCTGGCTTGTGGTTAGTATGGTAATTGCTTCACAATAGTAGCTCGTGAACTGGTCCTTAGTTGTCATGAGCACCACTAGCAACATTTACAATCCTGGTGCTCATAACCCACCATTCAGTTAAGTTTTAGTTGGCATAATTAATTAACCAGCCATGACTAACTGTCGTGTAACAATTGCCATTAAACATTAAATAATCATAAATGAGTCATTAATTATCCTACATAAAATGATGCTACAGTTTCTAGGCATTGGCTAAGCAAAACCTAAATAATTTAGCTAGATCATTAAATAGTCATCAAGCTAGTTAATATTAATTACCCAGAGTATCAAGACACATGTATCAATAACAAAATGGCCATAATTATCAAGGAGTATTGGTTAATAAATAAATACCCGTAATTACATTCCAAAACTTGCATGCAATAACGTTACAATAAAATAGATTTCGCAAATGGAATCAACATGCTCAAAGAGATTATCGTGTGACTTTCCTTGAAACAGAAAATGTCTTCCGCAAATCTTTTGAACCTTTCTGCAGACTCTGCGATCTTCTGAAACGGCGAAGACAATAAACTACACATAAAACGAGAAAAACCCTAAGAAACTCCAAATAAACAGTACGTAAAAAGTACATAAACATGTATATCACGATTTTAGATAAATTTAGAAAGAAGAATGGGTCGAATCAGAGTTCGGACGGAAATAATATGGCTTCCGGAAGATTGAATTCAAAGAAAATCCAAAAAGAAAAGGGGAAAGAATATTCCCTAAAATATTCCCTCAAGAAATTAACTATTACAGGAATTATGTCTGGAGAGATAATTGAGTGGGACCTACTATCAGTACAATGGCTCATGATGGACCTAGTTTATGGACCAGAGGAGAGCGAGGTTGAGGAAATGCTGATAAGGTGGATGCCACGTGAGCAGGGGATGAGAGATGGTAGCTGAGTCAGATGACCAGTGAGCATTTAGGACTGATGAGGCACATGACGTGGCATAGATCTAGGGCTATGGGGATCTAACGGCTTAGATTGGATTTGGAGAAGATCGAACGGCTAGGGTTTTATCTGAGGTTTAAAGAGAATCGAATAGATCGGATTTGGTTGACATGATCCAACGGCTAGGGATTTTGGATGAGGCTCTACTCATCGGGCCCACTGTCAGTGACCGAAGGAGTTCACCGTCGGGGCCCACATGTCATGCGGCCCACATGTCATGCACCGGAAAGGAGGAGCACCGGGTCCACACGTCAGTGTCACCGAGGGCTGCCGACTGGGCCCCGCACGGCGGTGACACACGGCCGGGGCAGAAACGCCTGACGACGACGTCGAGTAGCCGGCGTCGGGCGACGACGGCGGCGGGGACCGGCGACCGGGGCGGCGTTTCCGAGGCGTGGAAGGGGACGGCTTCGGCTTGGACCCAGCGAGCGAGGACGGCGGGACCAGACGGCGGCGCATCCGCACAGTGGAGCAGGGAGTCGGGGAGCCGAGGAACGAAGGGGAGGATAGAGGCATCGGGGCTCACCACGGCGGCGGTGGAAGACGATGCAGATGACGGCGTTCACGGCAACCGGTGGCGCACGAGACAATGGCGCTGGGCGGTGGCGGCTAGGGCGTAGCCGCAGGGGCCGGCGCCGGGGAGCAAGGCGCCGAGGCGAGTAGGGCTGGCGGCGAGTTGCAGCAGGGCGCCAGGCGGTGGCGTGGCGGCTCACAGGCGGCGGCGGCGCGCATGGCAGAAGAGAGCGGCGGCGGCGCTAGCGACAGCAGGGAGCGGGGGCGGCTCGGGTAGCGGTGGCTAGGGCGCAGGTGGGGCGGCGCGCGGGTATTTGTAGAGAGGAGGGGGTCCCGGAGATTGCGGCGGCGGTTGCACGGGCGCGGCTGGCTGGCTGGGCGGCGAAGCAGCAGGCCAGGCTGGGGTGGAGCGCGGCGGGCAGCAAAGGCAGGTCGAGGGGCGGCGGTGGCGACAGGCCGAGCCCGGGGAGATGCACAACCGAGGGGAGGGGCGCAGGCCAGGGCGGCCGGGTCGGGCCCTGGCTCTACCGAGAGAATCAGAGAGAGAGAGAGAGAGATAGAGTCGAGGTTGAAGAAGGAGGAAGAAAAAGAAAGAAGGGAAAAAAAAAGAAAGATGGAAGAAAAAGAAGAAAAAGAAGAAAAGGAAGGGGATTTTTAGGGAAATTCTAATTTTGCGAAAATTGGAATTTAAGGAGATTTACAGGATGTGAGGATTATTATATTTTTTGAAATTATGAACTACAGGAAGATTCGGGATATTGGATATATATATATATATATATATATATATATATATATATGTGGAAAGTAGAATCTCATAATAATCCAGGAAATGGGAAAAACGGAAGATAGTTTGCAGAGGTCGAGGGGTTGGAGTATTCGAGGAATAAATAGGACTTCCAAAATATATAGATATTTTGGGGATCCAAAAAAATAGAATATTTTTTGAGAATTGGAAGAATGGAATATTCAGAGTATTGTAATTATTCCGAAAATAAAGAGATTGGCGAGAATAATTTATGGGGACTGAAACGGGGCAAAATCTCGGAATATTTCTAGAGGTTTGGGGTTCATCGTCAAAAGGAGTTTCAAAGGTGAAGAGTTTCCAAAAGTCGAGGAAATATAGGGTATTTTAGGATTCCGAAAGCGACACCAGATCCCGAAAGAGAAAGGGAACCAAAGTTCGAGGTGAACGGAGGGACATCAAAAGGCTAAAGCAGAAACGACCTCTACAGGGGAAAAGAAAAAGATTTTACTTTCTATTTATTTAATAACTGAAATGATCTTTGTCCCATTAAAATTAATTCTGGAGCTCCGAAAATTCTGAGAAAATTTTAGAGGGTTTATTAAATTATGGGGAATTTACCAGAGGCCAAAACCACCATGAAATAGGAGAGAGTTTATTGTTATAAATACTCAAACGCGTAAAATATTCTGATAAAACCCCAGGAATATCAAAGCATCCAAGCATTTATTTAAAATTTTAACTTGGGATTTTAAATCTTGAAAATTTCCAAATTTTATTCAAACACTTTCACAAATAAATTTCCCAATGAATTCTTGTATTTCCATTTACCCAATATTATTTTAATTATCCCGATTGTCAGGGTGTGACACGGTAGCCGTTGTGTCACATCGCGGCAGGCTTTGGCCGGCGGGAAGCAAGGTGGCAACGGGAATATGGGAAGGCTGGCGAGGCAGCTTTGCAGAGGGGGAGGCAAAGGCGGTCGGGCAGCAGCGGCGTCACGTCACGTCGGGCGGAGGCAGAGGGGCGGTGTTGGATTGGCCGTGGCATGCGGCGAGACTGGCTTTGCTAGGCACGGTGTCGACGGGGAACACGGAGGGCAGTGGGGTCAGCTTTGCGTCAGCGTGGCTCGACTTTTGCTGGCACGGTCAGCGTGAGGTCAATGGCTTAGCGTGTTGCGGTGTTTCGGGCTCACACGCCAAGTGCTCAACAAAATGGCTGAGGGAGAGAGAGAAGGAGAAAGAGAGAGAAGGAGGGAAGGCTAGGTGGCTGGCAGGTGGGGTTGGGGTGCTTGTGGGCCCACTGGTCAGAGAGAGAAAAGGAGAGGGAGAGAGGAAAAGATTTTTTCTGAAATTTTGAAATTGGCTGAGAGTTGTTGAATTTATTTTGGGTGCTCTGTTGCTTGTAATTTTATACAAATTTTACAGGAGGTATATGTGGACATGATTGGTATCTGGTGAATTTTTGGGATATTTCTCATTTGTAGATTTTTTTTGAAAATTCAGAGAAGTTCATTGTTTTATTTGAGTTTGAAACTATTTTGAAAGTTTTGACTTTTTTAAAAGGATATTCAAAATTTTAGTTTGTGAGATTTTTACAGAACAATATTCAAATTGTTTTCAAATTTTCCAACTCTTTCCAAGATTTTATTCAACTATTTTTTTAATTTAGAATAACAAATGCAAATGCAATATGATATGCAAGGAAGATCCAAAAAAATAAAAAATAAGATTTTTGCATAGAGGATATTTATTGATCAATATAATATATTCATTTTCAATATATTATAATTTTGGGTTCATTACAAATAATATGAAATTCATTAGGCTCTACATCTGAACAGCTGGCATCTATGTAAATAAGCACTGCACCCAACATAATATAATTATTGTTCATTAGTATATCCACTCCAAACTTTATAAATAAATGGTGTATATATTGCTTGGTCATTGTATTTACCTTTTTGTACTTTCTTTTTTTCTTTCAATTGATCCTTTTTATCTTCCTTTCATTTTTCCTTTCTATTTACATAACCATTTAATAAAAAGTTGTAATAAAATAAAAGGATAATAAGTATAATATACATGAAAATAGCTAGGTCAGGACGGCCATGTTATAACATATGCTCCCATACCGTCTTATGGTCAGGACAACCACATGCATATTAATTTTTAAAAATAGATTATGATTCACAACTGGCCTCTACTGCTAATGTTTGCTGAACTCGCTCTTGTCTAGAGACTGATAAGGCAAGGTTTTCTTATTCTGATAAGAGAAGCTAGGCTTGGCAGAGAAGAAGAATAGAGAAGTTCTCAAGTCAAATGGACTGGACTAATATTAGTTAGAGTATATGAATTGTGCACGTGGAATAACTATATTATGAACAATTTTTCTGATTTAGTAGACGCAAGATCTACTGCCTAGTAGGTGTGCGTGTGCATTACTATGACCAATACCTGGAATAGCTATATTATGATCAATTTTATTAATTTAGTACATGTAAGATGTAATGCCTAGTATGTGTGCTTGTGCATTAGTATGATCAGTACTGAATCATAATCACTGGCTCCGTCTTTGCAGTATTATTTCTTTACAAACATGTATAGAAAGGTATTTAACTATACAGCTCAACATTTTTCGAGCAAAATCACATGTTTCCATGGTTAAATTATTTTACAAGTTATCTTAACAACCTTATCAAGATACTAAATGCACACTAATGCATTGCTGGAAACATGCAATTTCTGAACCTCACTTAACGCCATGGGGCAGTGCTATCGTGGCATTTCTAAACCTTATTCATCCATTCTCACTGGGTGTTAGCACCTAGCATCCTGCTATATTTGCAATGAATTTGATCCCACAGAAAAAGAATACTTTTAAACATTATCTTTTTTTACTTTTTTCCAAACTAAGAAAATAAGAAAAATTAATCTTATGGAGTGTTTATTTTAAAAAAATTTTAGAAACCTTGACTGGAATTCGGGGCAGTAAGCAAACATACATCACTTTAAGATGGCATAAAATTAACCAAGGTTTTCCATACTAGTTATGTTTGAGCCAATAAACAGTATCTTACATGTCAAGCTGAAAAATAGAATTGAGGAAAGTCACCTTGTCATTTCGCTTATATGCCCTGTTGAGCTGAAGCAACTGAAATAATTGAAGAGACAATGCGGCGGCGAGGATGGGGAAAAGGAGGCTGCGTGGGCCTCTGCCTTGCTCGCTATCGTCGGCGTGCATACCTTGATGGCGCTGCCGCCCAGCAGCCCAGCACATGTGCAAGAGTGGAGAAGGGGGGAGGCTAGAGGTGGAGGACAGTAGAAGGAGGTGGCGGGCCAGCAGCAAGCTGCTGCTCGCCTCCTTGATCTAGGGTAGCACTCGTGGGGGCTCTTGCTGGTCCTGCCCGACGACCACCCGACGACGGCGCTGCTACCGACCATCAGCCCCTTGCCGGAGAACCTGACCGCCATGTACGAGCTGTTGTCCGGCGCTGAGAGATATGATGCTCCTTCGCCTCCTGGCTATCATCGACGAATTGCTGCCGCTCAACGCCATCGGGACGGCCAGATCCGACAGCTGCGAGCTCAATGCCGCCAAATCTAATGGCAGCGAGCTCGTGGCCACAGGTCCAGCGGTCCGACGGCGGCGGTGGCTCGTCACACCGTGTTGCGGCGGTGATTGCGGTGGCAAAGAGGGAAGGGGTAGGAGGGGACGTGGCAGGGTAGTGAGGTAGATGAGAAGGAGGAGAAGGAGCGGGAGGGCGAGGACGGGGACGTGGGACGGTCCTCCTATATGGGGCATGGATGATGTTCACAGCATTGGAGTGGCTCCGCCAGGAGATGGAGAAGCGGGACCAGTTCGGTGGTGGTGTCGGGCGGGCACTGTGTAACACCCCGCTTTCAGCGAGATGTTATGTGGAGGCCCTTTCTTTAAGAACTACAATTAGTCGGGCAACAGGGCAATCCTCTTTCTTCCTAGTCTATAGTACTAAGGCTGTGTTACCAACCGAGTTAGAGTTCGGCTCACCGCGAGTTCGGGTCCACTCAGAAGCAAAATCAACCGAAGACCGACTGATTGAGTTAGATCAGTTGGAAGAAGCAAGGGATATTGCAACTATCCAGTCGGCAAGGTATCTTTAAGGCCTTCGTTGTTATCACAGTCGGAATAATCGTGGCCGCGCCTTTTCGGTGGGAGATCTTATTTTGAGAAAAATTCAAACCACCAGAGACAGGCATAAATTATCTCCCTTGTGGGAGAGGCCGTTCATTATCGCTGAGGTGACACGTCCGGGTGCCTACCGACTAAAGAGAAAAGCCCCAGGCAGAGTTTGTGAGCCGTGTAATAGGCGACCATTTCGCGCTAGTGCGCTCAATCCGTTGCTTGTTTCGTGAAAGAATATTCTCGTTTTTCGTTGTTTGGAGGGGAAGTCTACCCTTTTTGATGCATTCAGCACGCGCAAGATTTCGACAGTCCCCGGTCTGTAAAATAAACCTCTTCTTACCACCCCAATAGCGTATGAACCAAATGTATGCATGTCAATTGTAGTTGTATTCTACGATTATGAGTACAACCATTGGATAAGAATCTCTGGAGATCTTTCCTCTCCACTTACACGGTTACCACCTCCTGCTGGATCTTCACCTTTTGGAGTTCTTTCAGGAACAGGATATGTAACCCAAGAAACCACCGGTTTTGCTTGGTGGGCTAGGAATGCCAGACCTATAGGAACTGGACGATCCTATTTGGTCAAATACCTAATAAAAAATTCCTATTTTCCTTGTCCATCCTAGGAAGACTTTCATTATAAGAATTCTAGCAGTCGGACTTTGAAACTGAAAAAGCCTTGTTTGCGAATCCCTGTTTGTATCCTTTGAGTGCACACCCTCCTCGTGCTTTGCCGTAAGAACTTGGAGTCCGTATCAATCTCTGTATACTATATACCTGGATACAGGATCCGCTATATCTGCTTGTGAAATAAAGAATAAAACCCCCTCAACCCCATATTCAAATAAAAAAAGTGGAATAGATTTCACCCGTACCCTTGGCATCCGCGATGAGCCATTGGTATCATTGCTTTCGCTCGTATCGTTGGATTCGTACGTCTATAAAACGTAGTCCTCATAACCCCGGTCTGTAAAATAAACTTCTTCTTACCACCCCAATAGCGTGCTACACTTACGAAGGACAAGGCTATTCGAAATATGTAAGTCGGCGAAGCCAAAGAGTCCTTTTGAAGATATTGGCGAATACCACATACGATCAAGAAAAGGGTACCTATAATCACATGAAAACCACGAAAGCCAGTTGCTAAGAAAAAGGTAGAACCGCAATCCAAAATCAAGAATAATTAGGATTTCTAAAAAAAAGAAAAAATCAAAGGTCTTTCAAACAAAGGACCGTGGCAAGTAGTACGCTGGTCATCAAACATCAAAAGATTCCCCTATCTCCTATCTCTATATATTAGAATTATTCTTCGGTGGAGCTGGGAAAGTATTGCTTGTTTCCTAGAATCCGGTATCTGGAGAAGTAATCGGCCTTTCATTTCAAGGTATTAGTGTTTGTTCTATTAGACAAAAAAGAAGGTTAATATAAGATATGCTTAACACTTAGGCTTAGCAAGAGGGACTGGCGCGTGAGACCGAGATCGCCATAGATTGATTGTGCAGGCAGGTAATACTCATTTTAACTAGAAAGAGGTATCTATGGATTTCAAGAAAGTGCTAACTCCCCAGAGACCAAAGAACGCCATATGAGAGTTGACCCACCCTACCATAACCTAAACTCTCCTATGAATAACCACCGGGAGGAAGCCAAGCGAGACATACAATAGACTAAGGAAGCACGGTGAGCAGAAGCAAGGTTATTAGATACCAAAGGAAAGCCCGGCCAGAACCACACATGCAAGTTTCCCTGCATGTGGTAGGGAAAGTGATTTCAGGGGGTTAGTACACATGGGCCTGGTTCTGCCTGGATTATTGGGTTTATTTTGCGGGATACAACTGAGTCTTTTTTTTGTGATAGAAACTTTCTTGGTTGTGATAGAACCACTTATCTTTCGCCAGTATAGTTGACTATTCCTCCTTTACGTATCTCAGAAACTCGTCAGTTTGTGAGGGTTATCTAGGCAGTTGAGCTTGCAAAATGGATCTATTTATCATAAAGAGATTCGTTGTTCCTGACCCTGCTTCACCTTAATTGGATTTTTCTGGTACGAAATGGGCCACTTCAAATAGGTTCATTGCTCTGGCCCGGTGTCCTAATCAACAACTCATAGAACATAGAGCAGCTACGTTCTTTCTATATCTGAGCTTTGTACTCCTTTTATACATATAAATAAAGTCCGTTACTCTGACTCACTACGTCACTTGTCCCAACCGAGTAGTGAGTCGGGGGCTACATGATAACATATGCCTGTTGTCATTAATAAAGTCCGAGCTTGTTTTATTGAAGTCATGAAGTTTTACGACAATTATGCTAAGTTTTCCTGAGTATAGTCTTGAGAGGTGAATGCTTTTTATTTAAGTTAATCTCAAACCACTCGGCGTAAACTGTCTAGTCGGGTAAAACTAATGACGGCTCAGAGGAAACAAGCACTCGGCAAGATTTAACAACAAGCAACAAAAACATTTACAATATTTACATATTGTTCCCGATGAACACCGACTATATAAAAGTTTTTGTTTACATTGTTAGATCTGTAGCAATCGATTCGGCAGTTGCCCTCACTTGGCTGATCAGCTCCAAGCCCTCCTTCGGGGTAGTGCCTTCAACAAAGCCTTCACCAATTACCTCAATATCTACCCGAGGGTAGAGAGACTTGGTCATGACTAGAGTCTGGGCAATCCCAACGGCAACGCGCTCGTCCGAGTACTTCTTCAGGATCCCTGGAGACGTTGCTCGAGATGTTGCGCCACCTAGGCAATTGAGCTGGAGCTAGACCCGACTAGGTTCGGCTGCATGATATCCAATAAAGTCCTCGCAGAGTCAACAATGATTTGCCGTGATTCTTTTATCACCTTGATCTTCTCTACGAAGGCGCCAAACTGGATCTGCGAGTTGGCTTTGAAGGCTGCTCACACAAAGACAAATACATCAGCAAATCAGAGTATCTAGTCGGACCGAGTTCATAGGTAGACATGTGACTTACTCGCATAATCGGTGTCCACCTGGGATTTTGCCTTTTCAAGCTTCTTCAGCTCCTTTTTCAGGTGTTCAATTTCCAGGGACTGATTGTTGAGATTTGTCTCGAGAGCTACAACAAAACAAAGTCAAGGATTAACAACACAGAAAGTCTTGTCCATGGTCACTCAGGCGAGAGGGAAGCTTACTTCTAATAGTCCCTGCCTGAGCCCATTTCTCATCCCTAAGCTTGTCCACTGATCCCTTCAGCCACTCCTCCATCTCCTTGCTGGATTTCTCCAAGTCGTCCTTGGCAGTCTAGAGCTGGTGGAGCTGAGTAAGCTGATGGGCGAGCTCAGATAGAACTCGGCCCATCTTCTCCGACTGATCGACCACTTTCTGCTTAGGGAGTATTCAAGTCAAGCAAAACGAACAACAAGAGTACAAAGTCTTGTAGAACCACCAATCATCAACATAGCAAGATTGGCTACATACTTGAATCCCCTTTGACGCGGTGATAGTGGCGTACATCAAGTTGAACCTTTCTCTTTGGGTTGCCTGCTCGTCATGCTCGAAGCTCTCTGCTTCCCCCTCTGGAGTAACCCTATGGAACGTTTGGGGAAAGTTTGTAGGGGGAGCCTTGAGCCTGGGGAGGATGTCTTTGTCAGAAGATGATGATAGTGGAGGCGCTGGAGTCCTGAGCCTCGGATCGATTGGCAGCGCAGGCTCCTGGGAAAGTTTAGGGACGAGGGCTTCAACTATGCTGTCTCGACTAGGCGATGCTTGAGGCCTGGCCGGGTGGGTCAATTCAGCCTCGAAGACTGGGACAACTTCCGGCTCGGCTTGCGGCACGACTGGCTCGGGCTCAGTCGGGACAGGAGTTGCTACAAGGGTTGGTGGCGCTGCCTCTTTGGGGTCAGCATCACTTGGCTTCTTACAAAAATATTCAACAGTCAAGATATTAAAAGTTTATTCAAGCTGTTTTGAAGACTGAAGATTTTTTGTACCTCTTGGAAGTTTTGAACCTCCACCCCTGTGTGCTAGGAGTGGGGGTAGTTGGTGACGGACTTGACAACCTGCTAGGCGACGGAGAGCTGCCGATTGTCGGGCTTATGGGTGTGGTAGTCGGTGGTGGAGAACTTGGCCCAGTTGGCGTTGTACTTGACGCAGCCGACTGGGTGGTGGCAGCACTTGGTGGTATGGTCCTAGGGCTGGGAGGCCTGGGGACGACACTGCTGGAGTCTTTGATCATTAGACTGCCAGATGCCTTGCTCAGCGTATCATTCTTCTTGACTTGGTCTATTGCTGGTCTTTTCCCAGTCCTCTTGGGGTTGAGTTGGGCTGCCGAGGGGCTGGCCGAGCGTTTCCTGGCCCCACTGGTCGATTGGCTTTGGGGGTCGGAATCAAATTTTCACATCCCTGCAAACACTAGAAATATCATACATTGGAAGATGGGACGACATTCATATCACTCGTCACAGATGGATATCAAGACGACTACAACATCATATATTACCTTTGGCTAGGGCCTACCCTCGCTGTATGGCTTGGGGGCTCTTTCCTTGTCCTCGGTCTCCATGACCCCATTAATGAAAAAACTGAGCAAAGTATCGGTTACTTTATTCTTGTCAACGAAGTCGGGGTACTCTTGGGTTGGATCGTTCTCCCTTTGTAGTCGAATCGGAGGTGGTTTCTGGCCTTTAGGGGCTGAGTTCGTCAATTCAAGAATGCCCTGGCCACCCAGGAACCAATCAGCCTTGTGCCCTTCAGCGTGCTGATCTTCTCCAGTAGCTTGTATACCTGGCTCATTTCATCTTGCAACGGCACTAAAGTCCAGCTCTCCAGGACAGATGGTGGATTTTCAGTAAAAGGAGGCAGGGAGGGTTCCAGATTGGAGCAATAGAACCACTCCCAATACCACCCCTTGAGAGAAGTCTTCAAGGGGACATGGAGATAAGCCTTTTTCATCTCATTGCGGAGTTGAAGGCCCGCTCCCTCTATCGTTTGAATCTTGGATTTTGAGGGCTGAGGTTTGATGTGGAAAAGATACCGGAAGAGATTGAAATGGGGGCTAATTCCCAGGAAGGCCTCACAGAGGGTTACGAAAATAGAGATCTAGAGAATGGAGTTGGGATTGAGGTTGACAAGCTCGATGCGGTAGAAGTCAAGAAAACAGTGGAGGAAATTGGAAGATCGAAGAGAAAAACCGCGATTGAAAAAAGAAGTAAAGACCACAGTATCGCCCAGGCCTGGAACAGGGACTAACTCACCAATGGCAGGGCGCCAGTTAATGATTTCCTTAGGATGTAGAATTATCTTCTTCTCCAAAATCGTCAGCTTCGTGGAGTTGCAGTCCGACACCAGCCAGGATCCCGATGACATGTCTGGGATGTCAAAGGGGGCTCTCGGCATCACTGGAGGTGAGGAGCTGGTAAAAGAAGCTTTTGGCTACTGGGAATCGATGCTGGGAGGCAGTTCTTAGAGAATCTCAAGCTAGGAGCGCGAGCTACAGCTAACCCTAGTGGAGCGGAGAGCACAAAGTTTGGGCGCGATTTCGGGAGTTGAAGCGATTTAGCGGATTGGGCGAGAAAGGAAATCTTTTCTCTCTCCCATTACTTTATAAGGCCTGCACTGAGTCAGTGGGCTTGGGCCGGCTTGCTCGGTAATGGGCAATAAGATATGAGTTTCTAAGTAGTATGTCCTATTGGGTAGATTGCTGACTGTGTTAAAATCACAATACATATGCTATTTTATAGAAACTGATCAAAATAATCAGATATGCTTTATGTTAAGCCTAATTATTGGACAATGTGTTCAGATATCTGAATTATTTGACAGGTATTGAGGATACATCCTTATAAGGATCAATAGCTGGTCTCCAATAAAGTTGAGGATGCAGGTATCTCTCAAGAACACCTCACCACATATTGGGTTAAAATTCATAAAGTAGTACTCGGCTTACATGCTTAGCTAGTTTTCCTTGAGCAAAAATGTTTCCAGCTAATATGACGCTAAAGAGTCCAATTTCTGAGAAATATAGCACTCGGAAAAGACTTAAAGGTTAAAGATCTTTAACTTTATGTTTAATTGTTTCACAATTAGGCACAAAGTCAGGGGCTACACCTAATAGGTGCGCCTATTCGGCGCACACTATTCATATTTTTCTATGAAGCCCTTCATAGCCTCGTTGCCAGCTGATAGGAAGCAGGACTTGGAGAAGAGGTACTCGGACAATGGGTACTCGGGAGCAAGGCACTCGGAAAATCTTCACTAAGGAGGATAAGCACTTGGCACCAGCTGTGACTCAACTATGAAGGTCTTAGGGGCTACTGTGGAGGCCATGGGCCCCGGTACCTCATAGGAAGCTTTCTGGCCACTCGGAAAGAGGATAGCCCCAATCCTGTAATTGGGGATGCAGCAGTACTTGGTACATATTACCTTGTATGATAAGAAAAGAGATATAGTTCTAATCGGGTATATTGTATTTCTAGAAGGAAATCCCTAAGCCGAGTCCGACTGGGATTCCTACCTTGTAACCTTGCCTCCTCAGTATATAAGGAGAGGTGTTGACGCCGAAAACCCGCCGGGGGCCGTCCGGCGTCTGGGAGACACGCGAAGGCCTGGGAGATTTGCTTCACTCCAGTGCAGGTCCTAAAATCTTGAGGTTCGTAGGCGTGCCAGTCAATTTGACCCTGCAATTGACAAGGAGAAAAGATGTCAAATTCGTGAGCCAATCGGCTGGAAGCCGGCTTGGACTCATCTCATCGGCCGATGGCCTATTTGCATTGTAGCACTTACACATCGACTGGAAGCCGATGATGGCATGAGCAATAGCATAATAAACAATATTAAACTAGCCGATCATCGAAGGGATGCTCAAAAATCGGCTGTAAACTTGATAAAATAAACAAGCAGGATGCGTAAGTAAATAGATTAAATGAACTCCAGCCGATCATGGTTAAAGTTACTGGTATTGCCGCGAAGATATTGCCCGCGCCCGTGCCTAGGCCCTTGCTCGCACCTGCGCCCGGCATCTTCATCCGCTGTCCGTATCCGTGCCCGAGTTCTTACCTATGCTTGTGCCCGGGTCCTTACCTGAGGTCGTGCCCGGGAGCTGGCTTGTGCTCGCACTCGGATCGACAGAGTAAACCAATCGGCTAGCCCTTAGCCGATCGTAACAGTAAAGCAGGCAAGAATGTATAACAAGGCAAGCAGTATAATCGGCTATATTTAATAAGAGATAACTTATCGGCTAAGCACTCCGATAACAACATCGCTTAAAACCCATCGGCTTATTAAGAGTAATGTTATTATTGTCAGTCTAATAGATCAGACCCAACCGTTGCAGCACAGACTGATAATAATAACGAGATCTCGATAAACTGATAGATCTGATGCGATCGTGATGCTAAAACATGATAACTTATCGGCTATACACCCCGATAAGACGCTTGCGCATAAAGTATCAACCTAGCAGGAACGACTTATCGCTAGCAGTTTAGTAGGTCGGACCTAACCGATGCAGCACAAACTGATGATAAACCGCTCCCAGTAAGCCGATACGATCTACGCACACGTGATGTGATATACCTAATCAATCTATGAGATCAAACTGAACTGATGCAGCCATAGATAAAATAAATATATCGTGGTAAGCCGACTACCATAAACCGACTAGAATATCGGACCTAACCGAGGAAGTCCTAGCCGATAGGTAGCCGGGGTGACGAGACTTACCCTCTTGCAGGAGGTCGGACCTAACCGATGCAGCCCGGCTCGAGAAGCAAGATCCCGTCGGAAGGGTGGCGATGCACCAAATTTGTATTGATCGAGTGATAATTTACAAGGTCCCCAGGCGTACGTATTTATACCCCGAGTTACATGAGTCCTTATTGGACACGGTACATGATTTCCTAATTATAACAGAAAACGCTAACAAGGCCCGACCGGACACGAGGTCAGGTTTCCTAAAGATAAATACTTGCCTAATTTATAGATACAGTAAATAACTGCCAAACAACGGTCTTCACGGCTCCCTCCCGGAATCGGTCTTTTCTGGATCAATTTCCGCCAGTTGACTGCAATTTTCCCCTTGACCGAATCTGATACAGGGCCTTACCAAATTTTGGCGTTAACAAGAGGCAAGGAGCCCCCTGGGAGAGAACGCTCTTGCCAGAGAGAGAAGACATAGTACAGAATCTCACCAGAGAAACCTCAAAGGTAATATACAACAGCTGAAAGTAGGTGTAGGATTGAACACAAGAACCAAGCCTACCAGAGGGGGGGTGAATGGTAGGAACACAAAAAACCAAAATGTTTTGCGGAATAAAAGAAACCCTCAAACCTGGATGGAGTGCACCGGTCAAACTTGTCTATGTTGCGCCGGTCTGACCGCCACCGTGCTCTTGTCAGATGAACTGTCGGAATTCAAAAGGATACACACTAAAGATGCTCTTCGAAGTAGATTAACTTTATTGCATCAAGATGTGTTTACAAAGCGCACACAAAGCACTCCTCTCTCTCAAAACTAAACCCTAGATTTTCTCTTTTCCAAAAGTTATGCTCTAGGGTCTCAACCCCTCATCTATTTATATCGAAAACCTTCTACACAAAGTAGAAGTAGGACTTCTAGTCCCACTGGGACTCAAACTCTCAATTACCAAATCTATTTACAATTTACCAAATCAAATTCTCCTTTCCATAGCCAACTTGGACTCAACTCCTAGTCCAAGTAGGACTCCACTCCTAGTCCTACTAGAACTCCATTTCTAATCCGAGTAGGACTCGACTTCCCTTTCCATACGCACACAATTCCTCTTGTATGCCATATGGAATCTTCACTTCCACGTGTATTGATCTCTAGCCTTTAGTATCCCGCATGATCTCCCTATCATCCGGACATCAACTTCTCCCAAGTTGACTCCCAATCCATCACCGGCAATACTCTCGAGGCCTCAAGACTCACCTACACATGTAAAAACAAAGAAACCATATCCGAGTACAAGTTCTTCCCAACTTGCCTCGCAATAGCCACACACACTCACACCAATATTCACAGTTATTTTCAAACCAATCTCTTATTAAATAAATCATTTGTAAAGCAATTGTTCATCATAAAATATTAATCATGACAATGATTCTACAGTAGGGTATTACCTCACCTTGAGGGCCTGAACTAGGATAAATTGTTCCGTGTTCCTTTGCAATCCATCAAGTTTCGGTCTCACGAATAGCCCCATATTATTATTGCCGATACAAAACATGGACACATTAAACCCTATTTTAATAAAACCTATCTGTGAAAATTTCGTTCTTTGTGTGCAGTGTCGTAAGTCGAGCCTGGATCTCAGTCTGTCTCCTTGTTCTTGATCTCAAAATCCATCCTATCGAAACCTATGTTCCTAAAATGATCCTTCAGTTCAAATCACCTCTCAAAAACCTCTGTTCCCAAATAGCCTCAAGTTTGAATCTTCGTATTCGAACTCCTCTCCTAAAACCCTATCGGCTTTCTCCCTCAAATATCCAAACTCGGATTCTGTTCCGATTATTCGTAACAAAACCCTAATAGCAGATTCCTTCTTATCCCTTTGAAAAATGCCTGCTCCGATCTTCGTTCAAAACTCTCTGGACCAAACCCAAGAATATTCCTCTCTTTGTCTTCCCTTGAAAAAATCCTTGAAAAATCCAAAATACAAATTCACCAAATTTTCCCTTGCTTTCCCTCCTTGAATTCCCCACAAAAATCCCTGCAAGAACCAACAAATTCAAATTTAAAATTTCAATTTCAATTTGAATCTTCTCTTCCTTGAATCCCTCTCAAATAATCCATAAAGCCCACATACAAAAATTTATTCAAAATACCAAAATCCATACTTGGGACACTCTCCTTTGAATTCCATAATTTTCCCTGATTTCAAATGTATACTTTGAATTCAAATCTCAAAGCCAACCTTCAAAAATTCCCTCAATTCTAATTCCCTGGAAAAGGACAAATGTTGCTGTTCCTCCCAGGCCGCATTTCTTCTCTCTTTTCTGACCGGCCCAGCCACCCTCGCGTGCCCAACTGCCATGGCCCACTGCCCAAGCACTATGGAGCGCGCACGGCTGACCGTCGCCCGTCCGATGGATGCCACGCGTCCCGCTGAAGCCGCTTGCTGTCGTCCGATAACCTTTACTCACAGCGTGCACCACTCTGGGCCATGGATCTCTGCCACGTGGCTCCCGCGTGCCCAGCACCGTCTGATCTCTTTTCCGCTCACCCAAGCCGCGCACATGCAATTGGTGGCTGCCGCCAGATGGCTACCACGTGCTCCCCGGGTGCCGCACAGCCGTTGATGTTTGTCTTGTGCGCACCACACGAACTGACCACACCGATCGCCACCGCGTGTCCCTGTGCCGCGCGCTGCCGTTCGATCTCCCGTCCCCCCTGCATAGTCGTCATCTACATCGGTCTCATTTCCTCCCCCGTCTGTGCCCCCCAATTGCTCGGTCAAAAGCCTGACCTCGCGATGTCACGGTGGCTCCGCACTGGCCCCGCCACAGCGCACGCTGCTAGCTGCCATGGCTTGGACACCCTCACCGCCTCTCGCCGTGTGGTTTCTCACCCCCGTTTTCCTCCTCCTCTCCTCTCTCTCCAGTGCTTCCTGCCCGAGACCAGTTTGGTCAAAAGTCGACCGCCGTACGCATTACCACGGCTTCCATCTCTGCCGCTGTGTCCTTGACCGCGCCAAGGCGCCCACAACCGAGCCAGCGCGCAGATTTCAAACCCCGTCGCCCGATACGCCGCCTACCACCGCCCCTCGCATCCCCGCCGTGGATCGGTCCGCTCCGCCTCGACATCTTCCTCTCCACTCCATGATTGGCGGCCGCCCCTCCTAACCAACCTAGCTTCCCTGCTCCAACTTGCCTACAAAATCCCAACCGCGACCGCCCTTCCAACTCCTTTCATTTCAGAGCTTTGTCGTGTCTTCATCTCCGACACCAACCACACCTGTCTTTGTCGCTGCCAGGTTTTCATCCATCCGCGCTGCTCTCGCTGGCATGACTTGGAGGCTTCCTCACCCTGTCATGCGCAACCGAAGCCAAGAGCCACGTCAAGAGCCCTTCTTCGCCCAATTCCTCATTCCCCCGCCACCGCCCGACGTTTTTCCTCCGTCGGTGAGCTCTGTCAAACCCCCCTTGCTCATGCTCACCGAGCATGTAATATGGACCATGCGCACGCCCGTTTGAACTCGACCCTCGCCGTCGTCGTAGCTCAATTGATGCAGCGCGTCAACTCTTTCCTCCTTTTCTCTCTCCGCTGCCCTCGGGATCCCGGTCTCGGACCTCCGCCACTCACCATCGGCCACCGTCAGTCTCCACGCGCAGGCCTCTCTCTTCCCTCCGCTGCCTCTTAAATCCTCTCGACTCTCCCTCGGCGCCGCCATGGCCATCGCCCCTTCTCCCCCTTCTCTATCCACCGTCATCGGCCTCCTGTCAGTAGCCGCCATCGAGCTTTCATCCCCTAATCCAAGTTGCTCAGTCGACTCACATTGATCCCCTCCTCCCACCGGCGCTGCCGCTTGTCCCCGTTTGCCGTGGTTTGCCGGCGTGGTCTTGCCGCCGTGAGCCATCAATCTCGGCCGCCCTCGTTCCCCTCCTGTACCCCGCCAGCTGGGATACCAGCTCAATGCTAGCTCGGCTAATTCCGGTCCTGCAGCCACCCCGTCAGCACAATCCTCGCTTTGCGCGTGCACACGGTTCTCGTGAACCAAACCACCAACACGTGGGCCCATGTACCCCTCGGTCCACCATAGACCGCCCCCGTACACCAAGCCCACTCATTCCCTACCCTTGTACCACGTTGAACCCGGTCCATGGACCGTGAGACGCCAACGCGTGGGCTGTCCCACTTCGGTCCACCGCGAGCCATGATCGTGAGCTGTACCACTGACACCCAGGCCCCACATGCCCTATACCCCTCTCTCCTCCCACTGACATGACATACGGACCCCGCTTGTCAGTGGCTCCCATGGAATATTCCCAAGAATATTCCATTCCAGAAATTCAATAAATCCCTTTTCTTCATCCAAAAATTAGATTAATCCTTTGGAAATTTACATCTTTTAATCCGTAGCACCGATTGACATTGTTCCAACTCCAGTAATTTTCTAAAATTGAGATCTATCTAATGGCACTATTAGTAGTCCTAAATAGAATCTTTTTCTTGGTCTTTGTGTAAATTTTGATTGTTTGCGCATAGTAACCGTCATTAGAAATTCGTTTCGTAGTAGATTTTGCGAAGATTCTCGAAGACTCATGAATACCTAGAGCAAGGCAAGTCACTTTGATCAATCGAGCCTATATAAGAACTTAATTTATTTTGTTTGCAAAACAACATCAATAAGCGTGCATTGAATTGTTCAGCCATGTCTGCGCATCAGATCGGTGGGCCTACCCAATCTTGTTACACATAATCCTTATATGACATTGCAATATCATGTTCCCTTGTAACCACCACTGTTGTGCCTAAGTATTCACACACTCCTATGCGAGTACTGACGGTCGTCTTCAAACTTAAAATTTGAGAAACATCTTGGATAAAATTTGAGCATTATGAAATGTTTGGAAAACCTAACATCCGGGTCGGTGCCTTATGAAAGCAAAATGAGTTTTAAAAATGGAGACTTGTGACACAAGATCGGTCCAGTGTCTAGGATGCCTGTGTGGTCACCGTAAGGACTAGTTCTTTCGGAATTTCATCCAAGCATATGACAATATAACTACATGGGTAGAATGGGATACCCCTGGCTAAGTAACTAATTGCCCAGGGATGCCTTGCATGTCAATGGACTATGGAAATGCTGGGAGGGCGTTGGGGAAGGCCTCCTGGGTTCGTGGCATAGTATGGTCTGGGACCTACCCTGTTGTTAGTCGCGGACCCCTCCAGTTGAAATGGGGTAACCTGGGATGGCTCTAAAAATGCCTTGTCACGAAAACCTCTATGTCATCAGTGTTACCCGTACAATGCGAGGTGGTGGCTAGAGTAAGTCGTGTCGTGTGGGTAAAGTGTACCCCCTCTGCAAAAGTCTGAACTGTTTGAACAGTCGTGCCCATGGTCATGAGCTGATGTGAGGTGATTACTTAGCGTAGTTTTCTTTACCTTGTTTGCAAAATGCGTGTGTGGTTTGGGAACGGTGGAAAGGGAAGTGCTGTCGAGGATGTAGGACGTCCGATGAAAATAGCTTGGCTGTCATGGATAGCGGGACTCAAGAAGTCCGAAGGAAATGTTTTGGCTTGTGAGCCGGCTTGGAGCCGATTGTTGACATTGTGAAAACTGGAGAAACAATTTGACACCTTTCACTTCGATCGTGCGAGACTACACCTTGTCCTGATTGTTGAAGAAGCACATATTTAAGTTGATTTAAAAGAAACTTCCAATAGAACTGATTACAAAAATATCTCCAGCCAACTCTTTGAAGCCCTGCAACAACCACCTAGTTTTTCGGTTACTGAGTATGTAATACTCACCCTTGCGTATATATATAGTTCTCCGTCAGGACAGTGGAGTTGGAGTATGTGAATGTGAAGACTAGGTTTGTCCTGGTTCGTTAGCCCTCCTGTGGTGTTAGGACTTAGTCCGTTGGGTTTCGCTCTGCCCGCTGCCCTCTATCTGTCATTGTTGTCACCGGCTTGCTCCAAAGCTGCAACATAATTAAGCTATAAGTCTAATTATTTATTTAAGGATGTACTTGATGGCATATCTAATTTCCGTGGATACCAGTACTGCGTCCTAGACTGGTATCGGTATTCACGGTTCCCCGGGGAGCAGTCACGCTGTTTCCGCGGCACGTCCTATTCGGGCATGTACGGCCGCTCCAGATCGAAGAGGGACACGCTGTTGTGCACGTCGCAGGTCTGGCAGCAGGCACCTAGACGGCCCAGCCGATGGAGGAGCCAAGATGTACAAGCGAGGAGGAGATGAGAGTAGAGATTGCACACTTTTGCAGAAAAACCCCTCACGATCACGAATTAAACGAGTCCACCGCACGATCTCTCACCGTCCATCCACCGATCCGAGCTACAGGAGAGGGAGCACATTGCTGGATCCGGGTTGATGCACATGGATAGGCTCTCCGGCCAGGAATTTGTAAGCTTCGTGTTAAGTGATGGAAGGTGTTCAGGCAGACCGTTTTATCTTACCCTTTGCTTTCATGGCCTATTAATTAATCCATTTAGAATATTACATAAAAGCTACTATAATATATGCCTCTTCCATCTCCCCGAGATTCCTTCATATCTATTTGGGCCGTTTGTGGAGCGAATGGAGAATCCATTCTGCTTGGTTTATTCTTTAACTTTATATGCATCCTCAATTCAGTACCAAATGTAGTGCGAAAAGTTCACCTCTCATTTCATTAGTCCGTACTCCAAAGCTAGCACGCTAATGTTTAGTGTACATACTATTGATATATATAATTTTATTATTTTTTTAAGTGCTTTTGCAGAATCGTTTGGGTGTGCCAGCCTGTCTTTGTTGTATTATCTTCTTACCTTCTGTTTATCATGATGTATTTTGAATTATCATGCTCATCTTTGCTCTATCTGTCTCCCGTGCCCAGATGGTGAAGTTGGACAAAATCATCAGTCGTATCCATCAAGCTTTTTTTCTCGATATTATCAATGTATTTCTATCCTGTTGGATTTTTTGAAGTGCCTAGGTTCAACGAATAAATTACAAAGAATTTTAACTATTAATTATCTCCCTGACACTTCACCTTATAAATCTCTTTTTTCTCGTTCTGATGCTCAAATTAGATTATGGTCTCGCTTAGCTTAAGCAGCCTCCTGTTAAATTCCAAATGACCAAAAACATCGTTCCAATTAATTTTCTTTTCCCCTTTTTCCTATTATATACACAAGCCTTGATTACTAGTTAGATCAGGTAGTAAAGGAGAGCAGACCAAAATACACAGAACATCATATCCATACACCTATAGTGACGGGTTACAAAACTCAGCATTAAAGGCGAGGACTCGCCTAAACCCAGCCCCGACCTTCAAATAACTATCCTCTTGCGAGCTTATGGGCGCGAGACCGATGGCAGTGTATGGTAATTCTCCAAACAGGGATGATGCTATGGACCCTCCATCATCCTGGTTTCAAGCCGCCAACACTTTCCTCGCAGTCTCTTTTTTTCATCGCCCAGGGTCTCTTCCTCTTCTCTCTTTTTCTACCACCTTCTCTCCTCTCCTCCTTGCTTCTCTGCTACTCCTCTCTATCTCAACTCTCTCTCTCTCGGCTCATTCCGTGACACTGATGGGTCCGGCCAGTCAGAGGCCAGAGCCATCCGCCGGACCTCGGCCCAGGATGAAGCCGCTTCCGACGTGGAGGCTCAGCGCCATAGAGGGTGAAATCACGTGCAGCCCTCCAACTGGCGGCAGACGCGATCACTCCACGAAGTTGGAGGGTCGGAGAGGGCAGCGAAGACGCGGTGCACACCTTGCTGGTGAGGCACACCACGGGAGCTCCCACGTAGATCCAGATACAGTGCCCCTCTCTCCGCCAACCATTTGCAGCGGCCGAAGCTGCACATGCAGAGCGCTGTTGACCCACTCTCTGGTAAGCAGTGCCTCAACCTCCGAGATTGTGCGTCGCCCGGGAAGCTCGGCCAATGGATCCAACACCAGATGCAGTTTTTTTTACAGTTAAGAAGTGTGTTCTGTGCCTGATTCAATTGATGTTTATGGGTTTTCAAAGGATGTATGCAGTGGTGAACCAGATAAAAAAAAGAGGAGCTCAAAGCTTTAACTTAACTCTAATCAATAGAACTAAATTGAACTACATATCCTTATGCAACTCAAATTCAATGCATATATTGTCAAATATAAAAACACACAAAAAAACAATTTACAAATCTAGTAATATATCAAAACTACAAAATGTAAGGATCTATTTCTTGTAAATTCTAATATCCTATCATCTCATTCCATAGATAAATATATTAGTAAACTAAGAAAAATTAAAAATAATAGCACAGAGAGACAAGAGTCACAGTACTACAGAGTACAGTGTAGTAGCACAGGCCATTAGTTGATTAGTAGGATCTATGTAGAGTGAGTAGCGAGCGAGAGCGCG
>RYFJ01001545.1:0-294280 GCA_003991445.1 Oryza meyeriana var. granulata
CGGAGAGATCGGACTCGGCGACGCCGCGATATCTACACAATGCTACATCCGACGCGGCAAACCCGATCCCCTGGAGTTCGACTACGGATACGGCTCCGAGCCGCTCGAGATCGATCTAGGGAGGTCGGAGTTGTAATCACCCCATCAATTATTCCGACTTCAACTCTCAGTCGGACCTCCAAGACTCTAAGTCGGACGACTGCAACTCGCAGCAAAGCTCTCCGCCACGAGAAAATCTTTCGTGGCATCCAAGGCCTATCTACTCCTAAGTCGTGAATCACGCCGACTACACGAGCAACAAGGAGGAGGCCTGTCGACTGCGAGAACAACATGGAGGAGAAGCAAGATGCCTGACGCCTGCAATGACGATCTACGCAGGGGCTGGGCGAACCGCTCAAGCAAAATCCTCCAAACACCGAGCAGCGACACGGACGTCTTCGTTACTTCTTCAACAGAATATCGTGGCCCCTGCAACTTTAACTGGATACACTCTAGTTCGGGCTGATTCACCTGGCCAACACCCCGACGATCGCGGATAAAAGCCCAATGCTCACCGCTACTTGCGTGTAACAATGCCAACAGTCGGGCGATACCCTCATACCGACCAGTCGGTCGCTTCCCCAACGGTAGTCCAAATCATTCGCCCTCAAAGTGCCACCGAGCAGGCAGCTACAGTCCCGCTACACACAGAGTCGTGCACAACCACAACACTCGGGAACCCAACAACAACTGGCGGTGCGACGAGGCCAACCACGGCGTCACCATCAGCAAGACATCAACGCTCGGCGCCACGAACAAAAGGAAGACGAGCAACGCCGACTAGACGATGAGAACGAGCGCTTCGGCCTCCACCACGAGCTGTTTCACCGCCGTATTCGGAGTCAAAGCCCTCATGATGATGAAGGCATATCAGCCTTCACCCAAGAGCTACAACAGGTCCGACTAGGCCGTCGGTTTCAAGCTACATGCATCGAAAAATATGACAGCAAGACCAATCCCGAGTCCTGGCTCACGGTCTACACTCTAGCAATCCGAGCATCTGGAGGAAATCACAAAAGTCATGGCTAACTACCTCCAGTCCGCTTTAGCTGCCTCAGACAAGTCAGCGAGGACATGGCTAAACAGGACTTCCCAAGCAATCAATCGCTCTAGGGAGAACTCCGAGAACGCTTCATCTTTCCAACCTTCCAGGGAACATACGAGAGGCCATCTTCCGAGCACGACCTGTCTCAAGTGCATCAAAGGAGAACAAGTCTCTTCGTGACTTCATCAAGAGGTTTTCTGAGAAGAAGAACTCAATCCCGGAAGATCAAAAGACGAGGCCGTCATCGCCGCCTTTCGAAAAGGGTAACAGAAGACACCTTTTCGTTCATCGACAAATCAACTCGGAAGCCTCCCAACTCTGTCAGAACTTTATTCAACATGGCGAACAAATATCGGCGACTCGGCCCACGCTATTGCTGAGCCCTCAAGATAACTAGGCAACCCATGACAGAAGAAGCGGAAGGACATCCGAACGACGTGGTCCCCGAACTAAAGCTGGGAATCGCAAACGCAAGTCAGACGGCTTCCTATTGTGGCAATCGTCACAACGTTCGACCTTCAACAACTGGAGATTATCAAAAACAACAAGTGGACATGCTCGGGGGCTCAAAAGCCCAAAACGCAAGGATGAGCATCCCCACTCCCCAAATACCAAACAGCTAAGTCGTTTCTGATAAATATTTCCCTCGCTTGGCTCGCCAATGCGAGCCACTTACACCTAATAGGTGTCAAGCTGTACTTTTTTCTGTTTTGCTCTTAAATGATTGCAGAAGTACTCGAGTAGCATAAATTCTGATCCGTGAAACTTTGCTCCATGAAAGACAAACTCAAGTCACCCAAAATGCATGTTTGGGAAAGAGCCATGAGCCAACTCCCGACGCTAGCGGGCTATGACTAGTCGGGCAAAGTGCTTAAACGTAAGGGGTCAACTACTCAAGGAAATTAATATCAAAAAGAGGAAGAACACGTATTTACATATATTGTAAAATACATTCTATTCGCGTGATTGTTTTCATCATCAGATGCTACTCATCCGATGTCTTTATAATGCAGGGCCAGTTCCGGATACGCGTGACAGGAACTCAGGGCTACGAGCCTATCTCCTACGCTCAGGGACTGGACTAGTCTGCCAAGATACACTCGGAACGCTCCATGAGGGCTATTGACCGGGTATCTGCGCCAGTCGGGACGTCATCTTCCCCGGCTACACTCCATGTGAGCTAACAATCGACCTTTGGCGCTAGTCGGGGGTTGTATA
Organism: Oryza meyeriana var. granulata; assembly: GCA_003991445.1. NCBI lineage: Eukaryota > Viridiplantae > Streptophyta > Magnoliopsida > Poales > Poaceae > Oryza > Oryza meyeriana. Next base: position 2,303 of record RYFJ01001545.1, read on the forward strand.
CCACTTGGCTGGGTGAACCAATAACGCCCATGGGAGGGTCGCCAGCCAAATCCTACGATAATGCTAGGTTCGGGTACCTCATCCGGTCATGACTTTGCTGGATAAAGTACGCCCCATGAGGGTCGCTAGCCGAATTCTACGCTAATGCGAGGTTCGGGTACTTTATTCGGTTAATAACCGACCTCCGGCACAAGTCGGAGCTCGGGTACCACTTTGTTGGATAGGGTACGCCCCATGAGGGTCGCCAGCCGAATCTTGTGCTAATGCGAGGTTCGGGTACCTTATTCGGCTACAATTTTGTCAGATTGGGTTTGTCCCAAGAGGGTCGCTAGCCGAGTCCTGCGCTAGCGCAGCGTTCGGGTACCTATTTGGCAAAAACATGGCAACAAGCCACTGCTGGAGCTTTCAGTCGGGAGCAACATCAAACCCAGAATCAACGGAGATGCCATTATTATCCAAGGCTAGAAGACCCCAATCCTTCAATTACAACGAAGCCGAATGAATCAGGCGACGAAGCAAGACCCTTATCATAGTCAGAGAAGACCTGTCTCATTGAAGCGCATCTGGAGTTCTCATGCAAGGCGTCACACCTGAGGAGGGCAAGCAGATTCTGCAATATACCTACTCGGGCATCTGTGGCAACCATACTGCATCCAGAACGTAAGTCGAAAAGGCTCACGGGCAAGGGTTCTTCTGGCTGTTTGAGGTCACCGACACCGAAGTACTCATCCTGACATGCGATGGATGCTACTCTTATAGAGCTTACGCTGGGTGGGTTAGTTTAGGCCGGCTTATTCGGTAGTAGGCCACCAAGATATGAGTTCCTACAGTAGCACGCTCGTTACGGGCCGCTCGCGGGCTGTGTTAAAATCACAGTGCTGGTGCTACCTATAGAAACCGATGAGATAAATAGATATGCTTCATGAAGGCCTAATTGTTGAACATATATGTTTGGGTATCTGTTTTATCCACCAGGTCTCGAGGATATATCCTTATAAGGATCACAAGCTGGTCTTCATTAAAGTTGGGGATGCAGGTTTCTTTCTCGAGTACACCTAACCACGCAATGGATTTATTTTCATAAAGTGGTACTCAGCCTACATGCTTGGCCAACAGTTGCCATGAGCAACATTATTCCAGCCGACATGAAGCTGAAGAGTCTAACTTTTGAGTGGGACGCCACTCGGAAAAGACTATAAACACCCTTTTTCCAGCTGACATGAAGCTGAAGAGTCCCATATACGAGTGGCATGCTACTCGGCAAGACTATAAACCATATTCCGGTTGACATGATACCGAAGAGTCTCATATAACAGTAGAATACTACTCGGAAAAGACTACAAGGTTAAAGATCTTTGACATTATGTTTAATTGTTTTCACAATTAAGCACAAAGTCGGGGACTACACCTAATAGGTGCGCCTATTCGGTGCATACTATTCATACATCTACATGAAGCCCTTCATAGCCTCGCTGCCAACTGACATGAAGCAGGACTCAGGAAGAAGACTTACTCGGACAAAGAGTATTCGGGAGCAACACACTCGGGCAATCTTCACCGTGGAGGATGAGCACTCGGCATCAGCTGTGACTCAACTATGAAGGTCTCAGGGGCTACTGTGGAGGCCATGGGTCCTGGGTACCCCACCACAAGTATATGGGCCACTCAGATAGAGGATGGGCCGAGTCTTGTAATTAGAGATAAGATAGCATCCGGTAGACTTTGCCTTGTACGGTAAGGAACATACAGTCCAGTATATAAGGGGAGGCAGGGCGCCCCCTGAGGGCAGGTTGAGTTGGTTCACCAGAATCACCACCATACATCCTCAAAGGAATACCACCACAACTGGACGTAGGGTATTACCTCACATCGAGGGCCTAAACCAGTATAAAATCTCCCTGTGTTCCTTTGTAATCCACCGAGTTTCCATCCGCCGAGTAGCCCCATATTCATATTGCCGGTGTAAAACATCGACAGATGCTCCCTACCATCTGCCAACAACGCCTCCGGGCCCAGTTCCAGCAGTACCCTCCAGTGGGGGAAGCGCAAGGTGTTGGGTCTAGAAGGGGGGCACCATTGTCAGCAACCTGCGGGTGTAACAGCCTGCCCTCTAGAACCACGCAGCCCAGCCCATCCGACGGGCAGGCCCACTTACACATAGCACCCCACTTACACTTTCATCCTCGCTTCATGTAAATAGGTTAACCCGAAAGTGCTATGGTTGGAGGGACAAGGCCTTATAAGTTGGTTCAACTCTTGCTTAACTAGCAAGGTGGTACTAATCAAGTGCACACAACACTCATGGGCCATATAGGCCAAATCCTAATTGGGCCAGGTTCAACTCTTGCTCAACTAGCAAGGTGGTACTAATCAAGTACACACAACACTCATGGGTCACATAGGCCAGATCCTAATTGGGCCAGGATGTCGCACACACCCTCCTCAAAGGACCTTGGTCCAACTTACCCACATAGCCACACAGGTATATAGGCAAATGTCTAGGAACGCGCCTCCTCTTAGCGCATGTCCGTACATCCAGTGCCGGCGCCATATGCCATGCCATGTGCCTCACACAGAGCCCACATGCGTCATGCGCCATATGCCCGCACACTAACTCGTACGTGCAACTGCGAGGGTCGGCTCTGATACCATTTGTAACAGCCTGCCCTCCAGAACCGCACAACCCAGCCCATCCGACAGGCGGGTCCACTTACACATAGCGCCCTACTTATACTTTCGTCCTCGCTTCATGTAAAAGAGTTAACCCGAAAGTGCTATGGTTGGAGAGACAAGGCCTTATAAGTTGGTTCAACTCTTGCTCAACTAGTAAGATGGTACTAATCAAGTGCACATAGCACTCATGGGCCATATAGGCCAGATCCTAATTAGGCCAGGATGTCACAGTGGGCCACCAAGATCCCCCGCATCGCTTCAGTAAGTCCCTTAGGCTCTCCCATCCTTTCCATCTGACAGGAGTCATTTCTTTGGGTAGAACCTAACTAGCTCATTGCGTAATCTTGGCAGACCCCCTTCGGAAGCCCTAAGCCAAGTGGTGTTAAACCCACCAAACTACACTTCCCGACCAGATCCAGGCAATCACTCTGTCTGACAAGCTTGCCGTGACATTAGCCCAGTTGAGAGTACTGATAAATATCTTACCTCCTTATGTAGTGCCACCCCGACCGCCTCTAACCATAGCAGGGGCAAAAATGATGAGGACGGGCCCATCTCCGTCCCCGTCAGCACTCCTCTAGCTCCTCTTCCTCTGTCCTTGGCAACTGCCCCCGCCCCTACTAGCGGGGCCCTCAACATGTCTGAGCTCTAGGCAACGCTCAAGACAATCGAAACCCAGGTTGGCGCTACAAGCTCGAAGATTGAGTGCCTCCGTGCCCAAGTGGTAAAGTTGGATGCCAACCTCGCCGTCACCAAGACCGACAACAAGAGCCTACACCTCTAGCTTCGAGACAACACTGAAATCAAGAGAAAGGCGCAAGAGGTGGTGGCTGAGGAGATCCAGAAGAGGGAGGACATCCGGAATGTGCTCTAGACCAATTTCACCATCTTTAACAAGGCAGGGAAAGGGGTCCGATGCGTCGTCTAGTCACTACCTTTTGATGATGAATGGACCGTGGTCGGCTCCATTGGCTTCTTGGCCAAGAACCTAGACACCTTGCCAGCTGATACCCAAGAGTAGGCAGTGCTCAACGCCCAGGAGGCGACCCGCCTCGATGCCGGCTATGCCCTGGCTTGCATCATTCTCAACCATCTAGAGCTGGGTGTTGAGAAGAAAGTCTACCAGGGGCTGCCAAACGATCGCCGGGACGAGATGATGCAAAAATTGGAGGGTGCCAGCTCGATAGTCGAGGACTTCTTGGAGCTTGGCTTGTAATAATCTTTCTCTACTATAGTTTGTATATTTTCTGCAAACTCTCACATTTGTCCTAAACTATGCCCTGGTTTGTAATGTAAATATTCACTGACTTCCTTTACATTGATCTGTATATCGTAGTGACAAAGACATAGATCAGGCGCAAGACCAGCAGCGTGATCAACTCGCCTCACCCATAAGGTTGTCAAATCCATCCCAACCTGACCTGCGACATGGCGATTCAATCTTAAGGAAGATAACTTCCTTAGAGGCACTTCTTGACTTCTTCCAATAGGAGTACCGTGGTAAGACAACTACTCCATATTATTGTTTTGAGTCTTAGTTCTTTAACATAACATATCCCAAAACCGTTTGTGGTCTTACAACTGCTCAAGACACTTGTGCCTCACTAAGGAAGCACATACACCGATTGGAAGAACAAAACAGGTCAGGGTTCGACAACATGCAAAGGGACCAGGAACTAAAGACCCTCAAAGAAAGGGAAATTTGGTTCCAGGCTTACATTGAAGGAGCATGTACCGTACTTGAGCGAGCCTGCCAGGAGCTACACATCGAGCAGTCTTCTCCCGCGAAGACCATACAAGGGTACCTGGACTGGATTAATGAGTCCGGCCGCTAGCTTAGCCGTCTACCCGACCAGATCACCCAACAACTCAAGGAGAAGAACAAGAAGGCTAGTTGGTTTGCTAGGGGCCATGTTGTCACACCCTGAAAATCGGCCTAATTAAAAATTATTTTGGATAAATGGAAATACAGGAATACACTAGAAAAATTTGTCTGCAAAAGTGTTTCAATAAAATTTTGGAATCTCCAATATTAAAAATCCCACGTTAAAATTTTAATTAATGCCTAGATGCATTTATATTCCCAGGGGTTGTCAGGATATTTTAAGCATTTATAATATTAAACTCCCCTTGTGTTTCATGGTGGTTTTTGCTTCTGGTAAATTCCCCATGATTTAATAAACTATTTGAAATTTTCTTGAATTTTTCAAAGCTCCAGAATTAATTTTAATGAAATAAAGGTCATCTCAGTAATTAAATATATCGAAAATAAACTTCTTTTCTTTCCTCAATCTCGGGTCGTTTTTGGTCAAACTCATTTATCTTCCTTTTGACTCAGACCCATATCCCTCTCCTTTATCAATGTCTGGTGCCGACCCCAAAACCCTAAAGTCCCCTCAAAATCCGGAATCCATAGTTCTCGGATTTAATCGATTTCGAAAAACCCTAAGACCCCTTTGAACTTCCAATTCGAGATATATCCATCTCCTTTTTGAGATAAATCCAAACCCTAGACATTCCCAAATCTGCACCATCTCAATCTCCATAAAATATTCCCATCAACCCCTCTATTCCCATAATGTTTATAATATTCGGAATATTCCAATTTTCCAGTACCCGGGAATTATCCTCTAATTTCCAAATCAAAGAATATTTTCCATATTTTGAATATCTCTAAAATTCCTGATATTCCAAACTCCATAAAACAATCTCCGATTTCCGAATCCCCAAAATACTCATATATTTTGGGATGTTTAATTAGTCCCAAATACTTCAATCTCTCGACCTCTACAAAATATCTTCCCATGTTCCAGTTCCCAAAATACTCCAATATTCCAAAATGTTCCGATATTCTATTCCCCAAATATTCCTCGGTAAAATATCCTTCATTTTCCGACCGCCGCAAAATATATTCCTTTTCCCTCCAAATATTTTCCGAATCCCAAAAATATAAATACATATGTATCCTGATATCCGGAATATTCCAATGGTCCGAATATTTCCACAATTTCTAATTCCAAAATATTCCTCACATTCTGTAAATATTCCCGAATTCCAATTTTTTCAAAATTAAAATTTTCCGGAAAACCCCTTTTATTTTTCCTCTCAACCTTCTTTCTCATTTTCCTTTATTTTCTCTCTTTTTTTCTTTCTCCTCCTTTCTTTACCGTTCATCTTCCTCCTTCCTCCTCCTTCTCCCTTCCTCTCTCTTTTCCTTCGGCCGAGCCAAAGCCCGGCCCGAGCAGCCTTGGCCTCCCGTGCCTGCCCCCTCTCCTCGGCCTCGGCCCACCGCCTCCCCTCGGCCCGCCATCGCCGCCGCGGCTCACCAGCCTAGCCCGGCCGTGCCCTGGACCGCGCCGCCTCCGCCGCCGATCTCGGGGCACTCCCCGCTATAAAAAAGCCGCGGCCCTCGCCCCCTGTGCCCTAGCTCGCGCCGCCCTCTCCTCAAATCGCCGAAGCCGCCGCTCTGCTCTCCAGGCCGCGCCGCCGCGCTGCTTCCCGTGCGCCGCCGTGCCAGCAAACCACTGCCGCCGCTCTACCCTCTAGCGCCGCCGCCAAGGCCGTCGTCGTCTCTGCAATCCGCCGCCTCTGGTGAGGCACCATTTTCTCCCCCGACGTCTCGGGCCGCTCCTCCTTCCACTCTCGGCATCATCGTCGTCGTAATCTACCTCGAACCCGGAGCCCCGACTCACCTGGTTCGCCATCGCCTGCCGCTGCCGGTCTGCCGTCGGCCGTCGCTGCACCGTGCCGGTCCTCGCCGCCCTCCGCCGCAGTCGTGCCGGCCATCGCTTTCGTCTTCCTCGGCCACGTGCCGTTGCGCCATGGCAGGAGCTCGCCCAGGAGCTCGCCCCGTGTGACCCTGACCAGTGGACCCCGGTGCATCTCCCTTTCCAGTGTATGACAGGCGGGACCCACCGGTGCCCATCTTCACTGTATGATGATGGGTTCGGTGAACAGTCCCTAAATCCATCCTCGCCGTCGGATCGTTTCAATCTAATCTGAGTTATAGGTTTTTCATCAGAGACCTGAGTTCATCTCGTCCATCCGATGTCTGAGATCAAATCTCCACCGTTGGATCCTCTTAATCCGATCCCTCTGCCACGTAAGCCCTAGATCTCTATCATCGCCATGTGGCATCCTCCTCGACAGCCACCATGTCCACGTGGTAGCCATGTCATCCGAGGTCCACCGCCCCTCTTTCTCTCCTATTCCCTAGACTCGATCCATGTGAGCCGAGCAACTGACAAGTGGATCCCATGTGTCAATTCTCTTTTAAAATAATTCTTTTAATTAAAAATCCAGGAAATATTTCTGAGAATATTCCTTTTTCAATTTTTTTCGGATTTTCTCTGAATTCAAACTTCCGAAAGTCATATCTTTTTCGTCCGAACTCCGATTCGACCCGTTCTTCTTCCTAAATTCATCTAAAATTATGATCTTGCTATTTATATACTATTTATTTAGAGTTTCTTAGAGTTTTTACTCGTTATATGTGTAGTCTATCGTTTCTGCCGTTTTGGGGGATCGCGAAATTTGTGGAAGAGTTCGGAAGATCGAGCGAAGACTTTTCTATTGCAAGACAAGTCATACGACAATCCTCTTGAGCATGTTGATCCCAGTTATGAAAATTATTTTATTTTAACGTTATTACATGCAATGTTTTGGAATGACATTATTACGGGTATTTATTTATTATCCAATATTCCTTGTTTATTATGGTCATTTTGTTTTTGTTACATGTACCTTGATACCCTAGATAATTAATATTGACTAGCTGAATATCTATTTAATGATCTAGCTAGATTATTTAGGTTCTGCTTAGCCATGCTTAGAAAGACTAGCATCATTTTATGCGGGAAACTATCCATTCACCCTGATTAATTAATGATAGTTCACGACAGTTGGTCGTGGTTGATTAATTAATATGTCAACTAAAACTTAACAAAATAGTGGGTTGTGAGCACTGGGATTGTGGTTGATGCTAGTAGTACTCATGACACTTAAGGACCGGTTCGCGGACTACTTGTTGCAAAGTAACACTCGTACTAACCACAAGCTAGAATGGGTAATGGCTTCACTGGACGTGTAGCCAGTTCAACAGAAGGCACCAGGGTGTGTTTGTGGCTGATATAAGTCCACACATGGCAGTCGTTAATAAGTTCATGAGTTCGGGCATCGAGCCATCTTGCGGGAAAGCTCTTGATCTCCTCTACCGGAGACTGGAGGCTTGGTGGGAAGCTTTTCTATTGGGCGAGTTGCATGAAAGGTCTTATCACAGTTTCCCCCTTTGCAGTACCATGTCAATATTTCAGGGCATGGTGACATGTGTGGAACCGTGTCTTGTGGTTACCTCTGGCCAGAGTAAAACTATTCGAATAGCCGTGCACGCGTAAAACTATTCGAATAGCCGTGCCCGCAGGTGGGCCTAGCAATGTTTTTCGTGATTAGTCTCACACTACTCATTGATGGTGATAAATGATGGAACTTGATAGCTCTAGGTTTGAAGGGATATGGTTTGGGCCTGAACTGTATTGAAGTGCTGTTCAGTGAGTGGTTTAGTATTGATTAGTAATTAAACTATAATGTTTTTAATGTGTTCAAATGCAAAGGTTTTAAATGCCGTTTATGCAAATAAGCCATACTATGTCTTTCCTTTGAAATCCTGTTGCATTATTCTGCATTTTCATGTATGGCTTGTTGAGTACGGTGGGTGATACTCAGTCTTGTAATTTTGCAATCATTAGAGTGAACACTTGCGTGGAAGGAGAAGTTTGGTGTTTGGCTTATACCCCAGTTGAGCTGCCTGTGGCTTAGTGTTGAAGCTACGCTACGATTTCCGTTTCGCTGCTAATTTCTCCTGTGTGAGGACTAAGTGCCTCTTTTGTAAGTGTTTATCGTTATTACGTCTTTGGTTATGTTTATCAAATTATCGGTTTATGTACCTCAGCTGATTCCTGGACGAGGATTTATTGTACAAATTAGCTTTGGAAATTTTGGTGAATTTATGGGCGTGACACATGTCTTGGCTTGCGTCCAAAACCATTTCCAGCCCTAGACCTACACGTCCTCTAGGTGGGTTTTTCCAGGTCTCGTCGGTCACCCGAGGAGATTAATGATCTAGCCCTCTCCCTTGCTAAGCTCGCCGAGAAGGTATACTTTACTGTAGGCTGGTCGTTGCCATCATGGTAGCCTGCACGTCCTTCGCTTTTGCATGTAACTTAAGACAAACATCGTCAGTAGTATATGTAATATCTTGGTCATTAGTACGCAAACATTGTACAACTCATGTATATACGAAGTATTAGCAACTTTATCCTTACATTCCTACTTGGGTCAGAACCTTAAAAGCAATGACAAAATTTAGGTAACTTATGTATTTTCCCTAGCCCCCAGCTATTTTGTCATGAATTCTATCCCGGGAAGGCACCAAGTTCCATTAACAAAATAGAAAGATTTGAAAAGTCCCTAGCTCCTCGGCTGTAAGGATGGGCTCGGCCTTCCTTGCAGTCGTAGGTATGTTGTCATGGGAAGCAAAGTCTCCCAACCCCCGGCTGTTTGAAAATTGTAGAGCATCCCCTACATTGTTGGACAGCTAGAGAATGTAATAAGCAAAGAGATAACGTACTCTTCCAACATTGTAATGTGCACAATTAGGGAAACATTGACATGCCTTTATTGATATAGAAAAGCCAATGTACATGATAAGAAACGTAAATACGACATAATAGATATCATGAACTCATAGCTGATCAACTTTCCATGAACTAGGTAGCTCCCGGCCTTTGTTATCTGCAATCTTGTATGCGCCAGGTTTGAGTACTTGGACCACCTTATAGGGACCCTCCCACTTAGGTGATAGTTTATTACAGCCAGTCGTAGTCTGCACCCTTCTGAGCACGTAGTCTCCTACTGTGAATGCGTGAGCCTTGACACGCTTATCATGATATCGACGAAGAGCCTACTGGTATCATGCTGCACGGAGCACAGCACGTTCTCGGTATTTCTATAGCAAGCTGACATCGTCCACCCTGTGTTCCTCTTAATCCTCGTTGGAGTAATGTTCTACTCTGGCGGATACCTGGCGTAGCTCCGTAGGGAGCATAGCTTCATATCCATACTCCTTGGTGACCGTTGTCAGCGTAGTGCGCATGGCCCAAAGTACTGAAGGTAGTTTTTGAACCAGCAACAATCACATGTGTCGGAGGATGAAACCTCGACAGCGGGAAGTCTGGAGACCCCCCTATGAGATTCGGCCAGGGGAGTAGTTCTCAGGCGAAGCGGCGTCCAGTGGATCAACGGACGGATCGGCGCTCGGGAACCGGGGGCCCGAGCTGGGAGATAGAGAGGATCAGACCATCCGTTTCGAGTCCGGACCGTCCGAACCGTTGCAATCGCGCGGTAGAGACAGGAGGCGTTTAGACAGGTTCGGGCCGCTCGGAAGCGTAATACCCTACTCCTGTGTGTTTTGCTATGTGAGAGAGATGAATGTGGGTCGCTGTGTTACAAGGTGAATTTGGATCGCGGCCGGAGCTGAGGAAGACGAACAGTAGCGAGGGTGTGAGCTAGAGAGCCGGTCCGAGCCAGAGAGCTCTCGGCGGTTGCTAATGCTGAAGCTTCCCTCCTAAGCCAGAGGCATGGACCCTTCTTTTATTGTGTAAGCGGAGTCCACAGTGCCCGGCCTACGTGCCGAAAGGGAGAGAGCTAGCTATGCTGCGTCTTGTCGCGCACGGAGTTGGTGCTACACATCAGGTCGTCACACTGCTCGACTGCTGCGGGCGGCGAGATTCTGGGGATGTGACAGCGCACGTCTCCCCTGCCGGAGTTGGTGCTGGCGTCTGGTCGGCACGGTCATCACGTCGCCGGGAGTGGATGGAGTTTGGAGACGGGACGGCGCCTGCCTCCGCTGCCGGGGCGTGGAAAGGCGAAGCCTCCATAGTCAACAACCCTCTGACGCCCTCTGACACCTTTGACGACACAGGCTGACCACACAGGAAGCGGGCCCAACGGGGGCCAGAGCAGGCGATAGGCGCAGCACGCCCCATCCCATCACGGTAGTTGGGGAGCTGGTGCGCTCGAGTCAACCTCGTGCCCGGCGCGGAGTGCTCTCTGAGCCTCCGCACGCACACGACGCCGAGTCAGTCGGCACCCGGGACCGAGGCCGAGGCAGTCGGCACTCGGGACCGGGACCGAGGCAGTCGGCACCCGGGACCGAGACCGAGGACCCGGGACCGGGGAACTCGGCAACCGGGGCCCGGGACCGAGGCTGCCGTGCCCGGGTCCCGGGAAATGTCCCCGGACCACGGGACCGAGGAAGGCGCACCAGGGGAGCGCTCCCGGACCCGGGGAAGGCGCCCCCGGGCACGGGTAGCGCACCCGGGCCCGGGCAGCGCTCGTGCCCCGGGCACTTAGCAGGAGAGCCGGTCGCCAGTTGTGCAGAATGTGGGCCCGGAGTAGCTGGGTGGCCGAAGACCCTCGCGTCCCCGGGGACTGGGGGACCCCCGGTCCCATTTCGCCGACAGTGGCCCCTGGCCCTGTTGCCCGGCCGGGATCAGCCCCGGGCAGGAACAGGGCCACGTCTTGAAGAAAAGAGGGGACGCGGGGTGCACCTGGTTCGCCGTGGACTGGTGTAGCTTGACGACTTGTTGATTTAGACGGGATATGTGCCCGGGACCCGGGCTGAAGACATGGAATGAAGTGTTGAGGAAGCCTGGTCCGAGATGGAGGCGCGGGAGAAGGAAACACTCTCCCGAGAGGAAAGCGTCTGGGCCTAAGAGGCCGGGCTCGCGTCTCGGGGGTGTGAGTTCGCCGTGCGCGAGGAAGTCGCGGTGATTCGCGAGGAAGTCGTGGTGGTTCGAGAGGAGGCGCGGGAGGCCGTGGCCGAGTCCGCTACCCCGGAGGCAGGGTTCCTCGACTGCGGCGAGCACCTTGTAGAGCCGATGCCTGACAAAGGGGTCGAGGAAGACGCCGGTCCCCTTCTGACGCCGCTCGGGGTCCGGTCCGAAGAAGGCCAGCGACCTCTCCACGTGCGACGGCGTCTCCGGGCGCGAACATCTGGTGGAGCCGATGGCCGATGAAGAGGTCGAGGAAGACACCGGTTTCCCTCTGACACCATCCGCGGCCGCCTTCGGGACCGGGGGCCTCCATGCCCCCGAGCGCTCCCCTTCTGACGTCGCCCGGGGTCCGGTCAGAAGTACACTGGTGACCGCCCCCCGTACGATCCGGGCCTCGCTCGTGCTTGCGCTTTGGTTTTGCCTGTCTTGTACAAAGAGAGGTATTTGTATAGATATATGATGACGTTTATATTTTTGTACCTTTGCTTATGGTGTTGTTCCAGGAATTGTTCGCGTCTGCTGTTGGTGACGCTGTTGTTTTCCTGGGAAGCGTCGAGTGCCAGGCACCCTCCGACCCGGGGCGTTAGCGGCCGCGGACGGTCGCAGCGTCTCGGGTAGCCTCCTACCCCGGGAGCCCGGCTTCCGAGAGCGGCGAGAGTCGCCCCAGGAACTCGGTCCCCGAGGATCGTGAAGGGCCCGGGGACGGGTCGCGCAGAACAGTTGAGTCGTTGCCCGTGCCCCAGGAACTTGGCCCCCTAGGACCACGAGCTCCGGAGCGCGGGTCTTGGCGAATCAATTAGGTTCGCAGGTTGGACTCCTTCCGTCTCCCGGATCCGGGGGCCCTCCGTGCCCCGGGCGCCATTAGCCGTGGGAGCGCCGCGAGGCCGGGGGAGCTGGCTTGACAGAGCACGGGGTCATCCGGCAGCAGAGCATCCCGTGCCTCGGCGGTTGCCGGGGAGGAGCCGGCCAGGCCGGGCTCCGCAGCCCGCGTCGGGGTTCGGGATGCTTGCCTAAAACCTGCCGGGAATTGGTCTAGTCTGCACATGACGAACTGTGAGAGCGTCCGGTTCGTTCCTTTGCCCATCCATGCTACGAGCCATGGCATCAATCACCTCCCGAAGGCGTTCTCGTGGTCGCGCCCGTATGGCGGCTGGGTTTTGCGCATAATCCAGCCGCCGTACCGGCGCAGCCCGATGGTACCCCCAGGGGGTGAGACTGCCACGAATGCAACACACGGAAGAAGACGAGAGGAACGAGACCGGGAAGGATATTAAAAACGCTGCTTATGTAAAGTGTATACATATGGGGCCCCGGCCAGCGCTGAGATTTGGAGAAATCCGGCGCTGGCCGGGCACACCGCACTTACAGGATGTATTTTACAGATGAATTTTGCGGAGATCTCCCAGGCTTACCGAGCCCGGTTGGGAGACACCGATCACCATGAAGGGGCCTTCCCCGGGGGGAAGGTTATCTTTTTTCCGGCCCGTGGGACGCCACGGCGGAGAACAAGGTCCTTGACCTTAGAGTGATCGGGCCCCAACCTTACGCTAAAGATAGTGCTTGAGGCTCTGCTGGTTAGGAGCGAGGCACGTGGCCTCGCTAGCGAAATATTCCTGCATATGTGCCCGAGACCCGGGGGCCCCGGACAGAAATACTTGTTTGACATGTGCCCGGGACCGAGGGCCCCGGACAGAGTCGGGTCGACATACCCGGGTTTCACCCTCATCAGGGGAGGCTCTTCGGGTTATCGCGCCCGACATGTGCCCGGGACCCGAGGGCCCCGGTACTGATATATGCCGGGTTCCGGAGGCCCGGGCTTGGATATATTTTTTTGATATGGGGTGTGAGACGACCTTCCGGACGCATTCTCGCCGGGGCGGTGGTGTTCAGGCTATCGCGCCCTATTCCGAGTCCACGTTTCCAGGCCTGCACTCGCCTTGGCGAGGCTGCCCCGGGTTCCTCGGTGTCGGGCCCGGGGCACGGATTCGGGAATCCGTGCCTCGGCTCGAATATGTGCCCGGGACCCGAGGCCCCGGACTGAAATATGATTTGATATGTATGGTCGACATGTGCCCGGGCACGGGGCCCAGATAAGGACATGGACCATATCGGGACAACTTCCCCGGACCCGCCCTTGCCAAGGCGATGCGGTCCGAGTACTCGTGCCCTGTTGAAGCTATCCCGGATCGGGAGCGTGATTCGGACGTTGATCATCTTGACCGTTGCCCCAATCGGACAGTCCGGACAAGGATCGGACCGTCCAAAGCGAGACGACCGGACCGTCCGAGTCCGACGATCGGACCATCCGCCGAGGGTTCGGATCGTCCGAACCTCCTCGACGGGCTTAGCCTGCTACTGCTCCCGCCAGAATCTCCTGGCCTGCTACCGCTCCTGGCGGGACTTCTTGACGCGCTCGGCCAACTTCTGGACAACGCGGCACTCTGTGAGGCCGTGCGAGTCCGTCTCGTGGACGGGGCACCACGTCCGGGGCATTGCTGGCTTGAGACGCTCGGCCAAGTCCTGGACGGCGCGGCACTCCGTGATGTCGTGCCGACCCATGTCGTGGTAGGCGCACCACCCCTGAGCTATGGCCGGCTTGGGACACTCGGCGAAGCTCTGGACGGCGCGGCACTCCGTGATGTCGTGCCGACCCGTGTCGTGGTAGGCGCACCACCCTCGGGCTATCGCCGGCTTAACACGCTCGGCTGAGCCCTGGACGGCGCGGCACTCCGTAAGGTCGTGCCAGCCCGTCTGGTGGAGGGGGCACCACTTCTAGGCCGTTGCCGGCGGCGGCGGCGCACGTGCGGCCTTTTGCCGCTTGCCGCCGTCATCGCCTCCGCGGGCAACACGGCTCCGGGAATTGCCCGTAGCCGCCGAGGCGAAGTCCTCGGCGGCCTTCCTGGCTTTCTGGCGCTTCCTCCTGTTCCGCCGCAACGCGGAACGTGAGAGCTCGCCATCCTCTCCAGGGCTAACATCGCCCGGCAGGGTGTAGCCGCCGGACTCCTCGCCGTAGTCTCGATGACGACGGCCTCCTGCCATGGAGTGCACCGGTGTTGGAGACGCCGGCGTAACACCTGAAAAGGAAACTCCCCCTACCTGGCGCGCCAGCTGTCGGAGGATGAAACCTCAACGGCCGGAAGTCTGGAGACCCCTCTTTGAGATTCAGCCAGGGGAGTAGTTCTCAGGCGAAGCGGCGTCCAGTGGATCAACGGACGGATCGGCGCTCGGGAACCGGGGGCCCGAGCTGGGAGATAGAGAGGTTCGGACCGTCCGTTTCGGGTCCGGACCGTCCGAACCGTTGCAATCTCGCGATAGAGACAGGAGGCGTTTAGACAGGTTCGGGCCGCTCGGAAGCGTAATACCCTACTCCTGTGTGTTTTGCTATGTGAGAGAGATGAATGTGGGTCGCTGTGTTACAAGGTGAATTTGGCTCGCGGCCGGAGCTGAGGAAGACGAACAGTAGCGAGGGTGTGAGCTAGAGAGCCGGTCCGAGCCAAAGAGCTCTCGGCGGTTGCTAATGCTGAAGCTTCCCTCCTAAGCCAGAGGCATGGACCCTTCTTTTATCATGTAAGCGGAGTCCACAGTGCCCGGCCTACGTGCTGAAAGGGAGAGAGCTAGCTATGCTGCGTCTTGTCACACACGGAGTTGGTGCTACACATCGGGTCGTCACGCTGCTCGACTGCTGCGGGCGACGAGATTCTAGGGATGTGACAGCGCACGTCTCCCCTGCCGGAGTTGGTGCTGGCGTCTGGTCGGCACGGTCATCACGTCGCCGGGAGTGGATGGAGTTTGGAGACGGGACGGCGCCTGCCTCCGCTGCCGGGGCGTGGAAAGGCGAAGCCTCCATAGTCAACAACCCTCTGACGCCCTCTGACACCTTTGACGACACAGGCTGACCACACAGGAAGCGGGCCCACCGGGGGCCAGAGCAGGCGATAGGCGCAGCACGCCCCGTCGCATCACGGTAGTTGGGGAGCTGGTGCGCTCGAGTCAACCTCGTGCCCGGCGCGGAGTGCTCTCTGAGACCTCCGCGCGCACACGGCGCCGAGTCAGTCGGCACCCGGGACCGAGGCCGAGGCAGTCGGCACTCGGGACCGGGACCGAGGCAGTCGGCACTCGGGACAGAGACCGAGGACCCGGGACCGGGGAACTCGGCACCCGGGGCCTGGGACCGAGGCTGCCGTGCCCGGGTCCCGGGAAATGTCCCCGGACCACGGGACCGAGGAAGGCGCACCGGGGGAGCGCTCCTGGACCCGGGGAAGGCGCCCCCGAGCACGGGTAGCGCACCCGGGCCCAGGCAGCGCTCGTGCCCCGGGCACTTAGCAGGAGAGCCGGTCGCCAGTTGTGCAGAATGTGGGCCCGGAGTAGCTGGGTGGCCGAAGACCCTCGCGTCCCAGGGGACTGGGAGACCCCCGGTCCCATTTCGCCGACAACATGCCATCAACCTGTCGTACACCCTTGTCTTGATTCCCTGCAGTATTATGCCATTAGCGCGCTCGACTTGACCATTCCTTTGATGATGGGAAGCAGACTTAGATCCCTAAATCGATGCAATACTGCTGGTAGTCCTCACTCCAAAACTAGAATCTGTTATCCATCAAAATGCAATGAAGTAGTCTAAACTGACAAAAGATACCTTTCATGAACCTAATTGCACCTGTGGACTTAATTTCCTGAATTGGCAACACTTCAATCCACTTGGTAAACTTGTCAATAGCCACGAACAAGAACTTATTCCACCTTACGCTTGTAGGAACGGACCGAGAATATCCAGCCCCTAGCATGAAAATGGCCATGTAAGGGGTATTGTCTGTAGGGCTTGTGATGGCAATTTACTCTGCTTGCTATGGAATTGATAAGCTTCGCATCATTGGACCAGGTCACAAGTATCTTGGAGTATGGTCGGCCAGTAAAAGCCTTTTCTAACGGCTTTCTGACCAGCGTATGCCAGGTGACGTGAGCCCTACATATACCCTCATGGATATCCCTTAGGAGCTGCATGCCATCATCCCGTGTGATGCACTTCATCAGAACGCCACTGTGCCCGCGTTTGTACAACTCATCTTCAATAATAGAGTAGGGTTTTGCTTGGCGGGACAACTTTTTTGTTGTAGCATCGTCTTCGGGAACAACATTTGAGATCAGGTATCGCTTTAAGGGCTCTCGCCAGTCGACGCCCGTCTCCATGGCTGCCACAACACTGTTGGATGCCAGGTACGTAGGGCAAGCCTTTGATGGCGTGGCTACAACCCTTGAGCCATTCTCGGCAGATGTAGCTAGTTGATCATCATCGGCGGCAACCGAAGGTCGATGTAGGACTTCCATAAACACGCCAGGTGGAACTGGCTAACGTCGGGAAGCTATCCGTGCCAATTCGTCAGCCTTGAAGTTGTCTTTGCGATATGCATGCCGGACTTCAAGGCCATCGAATCGCCATTCGAGTTTTTGTACCACTGCCAGGTACTTGGACATTTCGGGGTTGGAGCACTAGTAATCCTTATGCACTTGTCGGGTGACAAGCTGTGAGTCCCCTTTCACTAGCAGTCACTTTATTCCAAGTGCCGCGACTACTCACAGGCCCGCCAGAAGTCCTTCGTATTCAGTTGTGTTGTTTGTTGCTCTGAACTCAAGTCGTATGACATACTTGTGACGTTCTCCAATTGGAGATTGTAGGATTACTCCCACCCCAGTACCTTGTACATTAAACGCCCCATCAAACGTCATCGTCCAAGTGTCGCTATTTGTTGTGTTGATCTTGGCTTCCGCGGGAGCAGACCAGTCAGCAACGAAATCCACAAGTACTTGGGACTTGATCAATGTCCTTGGAATGAAGGCGACGTCAAATCGGCGAAGCTCTACCACCCACTTGGCAATGCATCCAGGAACCTCTTTACTTCTGACCACTTCTTTGAGTAGGGAAGAGGAGACGACCATGATCTTATGAGCTTGAAAGTAGTGGTGTAGCTTTCTTGACGTCATTAAGACCACGTACAGGAGCTTCTGAATCTGGGGTTAGCGTAGCTTGTCATCGTGAGAACTTCGCTGACATAGTAGACTAGTCATTGTTGGCCATCTTGCTTGACAACGAGGACAATGCTGACTGAATAGGTGTGGCTGCAATATACAGAAATAGATCTTCGCCCGGGTAGGTAGCAACTATGATTTTGGGTGGGTTTGTTAGGTACCTTTTCAATGCAAGGAATGCATCGTCGGCCTCCTGAATCTGCTCAAAGTTGTCGCTCTTCTTCAAAGGGTAGTCCTTTCTCCCTCATCCGAGCTACAAATCTTCTTAGAGCAGCCATACAGCCAGTTAACTTCTGTACCTCCTTGATTCTTATCAACGACTTTATCTCCTCGATTGCCTTGATCTTCTCGGGATTGGCTTCGATTCATTGTTTGGAGACTAGGAATCCAAGTAACTTTCCCAATGGTACTCCGGACGTGCATTTCTCCGGGTTTAGCTTCATGTGATGTCTCTAAAGGTTTTACGTTTCATGGAGGTTTTTGATTAGGCAATCTCTGGTTTTGGTCTTGACAACGACGTCCTCCACGTATGCTTTGACGTTTCTTTTGATTCGAGATTGAAACGTACCCTAGACCCCTCGTTGATAAGTGGCCGCAGCGTTTTTCAACCCAAATGTTATCTTAACGTAGCATAAAACACCATAGGGCATGACAAAAGATGTTTTTTCCTCATCCTCCCTAGACATGCAGTGATGATAGCCTAAGTACGCGTCAAGAAACTCATCAACTTACATCCGGCTGTGGAATCAATCAGTTGGTCGAAATCCGGATGAAGTTACAATCAAAGGTGGAACCAAGTTGTCTAATCTAGCCTACCAACTAGTCTAGTGAAGGGCTCCTCCCGTGGCGTAGGCTTGATGTGTTGTGGATTATGATTCGATCCTCCCCCCTCCTGGGAGGCTGTATATTTATACTGAAAGATGACCCCCTTTACAAGTAGAACTCATGCAGACAAGTCCTTATCACCTTCAGATCGGACTATGGCATTCTTCCATATCCGGAGTACGTTTCCTCCTTTGATTGTAACTTTATACATACCTAATTATCATCTTCCATATCACATTAGATATATAGTATTCGCAGCAACGTATGCCCATGTATATAGGGTATGCTATATTTACGACACTAACACTATCTATTTTTGGTCCGGCCTGGCCCACCTAACCATAGGCCGTGGCCTCCATTATTGCTTCCGAGAAAGGATGTGATAGGAGAGAGTTTAAATATTTTTTTAGTGCTTATTACCCGGTAGTAAAGCTATGATGCTACTGCCTCCTGTACTATCCACCTCCACAATAGCAAAGTAGGTGGCCAGGTCCTACTACTTTCATGCATTTTGTGGATGTCCTTATAATGTGGCTAGCAAATTACACATTTATCAAATTTTGACAAAGAAATGTAGTAATGTGAGGGAGTGAATCAAATATGCCGAAAGTCTCAGTAGGTTAAATTTTGCGATGGTAGTTTTTGAGGAATTTTGGACATGGAGGCATGGAAATATGGCCCTACTATCCATTGTTGGCCCGGCCTGGCCCACCTAACCATAGGCCGTGGCCTCTATCGTTGCTTCCGTCTTCAACAGGCCGGACGCTCGGCGCCGCCGCCGCTCCTTGGCATGCCCACGTGCCTGCCGCCCCGGCCGCAGCCTCCTCGCCCCTTGCTGCGCGCTGCCGTCCTCACCTCGCTGCCGTTACCGAGCGCCTCCGCGTCCCTCGCTCCCGGCCCCGCCGTCGCCCCGCAGATCTGCTGGAACGACGGCCCCCACACTGGGACAGAGCTAGGGATGTCTCCGCGTCCGTGATCGAGGGCGAGGCCGGGGAGTTCACCGAGGTCGTGGTGGTGCGGCACGGGGAGACCGCCTGGAACGCCTCGCGCATCATCCAGGTTCCGTGCTGTTCGTCCCGCTCCGAGCCCATCTCTTTCTCGTCTTTGAAGCTTGGTCTTTGCTTCTCCTTCAACTTTGGGGGAAAAGACTTAGGTTGGGAAAATTGGGGGAGAACGAAGATAGGTTAGTGGTACACTTTGTTTCTAGTGCTTCGATAAGTGCTCAGACTTCAGAATGCTCTGGTGTACCAGGGACTCTGGTTTTATTATCTCGAGTTTAGAAGCCAAAATTATGGGACAAAGAATTGATAAGGACGATATATCATTAGAGCTCAGAAGTCAGAAAACAAATGCGTTTATGTTAAGTGATGACATACAGAATTTGATGAAAGTATGTGGTTATTTAGGAAGTTTTTGCAATTTACTAAACGGATGTTGGTTGGTTGTTTGTATCCATTAGATAGGGTCTTGGGTTTCTTTTGTTTTTGGTATGAAACCCTTGATGTGGTAATTAAAATATTCCAGTGACTGTTTATTCACTCTAATTTAATGGATGAATATTTTTTTATATAATAAAGTTAAAGTGAAAAATGTCGAAGTAATGCAATTCCTTTATACCTTTTACAAAAATTTGGAATTTGCAAGTATTTGCTTCATCACATGGTCTGAACTCATAGTTGTTTACTAAAGTAACTCTCGTACATCTGCCCTTGGAATGCACGGTTTCTGTAACAACAGACGTTATGCAATGCAAAAGTGTAAAGAGTTGATAGGTATGTTTTATGGCTGTGCTAGGGTTCACCGTAGTAGATTATCAGATAGCTATGATTACACATTTGCCTGTCTATATCTGACATGTAATATACTAATATGGAAACAAAGTATGGTAAAGGCATTTCATGGTATGATTACCAACTTACCTTGTCTTTGCATATTAACTAACCATGTATTATTCATAAGTTCGTTTATCACACTTATAGTCCCTTTCAACTGATATAGAAACAAAATTCTGTGTTAGGGGCACCTGGATGTAGAACTGAATGAGATTGGGAGGCAGCAAGCTGTTGCGGTATGGTATGACATACTCAGATTGCCATAAGACATTTGGAGTGACTTCTTATGTGAAACTTGTTGACCTTAATGCAAGGTTGCTCATCGTCTGTCTAATGAAGCCAAGCCGGCTGCAATATATTCATCTGATCTGAAGCGAGCGGCAGAGACTGCAGAAATAATAGCAAAAGCTTGCAATTTGCCAAATGTTTGTCCCTTCAACTCGTGTGCATTTCTATTGTTTAGATATCTCAGGCTGATGCACTATGTTGCTTCCGTTATGCGCGATGTACAGTTTGTAGAAGATCAATTGGTGGTTAGATTCTTAATGAATAAGCTATCTGCATCATAGGTTGTGTTTGATCCAGCACTGAGAGAGAGACACATAGGAGATCTGCAGGGCTTAAAATATGAAGATGCTGGCACAGAAAGGCCAGAGGCTTACAAAGCTTTTTTGTCACACAAGAGGAACCGGCAAATTCCTGTAAGCACTCCATCATCTTATTTTTGATAACATATCAGTACTGATTCAGCAAACAGTATTATGTTTCTGACACCAAACATAGGTAGGTATGTTTGTAGCCTGAAGGATGTTTGCAGGCAGATGTTCAATGATACCACCTCCATTTGATGCCATTGAGTCAACCATTGCATAGGTTTAGAAAAAAAAGGCTGTTTTACAGCCCTGAACCTTGCAACAGTCGAAAAATCAACCTTGAACTACAAATCTGGACACTTTTACAACCTCAAAGCTCTTGAAACATTTACTTTACCCCCTAGACCTAAACCACCATGTTTGGCTTACCTGTCATTTACAAGTTACTACTTTGCTGCCTCATCTAATGTGCCATCAACTGTATCACCTTAGCTAGTGAAGACAATGCTGGCTGGGTTGCCATGCAAAAATGAAAACTTGTGATGTGGCTGCTAATGAGACCACCGGTAATACCAGGCTAAGGGTTTAAAGTAAACGGGTTTATCCGTTTATGAGTTTTGGGTTGTAAAAATGTCTGGTTTTATATTTTAGGGGTACAGTTTCGCAAGAGATCAAGTTTAGGCATGTCAAACATGGCATGGTCTTCAACTACAAATATTTGCTTAAGTTTAATTTTGCACTGGATTGAAATGGCAAAAGCTCTGTCAAATCAAATCCTCGGCTGTACAGTTACCTGTAACATTCGGCATAGAGGCTTCTCAGGCTAGCTTTATAACTGCCAAATCAATGCTGAACCACAGATTGCACTTCTCTTGCTGTTAGCATATCCCTTCATGCAATAGCTTCTCTTAAAGAGTTTTTGGGCTTTTTCTTCAGGGTGGTGGAGAGAGTCTCGATCAACTATCAGAGAGATGTGTCTCTTGCTTGTACAACATAGTTGAGAAACATCAAGGTAAACTATGAGCTTCATCCTTGGGGTTTTATGTTGAAATTGGATTGTCTGATATTTTTACATTACACTATGATGAAATTAAAGGCTTTAATCAGCGCCTGTCAAAAGGAATACCACTTAAAGAGTTGGCTTATCAGCATCCTTGGTTCATGTTGACAATTGGAGATACTACATCAGTGTTTACACAACAAAAATGATTTTACATAACACAAGCCTGTAACTGTAACTGCAATTTATTGAAACCTGCATGTGAGTTGCTTGCTTGGCTGTGAGCTTCTGAGCATTTCTGAACTTGTGTAACTCTGTTAACAGGTGAGCGAGTTATCTTAGTCTCTCATGGTGGAACCATCAGAGAACTCTACAGGCACGCCAGTCCTATGAAGCCTCTTCATGTTAAGATACACAACACATCAGTAAGTGTAATCCTTGTGTCTGGTGCCACTGGGCGTTGCATTGTCAATTCTTGGGGGGACATCAGTCACCTTAAGGATACCAGTGTTCTGGAAAATGCCTTCGGTGGCGATAAGAACTCTGCATAAACCCAGCTTGAGTACCGTCGTACATGCAGCAGCTTCACATGTCCAAAGAGTAACACACTATTGTCGGCATCTCTTTGCTGTGATAGAACAGCTCTATTAGTAATAACCAGATCCCTCTGATTCATGTCTGTCCTTGATTCTCCTACGTTTCCAACATCATACGACCCTTTTGATGGCCTGGATAGCATGTAGCAGGAATGATTCTTGATTGTCTGTAGTCCTTTCTCTCTTTTATTCATCCATTTACTGTTCGAGGCCAGTGCATGTTATCTTCCTTGCGACCTGGAACTTATCGGTGCAGTGTTTTTTGCACTGGAATAGAAATTGACTAGACTTCACATTTGCTGGGACACCAAAATCATTTCATGCAGCTGAAACAACCAACCGGTGGATCGGCCTCTCTCTTTCACATAAAAGGCCACATGATTGCCCTGTACTGGCTAACCACTTGGAATGCTTGCCATCACTGCTGACACAACTGCGGCCCCATGGCATGCTTTCCCACAAAAGGGCGTCTCCAATTCTCGATTGCTATACACTACCTACTTCTCAAGGGGCCATTCACTGTTCATGCAATCAAGTAACCAGACTACTTGCCACTTAATCCAGAATGCACATGCAGACATGCTTGTTTATGTAGTCCATTCATTCATCCAGAAGTAGGCATCAAGTCATCAACCATGCATAAAACGAGCCATATATATATATATATATATATATATATATATATATATATATATATATATATATATATATATATATATATATATATATATATATATATATAGGGAGAAACCGTACAGAAAACCACATGAATTTTGCAGGTCGCCGTCGTCGGCGACGAGATGGGAAAGAAGGCAGCGAAAGCTGTACCGTCGCTTTCGGCAGCAACTTCCCGGGCACCGGCTGCTGCCGATGTACGGACGGATGCATCACATCACACACACACACACACACTAAATTAGGCGCCCAAAGCGCAGCGCGAAACATGCGACGCGGAACGGGGACACGATGCCCGATCCGCAGCCGCGCATACACGACACGACCGGAGATGATGAATCTTTTCCTGTTTGGCAATATTAGAGATTCCACCTTCGCCGCCGCCGGAGCTCCACCTCCCTCCAACTACTGCTACATCAGCGACGGCGACCGGATGTCCATCTCCTGCGTCCACGCGCTCTTGTCCTGGGCGTGGACGTGCCAGTAGCTCTGCGCCACCGCGTCCGGGTCCGCCCCCGCCGCCGCCGTCGTCTCGCCGGCGCACCTCCCCCTCCCTGACCTGCCCAACACAAAACGAGGAACACCACACTTCCGTTAGTCGATCGCTGATGGCGATGGCGCGGTGGGATCTTTCCGACGATTCGGCGCGTGGCGCGCCGCGTGGGCGAGGCGCAAAAGCGGCGCGGCACGCGGCGGGCGAGGTGGGAGCGTTAGCGTTGCGGGCGCCTCGGCACTTGGCAGGGCACCAGCTTCTTGGGCTGAAACCGGTGGTCCGCGCGTACGTGTCGAGCCGAGGGGAGATGCGAGGTGATTGGTAGCAAAGCATATAACGCTTGATCTGTATGTCAGGTGGCAGGCGGTGGTTGGGCCAGGTGCCTATGTCTCCGAACAGATCCATGATTCAGAAGGAAAAAGTTTCCGAACAGATGGGATCGGACTATGGGAGATGCCAAGAAATTAAAAATGAATTGAATTTGTATACAACTCTAGTCATGTTTTGATAAACGTAACTGTACTTTGTATATATACAGTTATATCGATCAACCTATACGCCCATCATGAGGAATAGTGCAGATACTGTTCTTTTTAGACCCACCATGAGCAAATGATGTAAATTCTTTTCTTTTTCTTTAGTTAGTGTAGTAATTTCTGGACGTCCGGTATAAATATGTTGACTCTTCTTTGACACCTCTTAATAATTTTATTTACAAGAAACCTCTTAATAATAATAGATACATAGATTGAACTATTTTTAAAAACCCCAACATAAGACATGCAACAATCATATCATGTTCTACAAGGGGTCTCGTTGAGGATAGCTATCTGTAACCTTACCATCACTTTGCATATTCCCGATGAGCGCATATTGGTATGCATATTTATGGTTAGCAAAATATCGGTATATATGCATATATACTTTTTCAAGCTAATGTTGTAAAATATTTATGATTAGCAAATCCCACAAATTATTTTGATTCTATCTAAAATACCCCATTGACCGATCGACTGAACTATCTTCTTTCTAGGGTTCATGGAATGATGCCGAAAGAAGCAGCTCGCACATGTTTTTTAGTGGCCAGTATTACGAAAGTCGTATATATCCGGGGCATCATTACGGAATGTATTCCTGCATATTTTTGAGAGGGACGCAAATTTTTCCTGCTCCCTTTCCTGAAAATGCCCTATGAGCTGATCTGATCTACACGTTTGGGACACCACAGGACCACCGACCTTCGGGAGATAGCGATGAGGAATGAAGATCTCCCAAAACTTTGGTCTATCTTCTTCTTGTCATAGCTCACTAGGGACAATATTCCACTCCCACTTGGCCTCTGATCCCTAGCTAGCTAACCCAAACTAACTAATCGCAATTTGACTACTCGAAATTAAATTAAACTAGCGAGCAAAGACGTAATCTTGGAGAGAGTAGAGAAAGAACTATAGCTAGGTTGATGAATTCGTTAGTGAATTTAGAGTTGTTAATATGTTCACTGACCTCGGTTCGCCGATGGCGCCGTCGATGATCATGTGAGCAATGTGGACGCCGGCCGGCTGGAACTCCTTGGCCAGCGACTGAGACAACCCTCTCAGCGCGAACTTGCCGCAGCCTGCATGCATGGAATTCGATCGCTAATTACATCGACAAAAAAAATGGGTTTTTATTTTAGCTAGTTGTGATCGAGCCAGTGAAGCTTACTTAGATCGGAGTAGCCGGCGTAGCCGGTGACCGACGCCGACGAGCCGGTGAAGATGACTGTGCCTCTGCCCCGCTCGACCATCCCTGGGATGACCTACATATATGCGTGATCGATCGATCAATCGATCAGAATTGGAGGTGGATTGATATATTGGTTGAGGAGAGATGCGTGGATGGATATTGGGCGAGTACTTGATGGGCGCAGTAGAAGGCGCCGGCGGCGGAGACGGCGAGGGCGCGGTGGAAGGCGTCGGGGGAGATGGCGAGGAAGGGCGTCGGGCGCGGCGAGGCGTCGCCGTCGCCGTCGGCGGGGGGCTCGCAGGCGTTGTAGACGAGCACCTCGACTGGGCCGAGCGAGAGCACGCCCTCGAAGGCCTCGCGCACGGACCGCGCATCGGCGCAGTCCACCCGCAGCGCGAACACCTGCGCCTTCGCCTCCTGCGCGATCTCCTCCGCCAGCTGCGACAGCTTCTCTGCACAACGAGATCCAGCCATCATCATGCAAGAACGTCAGGAAGGAAGAAGAAGAAGAAGAAAGAGAGAAAGAGAGCGTGCCGAGGTCGCGGGAGAGGATGGCGACGGTGTAGCCCTCGGAGGCGAACTTGCGAGCCACGGCGGAGCCGAGCCTGGGGCCGACGCCGACCACGGCGGCGATGCCCCTCGACGAGTTGGACCCGGACACTGACCTCAGCATATGGGGAGGCAGAGAGTGAGATCGATTGATCGATCGATCAAGCTGCAGCTAGAGCCTGTTAGCGAAAACCAGGTCGAATCCCTAGCGGGCGCACTGTAGCGGATCCGGCAAGATTCCGGCAAGCAAACTAGAGACGAGAAAAGCAGAGCAGGAAACCAGAGCAAGAACAGAGCACTGCGCAGGAGAGTGTTTTGGGGCAATTTTCGGTGTCTATTTCAACTGAAATGAAACTCAACTGCTGTTTTTCAAATGATACAACTATCATCTACTTATAGGCTGAAAATAACTTCGATCCTATGTACAAGGAAGACGAGGCCACGTTCCCCACGCACTTCGCTTAGTTGCGCGCTTCGTGCAGCCACGAACTCAGTCGCCGTTGATCTCCTCGCCCAAGCATCTCGCCAGGCCGTTGTCCAGACCGTTGCTTCCGCTTTGTCCGGATCCCGCGCCCGCGCCTGCGCCCGTGCCCGGGCCCTCGCGCCCGGTCTGCGCCCGTGCCCGGGTCCTCGCCCGGCCTGCGCCCGTGCCCGGGCCCTCGCGCCCGGGACTGCTCCCGTGCTCGCGCCCTGCGTCCGGGACTGCTCCCGTGCCCGCGTCCGTGTCCGGGCCCTCGTGCCCGGGACCTCTCCCGCGCTCGCGCCTGGGGCCTCCGGCCGAGAGCTCTTTGTTCGGATTGGCTCGGGCTACGCCAGGAGTAACAGCAACATACTCCCCTTTAGTCCTGGCGCGGACCAAGATCGCGAACACCCAACAGGTGCCGCGCTGTTGCCAGTTTTACCGCCGGCAGCCCCTTTGTAAGTGCATCCGCCCGCTGTTCCTCAGTCCGGACGAATTCAATCATGATCTGCCCGTTCTCGACGCATTCACGAATGAAGTGATAACGAGTATCGATATGCTTGCTCCTCCCGTGAAACACAGGGTTCTTCATCAGGGCAATCGCTGACTTGTTGTCGACGTAGAGTCTCACCGGCTTTGCTTCTGCGCCGATCAGCTCGCTCAGCAGCGCCCTGAGCCAGAGCGCGTGACACGCTGCCACGGTGGCCGCCATGAACTCAGCTTCGCAAGATGACAGCGCCACCGTCTTTTGTTTCTGCGAACACCATGAGACAAGGCTATTGTTGACGTAGAACGCCATTCCGCCGGTGCTCCGGCGATCGTCAATGTCGCCGGCCAAGTCGCTGTCGGTGTACCCGGTAATCTCCACTGCGTCGCTTCCTCCCGCGAATGCGAGCCCGTAATCGATTGTTCCCTTGAGGTACCTGAGGATCATCTTCACAGCCTTGAAATGCATTATCGTCGGCCGCTCCATGAATCTGCTCGCTACGCCCACGGTGTAGGACAAATCCGGCCTCGTGTGCAACAAGTATCGCAAGCACCCGATGACGCGTCGGTACTCCGTTGCGTCGACAGGGCTTCCTTCGGCGTCTTTGTGTAGCGGCGATCGAGGCTCCATGGGAATTGAGGTTGAGTTGCATTCCAGCATCCCGAACTGGGACAAGATTTTCTTGGCGTAGGCGGCCTGCTTGATGGCGATGCCGTTCTCCCCCTGCGCCACCTCAATCCCCAAATAATATGTGAGGAGACCGAGATCGCTCATCTCGAATTCCCCCATCATCTGTTGTTTGAACATCGTGATCTCACTTGGATTTTCTCCTGTCACAATTAAATCATCAACATAAACCCCGACGATGATGCCGGCGCGCCCCTTTCCTCTAGTGTACACCGCCTGCTCCTGCGCACACCGCGCGAAGCCGAGCTCTTTCAAGCTTTTGTCGAGACGTGTGTTCCATGCCCGTGGTGCTTGTCGAAGGCCATAGAGCGCCTTGCTCAGCCTGAGCACAAGATGCTCCTTCCCTTTCTGTACATGGCCTTCCGGCTGGGCCACGTACACCTCCTCTTCGAGCTCGCCATTTAGGAACGCCGATTTGACGTCGAGGTGATGCACCTCCCACCTCCGATCAGCCGCAATGGCAAGTATCACACGCACCGTGTCAAGCCTTGCCACCGGAGCGAATACTTCATCAAAATCCACACCTTGGCGTTGAACATATCCCTTTGCCACCAGCCGGGCTTTGTGCTTGATCACTTCGCCAGTGGTGCTCTTCTTCAGTTTGAACACCCACTTGAGCCCGATAGGTTTGTGTCCTGCCGGCAACGCGGTGAGGACCCATGTCGAGTTCCTCTCGATAGCTTCCAGCTCCTGGACCATGGCGTCCTCCCACTCCGGCTGGCCCGCCACCTCGCAGTAGCAGGAGGGCTCCTCTGTATCCGCGAGCAGCGCCGCATCATGTTCGTCGTCCTCCACCAGGTCGACTTGCGCAGCGTCGCGCATGATGTCGTCAATGTGCCTGTAGCGAACAGGCCCATCGTTGCTGTTGGTGCTGCCTCCTGTTTGCGGCGTCGCCTGCTCGCCGGTAGACTCGGTAGCTCCAGCCACCGGCCTTGCTGGAGTTAAAGGCTCCCCTGCCTCGGTCGCTGGCTCCCTACCAGCTCTCCTTCCTGGTGGAGAGAATTCAACCGAGGTTGCCGGCTCGCCAGCCGTGCTGCCTGATGGTGGCACTTCTGTGCCGTTTGCCGTCTCGGCGTCGAGGGTCTCCTCGACGACAAACTCTGACGATTCAGCCTCCCCTGCAACTCTGTTCCACTTCCAGGCAACATTTTCTTCAAAGACAACATCGCGGCTTACATGAATTTGCCTGCGGCGTGGATCAAACAGGCGGTGTGCTTTGCTTCCTTCCTCGATCCCTAGATACACGAACGGAGAACTCCGGTCGTCTAATTTCTTCAGATTGGGGGTCGTGATATTCGCATGAGCTGTACACCCGAACACCCGCAGGTGCCCTAGGTGTGGTTTCCTTCCCGTCCAGGCCTCGAATGGGGTGCGATTCCCCATCGCCTTGGTAGGCAGCCGGTTTAGCAGGTATACGGCATGTCGCACCGCCTCCCCCCACATCCTGCCGGGCACGGACATCCCCTTGAGGAGAGAGCGCGCCATCGCCATCACCGTTCTATTACGGCGTTCCACAACGCCATTCTGCTGCGGTGAATACGGCGCCGTCAGGTGTCGCTGGATGCCAGCCTCCTCACAGACGCGCGCGAACTCGCCAGAGAGGAACTCACCACCGCGGTCCGATCTGAGCGTCTTGATGCGGTGCCCGGCCATGTTCTCGGCCAGGGGCTTGAATTTTTCAAACCCCGCAAGTGCTTGATCCTTCGTTTTGATCACAAACACCCACATCCAACGGGAAAAATCATCAACTATTAGCATAAAGTAACGGTTACCGGCCATCGTCGACGGGGTGATCGGCCCACATAGGTCCATGTGGAGCAATTCGAGCGGCGCCTCCGCTCGAAAATTCGCTAGCGCCGAGAATAGCTGGCGAATCTGTTTCGCCACCAGGCACACCTGGCAGAGTTGGTTCGGGTGGACGTTTGCCGGTACTCCCGCCGCCATTTCTTTGTCCACCAAATGCTTCATCGCTTGGAAGTTCATGTGCCCGAGCCGGGCATGCCATAGCCATGCCGGGTCCTCGAGATTAGCCAGCAGACATACTGGGTGTGCCAGCTTCAGCTCGATCCGGTAGAGCCAGTTGGTGGTGCGCCTCACCTTCATGACTAGGCGCCAGGGGTTTTTGTGGTAAACCTCCAGGTCATCTTCATCCATCACGACGCGGTGGCCGGTCTCGGTGAGCTGCCCCAGGCTCACCATGTTGTAGCAAAGGCTCGGAATGTAGTAGACGTCATCGAGCAGCCACTGATCACCATTTTTGCAGGAGAAGAGAATCGATCCCTTCCCCATGATCTGCACCGAAGAGGCGTCGCCGAATTTGACTTGCCCCGTGATCGTCTCGTCCAGCTCTCGGAACTTGAGGCGATCTCCCGTCATGTGGTTGCTGGCACTGTTGTCCAGGTACCAGACGTCCCCAGCGGCGGCGCCTCCCTCTGCCAACAACAAGTGTGGCCATACACGATCCTCGTGCACGACCAGGCCAGAGTGCGCCACCTGCGCCGGCGTAGGCTGCGTCGTCTCGGTTTCGGTCACCGCGAGCAGCAACGCTGGTCCGGCGTCCTCGGTCTGCGCAAGATGGGCCTCCGCCTTCTTCTTCTTAGGGTGCGGGCACTTAGTGGAGTAGTGTCCGAACTCGTCGCAGTTGAAGCACTTGATGTGGCTTTTGTCGCGGGCTCCCCCGCTAGAGCCACCTCCCCCAGAGTTGCAAGGCTCGCCGCCGCGGCCGCCCGCACCGTGCCCTCTGCCGCACCCGCGTCCGCCTTGGCCGCGGTTACCCCCATCGCCGGAAGGCTTGTTTTTCTGCGGCGACGAAGATTCGCCGCCGTCTTTCTTGAAGCGCGCCTCCCACTCTGCCTGAGTGAGGAGCACCTGCCCATCGGCGGTTAGACCACCGACGGCGCCCTTCTTCTTGCGCGTGCGCTCGTCGTAGGCCTTGAGACGGCCCACAGCCTCTTCGAACGCCATATCTTCGAGGTCGTAGAATTGTTCGATGCCGGCCACGAGGCTGACGAATTTCTCTGGGACGGTGTCGAACAACTTCTTCACCATGCCGGCGTCGTTCAGTGTCGCACCTAGCTCAGAGTGCCGGACCGCCATGGCTGTGATCCGCCCAGCGTACTGGTCCAGCGACTCCCCGTTGGCCATGCACATGCTGCTGAATTCAGCTTTCAACGTCTGCAGGCGCGCGTTGCGAACTCGATCCGCGCCGACGAAACTCGTCTTGAGGCAGTCCCACACCTCCTTCGCCGACCGCTTCTTCGCCACCTGCATCAAAAGATCTTCAGGGAGCGATTGCAGCAGGTGGGACCTCGCCTTCTTGTCCTTCTTCGGGTCGACGACCGCTCCGGCCGGCTCGACTGCTTCCCATACGCCTTGATCCTCCATCATCGCCTGCACCCGGATCACCCAACTGGTGTAGTTGGTTGCAGTGAGTTGTGGGTAGAGGAACGCGCTCCCTGAGCTCCCCCCTTGCCGCATCCGCCGTGACAATCGACATGGCGTCAGATCAGCCCCGAACCTGAGAGCTCTGATACCACTTGTTAGTGAAAACCAGGTCGAATCCCTAGCGGGCGCACTGTAGCGGATCCGGCAAGATTCCGGCAAGCAAACCAGAGACGAGAAAAGCAGAGCAGGAAACCAGAGCAAGAACAGAGCACTGCGCAGGAGAGTGTTTTGGGGCAATTTTCGGTGTCTATTTCAACTGAAATGAAACTCAACTGCTGTTTTTCAAATGATACAACTATCATCTACTTATAGGCTGAAAATAACTTCGATCCTATGTACAAGGAAGACGAGGCCACGTTCCCCACGCACTTCGCTTAGTTGCGCGCTTCGTGCGGCCACGAACTCAGTCGCCGTTGATCTCCTCGCCCGAGCATCTCGCCAGGCCGTTGTCCAGACCGTTGCTTCCGCTTTGTCCGGATCCCGCGCCCGCGCCTGCGCCCGGGACCTCACTGCGCCCGTGCCCGGGCCCTCGCGCCCGGTCTGCGCCCGTGCCCAGGTCCTCGCCCGGCCTGCGCCCGTGCCCGGGCCCTCGCACCCAGGACTGCTCCCGTGCTCGCGCCCTGCGTCCGGGACTGCTCCCGTGCTCGCGTCCGTGTCCGGGCCCTCGTGCCCGGGACCTCTCCCGCGCTCGCGCCCGGGGCCTCCGGCCGGGAGCTCTTTGTTCAGATTGGCTCGGGCTATGCCAGGAGTAACAGCAACAGAGCCAACTACTCGACGAGACAGCAGCAAAGCAAGCAAAACCAAGCGGTTGCGAGCCGATCACTTGTGCCGTCGTCGGATCGTCTGGACGGTCTCGCGCCGCGCGGCGCCGTTGCAGCGTTGCTTTTAATACGAAAACTGCGGCCGCGAGCAGGCCGACGTCTCGTCGCCGATCCAAATGGCGTAGTATTGGCGTTTAGGCGCGAAGTTGCGTAGAATCTGCCATGCCCTGCCTTGTCTTCCACGTACAGCGACACTTCGACAGTGCGGCGTAATACAACTCAGGATGACACGACGGCTGGGTTGATGGTCCTGCTGCCGGACCGATCGTCTCGTCCGACAAGATCAATCTGTATTTCTTTAGTCTTTTACGGGGGGGCCCTTAGAACATTTCCGTTTCGAATGCCAAATTCTCGTAGAGTTTTCGGGAACGGATTAAAAGAGTAGTAGGTGAACGTATTGCCTATATGGCCTAAAACTATAAATATGCTTCACCCATGATTTCTTTCCCTTTTTTTTTAATAAGAAGATGAATTACATGTCCCCCTCTGCATCCGCTGCAATTTCTATGGCACCACAAAATCCTTACATTATGTATGGATTTTTTTTCCCTTATATAGATTGTTCTTTAGGTATTATGCATAACTAGGGATGGGCGCGGATTACCCGTGGGCTGACTCACGCCCATCCCTATATATAATGTACCCCCCTCACGCAGGAGAGGTGTGGCATAGTTCTCGACAAAGTTCAAAATCAGCATATCAGCGTGTACCATAAGTAGTGCTTGGAGAAGGGCGAGCTGACTAGTGGTGTTCAGGCTGATAAGGAGTTTAGGCTGATAAGGACTCGGCGGTAACCACTGCAACATAGCAGCACACCCTCTCAAGACTAGTTTAATAGTGGTAGTGTACTCATGAGCAAGGCTGGCTCGTGGCGATGGTGATATATCATTGATGCCTTAACGATGGAGGCATGCAGTAGGGCGGCTAGCGCCGCCAATGACTGTGTAGATCGAGCAAGGATGCCACAACAGTTGACAGGAAACACAACAAGACTATGGATTCACGGTGAAAAGTCTAAAGAGGGTGGGGTAGGGCAAGAAATTAGAGGATTGCAGCGAGCGAGCTAGAGCTCACTACTACAGAACAGCATATTCATGCCGTCCTATCAGTACCGGTTGGAAAAAACCCAGCACTGATAGGAGGTTTCCTACGCACCCACCCGGTCTGCGTTCTTTTAAACCGGCACTGATAAGAATTTTTGGCGGTAAAATTTTCAATTTTTGGACTAGATCATTTGTGCCGATTCGTGGCTAGAATCAGTACTGATAGGCCTAGATGCTCATTTTGAACCGGCACTGGTAGTGGCTAGAGCTTGACACAAGCCTAACTTTTTTGAGTTATCAATGTGGATTCAGAAGAAGTTTTTCTTTCAATGTGCTCTCCTCTCTCTGGTGAATTTTGGTCATATATAAATTGGTCGATCCAAATATTTAATTATAGCTTAGCTAAAAAACCATAGAAACTGATATTTTTCATTGGTTTTAGGTTTAAGACAGGGCTTCCTACCATGGCCTATCTATTGCATCGAGCAAATTAAGGCCCTGTTTAAGCAGCTTAAGATTCTGAGAAATAGCTGATAAGAAGCAAGCCGGTGAGAATCTAAAAGGTTTTTTCAGCTTCTGGCTTTTAGTTTATTTTTTAGATTTTATAACTACATATTCTCAAAATCTGGATAAGAATCTGGACTGTTTAGGAGAAACTTCTGCTAACTGTTGATTTTAAGAAAAGCTGTAACTAGCAGAAGCTTCTCCAAATAGGATCTATATCTAGTCCGAGCTAAAGTCCATTGGCACACAATTTAGGAGTTTAGTCAGACGCATGAGTATCACGTATTGGCATGTAGCACCACCGATATCAACTGCAGTTATCTAGTTGGCCACTTGGCAGTGCCAAGCTGGTGGAGCCATCTCCAATGCTGCCGTGCCAGTTCTAGCTGTCCCGGCTGGACCGATGCGCCATGTGAACATTCAAGTGCTTGTCCATTTATAACGTTTTCTTTTCTGTCAAGGTGGACCTTAGTATGTGTGATAGTTAATAGGGGAGCCAGCATTTGTGTATCAGATACATGCATGCTCCTGTATTTCTCTTCGGAGCAGAACACAACAGGAAAGAAAAGAGAATAAAATGATAGAGCATGGCACAAAAGGTACCTTTTTTAAAAAGAAAATGTATCCTTTTGATTAAAAGTTCATCTAGAAAAAAAAATGTTTGAATTAGTGAGTGCTTACCTAGCTAGGGCTCAGTATTATAAGATTCAAGAACGCCCATTAACAGAACGGCCACTGGTGTTTAGTGGGCCAGTGAGGGCCACTTGGACACAACCAATTCCCAATTTTGGGAAGTAGCAGAGATCTTAGAAGATACTGAATCTGGCATGAATGTAGCCAATAATGACCAGTGAGGACCAGAAGAGGGACATGTACAATGTATACAACAAAATTCATTATTTTTCTGTCGCTGTTGGATTAGTTGCTAGCAATGCAGTTGGTTGCTAACTGGTGGATGGTAGAGTTTACAAATGACAAACAGTGTACTCTATATATAGAATCATATCAAACATGAAATAGCTGCAGAATTTAGCTTTCGACTATAATATACACAGATGATTATAGTGAACATTTCAGAATTGACAATCCAATAATGGTAGACAAAACACGTATTGCATTTTAGACAAGTTGTATTTCTACAACGTAGGAAATGATCACTGATTGCGGCCCTTAGTTCAGGGATTCAATTTTCGACTTGAGAAAACTGGCCTTCCAACCGGTGAACTCGCTTTCTTACCGATGATATTTCAAGTTCAGTTTGAAAAACTCACCTTCTAACTAATCAAAATTGTAGCAGAGCTTCTTTTTCAAGTTTTAGTTTTTGTTTGCTTTAAGGGTCACTATAGGTAAGAACACCAAACACCAATTGAAAAATGCTCCTATTCGGACGTTAGATACGGAGAAAAAAATCGGACGTCTCCGTGGATGAAAACCACGGGCACAACCTGCCCCTCTCTCTCTCTCCCTCGCATCACCTTGCATGCACTCCTCTCTCCTGCACGCGTAGTTCCCCCTCTCTAGATTGCCCACAGCACAACAATGCACTTTTACATACATCCACGCAAGTTTGCACTGGCCCTTAAAACAATTTTTTTCCTAAATTACCTATCTGATCTATAATTTGATTGCACCACTACATTCGTTGCAATTAAATCTTACTAACAAGATCTTACATGATTATATTTCTAATAAAAAATATATGTTTCAATAGTTGAAATTCGATGTTTCACACTGTGAAAAAGAATATTTCAGCTGAAATTCAATTTTGTTGCACATTTTAATTTTTTGTTTTATAATGGATCTTTTTTTAATGTTGCGTATAGTGTAATTTGGATGTTTCAATAAGTAGTTCATTTGATATGTTGTATGTGGTGTATTTTGTATTATTTCAATAGTTACAACTCGATGTTTTAATATGTTATAAAAATATTTCAATTAGAATTTAGCGGTATTTCATCATAATATAATCATGCGATATATTATTGTAAAAAATTTAATTGCAATAAATACAACAATGTAATCTGATTATATATTGGTTAAATAATTTAAAAGAAAACAATCATTTGAAGCTTGTAAATAGAGTTTTATGCATGCATGAAAAAGAGGTTAGCCTATTGCGTAAAGAGAGAGGCGAAGGACAGGTACACTGCAATAGTGAGAGAGAGACATGTCATGTAGCTATTACCCGTAGAAAGTGAGAGAGATAGGGACAACATGCAGCAATACGATCAGACGAAGAGAGCGTTTAATTTTTTTATTTATCAGGCCTCCGACGTTTAGTCGCATATACACTAATTTCTCAGAGAAAAACAATGTGATATATATCATTATTAATTTTTCATGTATTTTCCTTTAGAAACGAGGAGTCTTCTGGCTAGCACCACTCCTCTAAGTTCCGATATAAGAGTCCCTCCTCTTATATCCAACGTTTTTCTAAAATTCCAGCAATTGGCTGCAAACTTGTGCTACACAACAAACCATTCTGCACTTCTGCAGTATCCATACATGGTGGCAGTTCTACGTGGCCAGCAGGTACCTGAACCTGAACTCGTACGACACAACCTGAACAGGCCGCGGCGAGGGGCTCCGGCGGCTGGCCTCGACGACCTCGACGGCGCGTCGCTGCAGCTCGCTGGGCACCTGCAGGCACACCCAGTCCATGAGTGAGCTCACGTCCTTGGCGAAGTCCAGGAGGTACCAGTGCAGAAGCTTCGGGATCGACAGCCTGCTCGCCGTCGAGACGCCGACGGCGGCCTGCAGGTAGTCCCTCTTGGCTGCCTCCAGCTCTTCCTCGACGTGACAAGCCGTGTACACCCTCACCTGCATAGAGAGTTCAGTGGGTTCAGTCTCTTATTCAGGTTTCAGGTTCACAATTTCGGAACTAAATTTCTGAAAGTTCGTGTTTACTGGTGGGTCCCGGTAGGATGTTATATTGGCCAAAATTTCCAAATTTTATTGAATTTTGCATAAAATTATTCATTTAGCAAAATCTGTTAAAATTTCGAAATTTCCGAAACTCCCAAAAGTTTTATGCATTCCGAAATAGTTAATTCTGCTCATGTTGCAGTGGCAGTTAAAAATGGTCTGCATCTTACTGCCTGATTGCTTATATTATGCCTGAATTTTTTGCACGTTAACAGAGTACAGCAGATGAGACAGGAGTTATTCAGTACGCTTCTCTAGACTGCAACTAACTTGATCACACCAAAAAGTAATCTTTGTGCCCTAACAAATACTGTTCGGTACAACTA
The DNA here is from genome assembly GCA_003991445.1 of Oryza meyeriana var. granulata. NCBI lineage: Eukaryota > Viridiplantae > Streptophyta > Magnoliopsida > Poales > Poaceae > Oryza > Oryza meyeriana. The sequence continues at coordinate 38,816 of RYFJ01001545.1, forward strand.
GTAAAGTGCAGCTTGTTCAACTTTTGTCTTTGCTGCTTGCTATAATCACAGGCTGCTAGCTGCCACAGTGCATCCCGGCAAATTCATGATGTAGCAGTTGAAAAGATACACCATACACGTTAACTTCTGTTCCTTTTTCAGTCTGAAGGTAGCTAGCACATGCAGTACTGCACACTTGAGAGAGCAGAGCAATTCACCAGCACGCCGGAGAAACTTACTGCCGGCGAAGACCAGCTCCCGCAGGAGAGCGCGAACGTCACCGACTGCTCAGGCCAGTCCAGCCCAAACACTCCCCGCGCCGCCGCCGCCGCCGCTGCCGTGCCGTCGCCGGCTTTCATCCCCTTCTTGTTCACCTGTCCACAAACCGCACAAAATGTCTCAACATCATCGCGATCTTCGTACCACGAGATCGATCGAACAAGTTTTCAGGCACACGGCAATGATGTCGATATACTCCTATCTTACATGCTTTGCATTGTAGGGCAGCCTTAGAATGAAGTGCTCGATCGTCATGGCGCTCAGCACGCGTCCACCCACGTTGATTGTCGCCTGCCAACTCACTATTGTCAGAGATTTTTCCATTTCTCTCTTTTATCTTTTGCTCGAGGTGCAGATGCATATGCTGCACGTAATGAATCAAGAAAAGGAGAAGTAAATGTGGACGGATGGAACCCTGGGCATCATTGCCACCAGCGTTTGTGGGGTGGTAGGTGCTCCATGCTCAAGAAATGCCTGGAGTTGCAGAATAAACAAGCCTGCATTAGTGTTAGATCAGGAGGCATGCATGTCACTTGGATCTGATTAATGTATTCTGTCAGGCTGTACTAGCGAAGACGAGCTGTGGGTCAAAGGGTAATGTAGCCAAGATCATCAATTGTTTATGGCTTTGCAGATGATTAAGGATACAGGAAGCATTTTGATACTGAGGTTTAAAATGTTCAATAACAGGACAACATGCAGTCCACAGACATGCCATGTATCCTTTCTTGTCCAATTATTTAAAACAAGGTGCACAAAATTACGCATGGCCAGAACTATGGTGTATTTAAGCTAACCCAAAACAAACCAAATTAGAAGTTAGAACCGTTGGAAATTTCACATCAATGTAAAAGAGGGCTAATTAAAGTTGCCAATCATAGCTGAGGGGAGAAGCAAAAGGAGGCCTCAATTATGAGGGACAGCTTACATTCATCATGCAGGAATTGTAGGTGTTGATCCAGAACGCTAGCTTCTGCTGGTGGGAAAGGCAGCCTAGGTCAACTGAAGAGAGCTTCCGGAGCAAGGCCCTGATTTTTGCCAGGCAGACACTAGACAAGATCATTCCATGAACATGCTAGGTCAAACAGAAACCAACTCATCACACAGCAGAATCTAGTTTGCAATGACAGATAGGTATAGTAGTAGTTACCCAGATCAGTGGAAACTCACTTCAATCTCCTGCCAAGAAGGGTGTTGCTGTCAAAAACATTCTGATCGAATGAAGTGGCATCAGCTGCTCTGAATTGCTTGTAGGGGCCAACGTCCCTGCTACTCAATTCCAGGACACCATAGGAGTCGCCGGCGCAGGCGCCATCGGAGCTCTCGCAGGAGCCTGAAACCGATGGAGACGATGATCGGTCCTCATCTTGGTCATTGGACGACCTCATCTGTGAGAAGATGTTCAGTAGGCACGTCAATAGCTCCTCAGACACTGTGTTTGCTTCTGTCGAGATGTTTCCTGAATCAACGACAGTGGTGTCCTCAGTACCTTTGTGATCTTTCACTGTACTAACTGTCTGAAATGAAATAACATTAGCAAGCAAAATAAATTTTAGTACATAAAAAATCTGGGTTAAGTCTGAATTGAAAGAACTGTGCAAGCAAAATAAATTGAAGTACCTGAAAACCGGCACATTTCTCCTCTACTGGCACACTGCATTTTGGCACGGTATTCAGAGGCGACCGGCTGAGATCTCTGAAAGAGTTAGGGGTACACGATTGGTTCTCCTTCCCGGGACGATCACCTCCATGGTTCAGAGAAGGACCAGGTCTTCTTGGCGTCTGCTTGACATTGGTGACTCGCTTCAAAGATGACCAGCTTGCACCTTGGTCTGGAACTTGGTCATGGCGCACCAGCGTGCACCGGTCGGTGTCGCAAAGGTACGCGCTCTTCGCCATGGAGATGATGACAGCTTCCTCGTAGAGGCCTTGCCGGAAGTTGACGACCTGCTCCTCGAGCCGGACGACCTCCTCCTCCAAGACCGCGACTTCGGCGAGGAGCTCCAGAGTCTTGCACAATTCGGAAGCAACAAATGATCAGGGCCATGAAATCCATTTCACAAACTGGAGCTGCAGCCATGGCGGCCGGAGCTCGGTCTTACCTGAGAAGGCAGGTAAGGTGGAAGGCGAGGGAGAGCGCCGAGTGGCCTCGTGAACGCGCGCTCCAGAGCTCGGTGGACGTTCTCCTCGTGCCTCAGCTTCTTCCTCAGCTTGTCCACCTGCAACCCAAGAGGCAAAGCGTTCGAACATACTAGCAGCAGGAAAATGTAGTAACTGATCTTCTGAAAGAACGAAATGTACTAATTAACTGATCAATTCGACAAAAGACTGAATTTTTAGACAAGAGAGCAAAGATACTGTACGTCTTGCTGCAGTGCGATTTTCCTGTCTCTCCTGGATTGGCTCCTGTTCGTGATCACCTGGGGCGCTGCATTGGAAGACGCTTTCATTGCCGGCATCCTCGAGCTGGGCCTCTCCATCACCTTGATCAGGGCAGAGATGAAACAAAATTGACTCTTTTAGATGCAACAAGGGACAGGAAATTAAATACAACGCAGAACTGCAGGAGCGGGGAGCAATCAAGATACCGAATTTGAATTGCTCTCCACAGGAATGGATCCCACGGAGCCCATTTCAAAAAGCTTAGGACGAAACCATCAGAATTGGCACGCCAAAGTAACAGAGTGCGGTGTACACAACTTGTTAAACACAGAAAGCTTTGAACTTTGAAGCCGTAGCAATCAACCGCTCCCTCCAAGAACACAAAAAAGGAAAAAGGAGTGAAGAACTCGCATCTCGAAGACACCGAAAGGCCAATGAGAAAGACACGAAACGCAAAGAATTCATACGCCCATCTCCATGGGACGCGAAAGGCGCCAGCTTTGCGATCCGAGGAGCACGCATGACGCGAATTAAACCCACAAAAAACCCGGTCTTGGAAACCACCCAAAAACGCGAGGAATATCATCATCATAATTCGGGCGCTCGACTCAACGAAAGGCGCAAACTTTCCGGCGCCGGAGCCCAAGAAAGGGAATGCAAGGCCACATACTTTCTCGCTCCTCGGAGCCCTCGCGCCGTGCTGCACCGCCGCCGGCCTCCTCCGCCCCCTGCTGCCACTCATCTCCGGCGCCGTGTGCATCTATCACCACCAGCAACCAGCCGACGACGCCGCGCCGAGCCACCGGCAGACGCAACCTGAATGCCACACTAATGGCTTCACCCGGAGGAGCTCCGACGGAGGTGTCGGCGACCGTGGTGGCGATCTGGTTCGATTCGTTTCGTGTTTTTCCGCGTGGCGGTGTGGCTACTACTTCCGCGGCTCCGTTTTATTCGCGGCGTGCCGACTTGCGACGCGACGAGGTGGGGCGGCAGCGCGTGTCGCTGGCTCCCTCCCTGCGAGGTGGGCCGTTCGAGACGAGCGATCCACCGGTCGGTTTGATGGCTTCGGTCGATCGGGCTCGGCCGAGGATTACTCCCTCTGTTATATTTTTTCTAAATTAAATATTTTTAAGGTTAATTAAGTTTATAGGAAAATACGGTAATATCTACAATATCAAATTGATAATCTTAAAAATGTTACTATTTTTCTATAAACTTAATCAACCTTAAAAAAATTTGATTTAAAAAAGATTAAAACGTTTTATAATCTAAAACAAACAAAGTATTATAGTGCAGGGTCAGTCATGTCCGGGACAAGGACGAGGCCACGCAGTCAATCATAAGCTTACGGCGGCCTTATTTTCCACTTACAGAGATTGCACACTTCACGTGCTTATTTCTGTGTTTTTTTTTCACTTGTTGTTAGCTTTTTTTAAAAAAAATAATGGATAATGAGAACTTTGTTTTAACAAAAGCTACAGTTAGTTATCATAAAATAATTGGCTAAACATAGCCAATTGTGAAAAAAAATTATCATAAAATAACGAGAAGACATAGGTATTTCCGTGTTTTTTTAACTCGTCGTTAGCTGTAGCTATCTGATCCGACTCTGATCCCTGCTCTGTTTGGGAAAAGCTTCGTATGCTTACGCAGCAATGCTGTAACTAGTACAAAACTGCTCCAAGCTGACACAGTGTAATTAGTGGGATGCAAGGCTTCATATAACAGAAACGCGGTACTCATTTTGCTGCCTGCAAATTTGGTCGCTGCAGCCGTTAACAGCTTAACACTAGATCAGAGCAAAAGCCGCGAGTCTCAGGCTCGCCAGGTATATAAAGCTTTGATCTTTTAAAAAGATCAGCTTGGTTTATAAGTTTGCGAGTGTTATCCAATGGTCGGTTTAGACGAGCGTTGCTTCCATGATGCATCGCATACGCAAAGCCCGGCTCTTCCATGTGGGGAATTTATCTTTTGCAGTAGTGTTGTGTTGATGCAATGCACAGCACAGAGAGCCAGAGAGACTACGAAAAAGACAGGGTCGTGGCGAAGTGTGTGTGCAGCTGGGCATCACGTCGCCCAGCAAAATTACAAGCGAGCTGGTACACGGGAGGTAGGTGGAAAGTGTGTGGGGTTTTAATTTTGCTGCAAATTTGATCCGTATTTATCCGTCGCTTCCCTACGCAGAAATGGCAGTAGTACTTTAGTAGGTAAGGTTCGTCCGTCTTACGAAAAGTTTCTGCATTTGCGGTTAATTACTAGTTAATCATTTTTGGAAGAAAATCTTATATATTTTTTCAAAATATATCTACTTTTATTATTAAAAAATTATAAAAAATATAGCTACTTTCCACGTACTTCCATCTCTTATTTAATTTTTTCATCTACTTTCTCATCTTAACTAATCACAATCTTCATCCGTTTAATTTTACTTATCTTCTTTATCTATTAAAAGATTAAAATAATATAGCTAGATTTTAGGACGGGACGGTACTAGTTAATAGCCTGGTGTTTCTAAGTGCCTGGAGCAGATTAGATGGAGCTGAGACTGAAGAGATGGTGATGATGATGTTGTATAACCAGAGGCACATTAGGGTCGCGGAGCTGGCAAGTAACACCGTTTCTCGTTTTGATGGCCAAATTGGCCAGTTTGTCTCGACAGAATTTCGTTACGAACTGACACTGTCCATGTGACGTGGTCCACGTGGTCAGTGGCGTGTATCATACCAATCTTCAGTGTGGCAACAACTACGCCATTGCAAAGCAGATTTGCCCTATACGATCCATCGATGGCATGTACGTTTGCCTCTCATAACCATCGGATTGAAATGTATCATGAGCATTTGCATCCGAATCCGAATTCGAAGTCGAATTCGGATGCAATGCGAACTCAGGCGCATTACTGAAACGAAACGACATGGTTGCTCTTGCACATGAGCGATCAGGGTTTTTTTTTTATCAGGAGACAGAGTGCCCATTTCCTACTGCGAGTCTGCGACGTTCATCGGTCTTGCTTTAAGTGCTGGCCATTAGTTTAAACAGTGATTAAATAGAGGGTCGCTGCTAGCCATTAGTTTAAATGATTCATTCAAACTTGTGACCGTCCAAGACGCAGCAGAAATGGTGGCTTTTGTTATGCCGGTGTGAATGTGAATCAGAGATTCAGAGGCCAGGAAGAAGACAACGTCCTTCTCCTAACCCCTGGAATCCAAAGCTCAAAAGCATCATCAAGTTCAAATCACCTTTCAGCTAACAGTGACACTGGACCAGCAGTTTACCTAATTAGAGCGAGACACCCATATGAATGCATTCACTTAGTGTTGTGGATGAGTAACCAACCTGGCTTGATACTCTTGATTGCAAATCTTAATGGAAAGATGCATCACAATATTTCAGTATTCCCCAACAATACCTTTCTTTGGTTAATCTTGTAGTAACTCTAATTAATGCTGCTTAAGACTGCTTCCTGTCCTGCCTAATGGCATTTCTAAACGTGTGTTTGTCTACTGATTGGACGGTGCAGTGCGCCCGTTTTTCAAACGGCTTGGTTGTACTCATGTGACTTCGCTTTTGCTTTGCTGCCCAATTGCTATAGTAGCATATACTACAAGTATTATATTGAATCGTCAGTAAACTGGAAGCAGATGCTGTCTTTTACATGGAGTTAAACATCAAACAAAGGATAAGGGTTAACACAGGTTAATGGTATCAGTTCAACAGAGATGATTGTACATTACCACAACTCTGTTCAGGCATGTACACAGTTTTCCACTGCTAACTTGGACTTGCGACTCCCTCTGGTTACCGAACATGTCGTTTTGGACATATATTTCAGAGAAAATTTCTTCTATGTCCCTCAAATTTAAGCCAGTCTCTTCTATCCTCCTGATTTTTATTCACTCCCCTTATACCTCTGAATTTTGATTTTAATCTTTTCTATGCCCATTTCGTCAGTTAACTATTTAGTACCTATGAAAAAGTCTATTTTGCCCTTGAAAGAAACATAAATTAGTGGCATATATTGTTGGAAGTGTAGGGCTTATGTATGAGACTAAATATTCATGAGTTTATTGTGTTAGGTATTATTCGTGACAAAGTTTGATTTTTAGATAAATGGCAAAGAAACTTTTGGATGCTATATACATGAGATTAATTTGTGTGTCAATTGCATATTTATCTAAAAGAAATGCTATGCAACTATAGCTATTATGGTTAACATATTTAAAACATGCTACATATACTTTTTAAATATATATTAAATTTTCTCCATATAATACAGCCTCACACAAATTTATGAATATTATATTCACACAACAAATTCATGTATTTCCAACTATAGGTTCCACAAATTCCATTTAAGTGTAAAATAGACATTTTCATATGTATTTAACTGTCAAATAACGATCAACTGACAGAATGTGTATGAAGGGGATCAAAACCAGATTTCAGGGGCATACAAGGGAATGAGTAAAACTCATGTGCGTAGAGAGGATCAACCAAAATTGAAGGGGGATGAAAGGAATTTTCTCTATATTTTAAGGCAGGCTTTAAAAAGTTTGAGCATCAAATATAGTTACAGATATTTAGATTAGATGCATGAAAATAATATGATTGATTAGTCCACCAAAAAGTACTTTTATAATGTTATACTTTGATTAGGTTTTTAAAATATTTCACAGTAGAAATGATTGTCAAGTTACACTTTAAAGAATGCATCCACATCAAAATGACATGTTTTGGTCACTATAGGGAGTGCAATTAATACAATATAATAGTAAAAGATGATGGCGTTACATTCATAATAGTGTTTTTCCACCACAAATCTAATCATATCAATTCCATACGGGTAATCCAAATAATATCATACAAATAATGTTTAAGAAATAAGGTGTTTCATTGCCACCTTCTAAAACGCTTTATATCCTAAACGGTAAAGAAATAAGCCTCTCATCATTGTGTTTGATTCGGCTTTTGCCGCTGGCTTATAAGCATCACCCAAAACGAGAAATATTATTAGCGCATGATTAATTACGTATTAACTATAAAAAATTGAAAAATAGATCTATTTGATTTCTTAGAGATACTTTCGTATAGAAAGTTTTTGCAAAAAACACACCGTTTTACGTTTCGAGAAGCGTGCTAACGGAAACCGAGTAAGAAGCCAGAAGCCAAAAAGAACACATTAGTAGTTTATCAGCCACAGCCAACATTTGAATTTTGTAACTTAGTTTTAAAATTAATTTTGGTTTTTTTTCATCGTAGTCCATTGTCATTGATTAAATTTGGGAAAATAATATCATGTATACCTAGGGTCACTTGTGTCAAGGCTGGGATTCCTAGGCTCTCATATGCAGGTACAAAGATAAAAAGACAAAGATTTTTTTACAGGTTCGGGTCCTCTCAGGGTAATAACCTTACATCTAGTTTAGCTTTGTTTATATGTAAATGTATGTCTACAAAGTACAAGATATGTAGAGAAAAAGCTCTAGTCTAGACCTAATCGACTACTTCATCGGGATCCTCTAATCGGGAACTTACAGCGAGTTGTACTGTGGTGGGTGGCTTGGCTTCTTGGGTCAGATTGTTTTATCTTGTCTAGGCTTATCCTCCTCTCTTGAGAGGTGTTGTATTTATACCTCTAAGGTTACTCCTTATCCAAAAAGGACTCAGGAAACCATTTTGGATACTGTCTCAAGCAATCTTGGGCCGGTTCCTAATAGAACGGTATCTTCCTTCCAAGTTGCGGATTTGTTTTTATATAGAGCTTGCTACGTGGTATTCTCATTGAGGTATATGTATGTCTGGGGTATCCTATATTTAGTATACTAACATCTATTTTCTAGCAGTGGCTTTTAAAACCGCTAATAAACACATATAGAAAATTTTGTTCATAAATTAATTTTTATTCTTTTATTTTTCTAAAGCTAGCTCAAACGATAAGAGCCTAAATTATTATGCCTAGCCATGACACCTTGGCTAAATCATCCTCCCTCTGTCCCTAAACGACTATAGTTTTACCTAGTCAAAGACATATTAAGCAAGAAGTTAATATACTACTATGCTCTTTCATTAATGCATAGAGAAAACGAGGAGGTGAAGGGAGTACTACTTGTTCGATGGCTAAACTGAGGAAAAAACAATAAAATAGTATTAAAGATGTCTAGTGAACCTACTCTAAATAAACTGTCTCCTCAAGAAAATTTTTAAGCTAAAACTAAATTCTTTTAGGGACTGAGGGGCGGAGGGAGTACTTACACTTCTTTTAAAGAAAAAAAAACTTGTGACTTTTCCTCTGAAACCTACAATTGTGGCATTAATGAGTTCATTTTGGGAGACAATGTGACAGTTTGGTAAAGCCTACAATGTTCCATGCTCAACAAATTATTACTGGAATATGTAGACATATTACCAGGTAGAGATATGCATTATTGTTATCGCATTGCCTTTGTTAAAGTAAGTTCAATAGTATAACTAACTACTAGCTACAAAAGTTAATATATCATATATAGTTAATTTAATAGTCCATTCATATAATAAGTAGCTATTAGATATACTACACTATTAATGCTTGGCCCACCTCTCTCCCTCGTATAGCTTGTTGGAGTCCATGCTATAGTTAGCTACAAATCTATAGCCCGTTTTTCTTCTTTCATCTCCTCTCTCCTTCACCTAAGTACATATCTAATGTAACAACTCTTATAGCCCGTTTAAATCACCTTATTGTACTCGCTCTTAGAGAACTGAAATTGTTTATGGAAAGAAGAGGTGATAATTGTAGACAAAGATGCACAAGTCATAAGTTTGTAACAAGAAAGCATCTATACTTTGGGCTTGTCTAGGAGAGCTCCAAGTCCTGGATTCTTACAAAATATAGAGTTTATATGTTAAAATAAAATGGTTTGATCCTCGTAAAAAGATGGTTTAAGAATATATTTAAATTCTAAAATATGAACAAGATGGCTCACCTAAAAACCAGTCTATCATATACGTAGCTCCAGGAATTTTTAGAGCTAGAGTACTAAATAGACCCTACCTATCAAATATGTGCAACTACCCATTAATAAATTACTGTTAAAGACATCATATATTAATGACCGAAGGAGTAATAAATAATAAGTCTGCATGTTTCTTCCATGTTTTATGTATGTAAAAGAAAAATGTGTATACCATTGATTGTGCTTCCAGTCTGAATTACAAAAAATTAATCTTCCAAGATATTGTGTACATGGGAACTTGGAATAAAATGTATTAACTTATTTAAAAAGGCTAAAATGAGCTACTATGTTTGCTGTCAAGACCTAAAGATTACCATTTTTGCAAGGATTAGAAATTAACACCTTATTTAAAAAAAAGAATTGCTTACCATAATAGTGGTAGATTCAGATTATAATAGTGCAAATTGTTCATCATAGATATACACAAAATACAATTGTTTTTTTTATAGAAATGGAAGAAATAGTTGTATATCAGATAAAATTTTACTTTCAAATAATTTCAATGTAGCCTTTTTCTATGATGGAATTAATTACAGCTTTCAGCTTGAGGCTTCCAAACATAACTCATTACAAATTGCACAACAAATTGGTTTATTTGGCATAAAAATAGAGTTAAAGATGCGAATAAGCAAATTACACAAGCTATGGAGGACATCTCCTTGTTGGAACTCTATAGTTTGGAAATTTGGCAATAGAAGTCCGTGTTCTTTCTCCAGGAACAACTCTTGGCTGAGGGCATGCTGTTGACACCCAAATTTGGCACTAGTTTGGATTTAAAAAAAATCTAAGAAATACCATTAACAAACGCCTTATTCCAAGAAATACCATTGAGAAGTTGCCTTGTACGGTGGCATTTCCTAGAAGTGGCACTCGTCGATGGCATTTCTTGGAATAGGGGCTTGTCAATGACATTTTTTGGATTTTCTCTTTGGATTTATAGCAAGCTTAAGCTAAATTTGGAAAAGATCAAAGCCTTCACACCAAGGCCGATCCGATCGCAGGTGTCCGAGCGGTCTGACCAGACAATGAATTATGGTCCGACTGCAGTTGTCCAAGTGGTCCGACCTTTAGTCTCGAGTCCGAATCCAGTTTTGGTATTTCTTGTGTTTCCTTGCTTGAAACCGGGGTTTTCCGAGTTCTAATTGATCTCTAAGCCTAATAGGACGTGGAGAAGACCCTATAGACGTAAGACCACCCCTCCTACAAATATAGGGGGCCAATGCCGATTAAAAAACAACCAATCAATCGTCAAAATCAATCTATTACCCCTGCACTCTATATTCTACATCTCCCTCCTTCTTTCTTTATGTATCTCATGTCTATTTACCTTCAATTCTCCAATTGCTCATCGTCTCCCGTCTCGACAGTGTTTGAGGATGTCCTAGCTGGCCTGCCGAGTCTAGAACAAACCGGCGGGCGTTTACCATGACAGGGTCCCTCTAGGGTGATCGTTCGGCGACATCTACCCCCTACCGCACCGTGTCTCTGGGTGCCACTATGAATTGCACACAAGGTACTCACGTGTGTGGCGTGACACGTTTTTGCCCCAACACACTTTTTGGCGACTCAATTGGGGAACGATTTCGGTTGCTATAGCCGAAATCGTACTTCTCCAACATGCTTCATCAAGACAACATCATGGTGGCGAAATATGGAGAGTTGACGGAAGCTGATCGCTAGGCATTCGAGGATCCAATTGAAGAATGGCAGAAAAAGATGGCTTCATACTACCGGAAGACGAGGCAAGGCGTCATCCAGCAAGAGAAATTCATGTTACCTGTCCACGACACATCTAAGATAACAACCGATTATAGCAATACCCCTATTCTTGCATCTAACGTTGCTCAAATAGTAGATGGTGCTGTTATTGCTAGTTTAAATAATCGGTTTATATCCTTTAGTACTACATTTGAGAAAACCCTAGATGCTCGTAAGAATGAACTAGAAAATCGCCTAGGTAGTCAATTGCTAGGTGGTGCATCTACTTCATATAATAGCAAGTATGTCCATGGTGTTTCATCGGCTTACAATATACCACCAATATGCATACAACAAGATTAGTTGATGAAAAGTACCTACAATCTACTCAATATAGTAGAAACTAGATTCACCCTTGCTGCACAGTATGCCGGTCAGACCAGAGCAACATCGCCGACCAGACCGGAGATAGCAGGTGGTCCGACCAGAGGGGCACCACAAGATCAGACCGCAACCAACGAGGGTTTTGGTATTGGTTCCTACATCGTTCATTCCTAGTAATCATATGACCGGTACCCATCCAAAACCGAAAAATCTTAAAGATGAGATTGCCGAAGCTTTCAAAAATACATTTGGTATAGACAGTAGACTAAAATGCTCCGGCTCAAGAAAGCCAAGCCAAGGAAGTTAAGATCTCACAAAAGGCTGAGTCTGATCGTCCCCATGACAATATAGTTGAAGTTGTATCTCCGGAGACAAGACGATTGACGTGTGTACAGCCGAATGGGTTTGGAACTCTAATTCTAAACCACTTGTTTGCTCTATCCTTAAACCGGTTGGTCCTAAGAATCGGCATGAGGAAACAAAATTTACATTTGATATAGCCAAATGCGATAGGATCTTTGCTTACTTGCTAGAAAATAAACAAATAAAATTATTGCAAGGCCATGTCATACCGCCACCGGAGGAATTAAAGCGCCGAGCATACTGTAAGTGGCACAACTCATATTCTCATGCCACTAATGATTGTAACATATTTAGAAGACAGCTTCAATCAGTCATTTATAAAGGACGATTGGAGTTTGCGGGTATACAAGTAGATGAACAAACTTTTCGTATACACAACATTGAGTTGTAAAAGGAGAAGAGCCCCGAAGACAATGAGAAAATCAAGGTCACATTGAAGACTTAATGCTTGGGAGCCAAGACGACAAGTCGAAGGTTCCAAAACATGACAAATGGTCAAGGAGATCAAGGTCACCTACCAAGCAAGGTGCGAAATGAGTAAGAACGGATATTCGGCAATATCCTTCTTCTTCATATACCCTTAGTATGGGCCATGGAGTTTCAATGGTATGTGGATGATGCCTATTTATATGCAATGTTATTATCCATTATGGGCATTACCTCAGCGACTGATTTTTAATAATCAACCACGTTCATCTCATAGCCGGTCGAGACAAAAGAATATGTCATAAAAGAATCAGAGCAAGAAAGTGATAAAACAAGAGCGAAGACTAAAGAAAAGTGCAACAATATCTGAGAAAGAGGTGGTCTCTCCAAGTAAAATCATTATATCGCCGCTAAACATATAACTTTAGAGGCATTTATAGCCAGTATCGGTGGATATCTGTAACACCCTGCCCTCCAGAACCGCACAGCCCAGCCCAACCGACGGGCGGGCTCACTTACACATAGCACCCCACTTACACTTTCGTCCTCGCTTCGTGTAAAAGGGTTAACCCGGAAGTACTATGGTTGGAGGGACAAGGCCTTATAAGTTGGTTCAACCCTTGCTCAACTAGCAAGGTGGTACTAATCATGTGCACACCGCACTCATGGGCCATATGGGCCATATCCTAATTGGGCCAGGATGTCACAATATCGTCCTTAGTTAATCCCGTGCTTAGTGCTTTTCGGCTCATAAGTTTGCCAAAAAGGCAAAGGGGGCATGTGTTGACACCCAATTTGGTATTAGTTTGGATTTATAATTAAAGCCTTCACACTGAGGCCGGTCCAGCCGCAAGTGTCCAAGCGTTCCAACCGGATAATGAACTACAGTCTGACCGTAGGTGTCCAGACGGTCGAACCTTCAGCCCTGAGTTTGAATCTAATTTTGGTATTTCTCGTGTTGCTTGATGTCGGGGTTTTTCGAGTCCTAGTTAATCTCTAAGCCTAATAAGACGTGGAGAAAATCCTATAGACACAAGACCGCTCCTCCTATAAATATAGGGGGCTAAGGCTAATTGAAAAACCACCAATCAATCGTCAAAATCAATCGATTACCCATTCCCTCTATATTCTACATCTCTCCCTTTCTTCCTGCATCCCACGTCTATTCACCTCCAATTTTCTAATTGCTCGTCGTCTCTTGTCTCTACAAGGTGATTGAGGACATCCTAACTGGTATGTCGAGACTAGGACAAACCGACACGCGTTCACCCTAGCAGGGTCCCTCCTGGGTGATCGTTCGATGGCATCTACCCCCTACGGCAGCGCTTCTCTGAATGCCACTGTGGGTTATACATAAGGTGCTTACGTGTGTGGCGTCATTTGTTTTTTCGCCAGCACATGCTTGGCTGCTTGTTGCAGCGATTGGCTGCCCGGCTGCTTTGCTTACTGCTTGCTGCAGTAGCTAGCTGCGGGGCAACCGCACCCATAGCAGCCGAGTATGTCAAAGGACAACCATTGCAGTTGAGAGACACTGCAAGGACAAAACACAAAAGTATGATTGTCTACTGAAATGGGAGCCTACAATAGCAGGAAACTGACCAAAACTTCAGTAACTTACTGTCACAGTTACAGAGCGAGCTTGAAGCTTGGCCCCGAATGAGCTGGCCCATTTCTGTAAACATGACAAAGTGACAGCTACAGGATGTGAGTTGCCAAGGCAACGCAAGGACTTGACGAGGAACATTAGCTTCAGTAGCTTGCTGAACACATGCTGAATGTCAACCTCATGGTAGATTGTTCTTTGGCCATGGTCCACTAGACACCTTTTTACCTTGTGCATGCTTGCCTGCCTGCTTCCATGGCAGAAAGCCAGAAAGTTACTGCTTGTCACTGCAGGCGGCCCACGGAAGGTATGGCCAGCGGGCAATGGCCATTGCAACAGGGCAAACGCCAAGCAAATGGATTCAGTCAGTCATGTGCCAAAAGGTAGCAGCTTGCTGCTTTTGCCTCTGCCTGCCTGACATCCTGGAGTGGCTGGTGAGAAATTGTACCGTAAAGCTTACACTGTCTCCCCAACTCTGATCCTTTGTTGCTCAAACTGATGCGCACAGTGACTGTTCCGACTTGGTTGGCCGCTTGGCATGGCCCTATTATCAGAATCCAGGACAATGATATCAGAATCCAAAGTTGGCTTGCTCTGGATTCATTCATTTGTCACGGTTTATTATGTAGTTGACTTTAAGCCATTGAATTAGATGGGACAATAGTACTTCTTGCTCAAGAGACCACCATTATGCATTTCATTATTTTAGATAATGGACCATTATGCATTTCATGCATGGTGTATTGTTGTCACCACATGGTATTAGATTGTAGATGGATTGGACGCAATTTGCTTCTAATTTTTGTTGGAATATAAATAAATTGTCCACATTTACTTATTAGTTTAAGCTTTTGATTTGAACCGGTTGGTACATGCAACTTAATATGATATTAAAGCTAGAGGTCTTGAGTTTAAATTCTAGCTAGCACACAATTAAATAAAAAATTACGGTCCCACTTCTATTCCACGAATCCACATCTGAGCCCTTAGAGCATCTCCAGCAATAGACCCTATTTTAGAGCCCCCAAAGGTTAAATAGGGGCTGCCCCCATTTCCTTTAGACCTCAAAAATGCTCCGAACTCCAGCAACAGTCCCTATTTCTCAGCCCCTATTTTCTCTTATTTTTTTTCTATTGTATTTCAGCATAAACTATATTATAATATTACATTTATTCATTTGTACTCATATATATATATATATATATATATATATATATATATATATATATATATATATATATATATATATATATATATATATATATATTCAGCCGAGTGGGCTAGAGCGGCGAGGGGCGGCGGCCGGCGGGCGAGCTCGACAGGGGGCGAGCGCGGCGGGAGCGGGCGAGCACGGCGGGAGGCAAGGGCCGGCGGGCGAGCGCGGCAGGGGGCGAGCGCGGCGGGAGGCGAGGGCCGGCGGGCGAGCGCGGCGGGAGGCGAGGGCCGGCGGGCAAGCGCGGCGGGAGCGGGCGAGCGCGGCAGGGGGCGAGCGCGGCGGGAGGCGAGGGCCGGCCGCGGCAGGAGGAGAGGGCCGGCGGGCGAGCGCGGCAGGGGGCGAGCGCGGCGGGAGGCGACGGCCGGCGGGCGAGCGCGGCAGGGGACGGCGGGCGAGCGTGGCGGGAGGCGGTGGCCGGCTGACGCCGCGCCTGGCCGAGGGCGGCAGCGGGCGAGCAAGGCGGCGGCGGCGGTGGCCAATCGAGGTGCGATGATTTTTTCTCTTCGATCTTCCTCTTCCCAGACGGCGCTCTCTTCGGTGGGTGGGGAATTGTCGTAGGCGGCAAAATAACGTCGATGGGGGCTGTGCTATAGAGCCCCCAGGACTGGGGGCTTGGAGGAAAGATTTGGGGGCCTCCTCATTTTGGGGGCCGTAGTAGGGTCCCTGCTGGACCTTGTTTTTTTTCCCATCACCCAAAAACTGTTTGGGGGCTATGTTTAGGGTCCCTGCTGGAGATGCTCGCCAACCTGTAAAGGGGGATGATATTCAATTATCTGTCTTTTCTTATCAGTTTAAACTTGAATTGATTAGTACATATAACTCAATAATTTAGATCAATATGCTACACTACTACTCTATAACATGCACACAATAAAGACTCCTTTGGAATACGAGAATTTTACATAATTTTCACATGTGTCAATTCGAAACTTTGGTTTCAAAGAGGCCTAACTCGTTGCACTTTCATCCTCATCTTTTTTTGTCCACTCCACACATATAAAGGACCTCATGTCTCTGTCAGCCCTACACATTCCATGATCTTAGGCCTATATATACTACCCGTTTGCAGTTTTTATCTTCAAACTGCACAACTGGGCTAATTCTCAGGGGAAAAGAACACAACTTGGGCCAAGTCGTTAGCTCAGTTGGCTTGTCCAGGCCCAGGTAAACAAGCAAGAGCATCATCTGCTTTGTTTTTTTAGATAATCATCTGCTTTGCTGCAATGGCTAGATCAACAGAACAAAGTCAATCACATTTTCATATTTGCTGATCGGCTCCTAAAGTCGAGGAACTTTTTTCACTTTGGTTTTCTCATTTCTTGGCCCTAGGTTTGCGTTCGGCCGTTCAGCCAATTGAGAAGAACTTTTGCTTCCCTTTTGACACAAAAGAATGCTGATTCCTGCAAAAGATGACGCCGATGACTAATGTAAGAAGTATATAGAGTGATTGGAAAAACAAGTCGTCCTTCCGACAGCATGCTTTAGAATTTTATGCCATTTCGGGCAGACTTTGCACGGCGGCGTCTATGTTTACGCTACCTTAGTTTATTTATATATATTGTATTTTTAGCTCTTTGTTGAAATATAATCTAAATAGTCCCCTTTCAAAAAAATAATAATTTAACTAGTCAGGGGAATCATGGCCGTTTCTTGAAAAAATATTTATATCCAGATAAATATTAATATGTCATGTTTATGTAATATCTGTATATTTTTCCTTAGAATCAGTTGGCTTTTGTTTTTATCACATTTGGTGTTGGTTGATGTAGTCGTGTGTTCACAATTTTAGAAATTATGGTTCAAATCATTATACCTCCAACTAAATAGTTGTGTGCATCAATAGCGCAAAGGCCAGAAGTTACTCCATCTCAAAAAAACTACCGAAAAAACACCAATCCACCTAGATTTACACTCTTAACCTAAAAAAGCACCATGACAATAGGGGGCGAAGGATAGTGGATATCAATCAGCAGGAACGAAGTGAGTATTCTGTGAAGCCTGGGACTCAACTAATGTAATTTGTGAAATCTCCAAAATTCTCTTTTTTTGGCATGATTTAAATGGGATTAGAGAGACAAAACCTAGGGCTTAAGCATTGATAGCCCTAGGCTCGTCTCCGCCACTGTCAATCAGTTGCTCTACTCCTTATGGCCCTGCGAATAGTTGCCAACAATTATTTTGGAGACTAGTAAGTAGTAGGCACTGTTCAAATCAAACTCTATTCGAGAATTTTGGGTCCACTTAAGGTCCGTTCTAAATTAACTCTATTTGATAATTTTGGATATATATTATGTTGAAGTTCCGCCACAGGATAATAGAGTTATGTACAGGCTATGGAAACAAATGACCTAGTGACGGAGCCACCGCTTGACAACCCTAGGAAGCTGTCTAGGCTTATTGGTGAACACTTAATAGAATTTTAACGCTATCATAGAGATTGAAAATAGAATTTTTCAAAGTTAATATTCAACATAGTTAAGTTTTTCAGGCTCTAAATTTTTCCTACCGAAATGACCCAACTGGTTTCTGTAAACAAGATCTGGAAGGCTAAAATGCACAGTTGATATGTGTCGTAAAAATAGATAAGAACAATGGTTAATTAAATCAATGCCATTACAAATTCGTTATATTAGAAAAATATTATTATTATTCACCTATTTGGAGCCATGCTATTATAATTTTACAGTTATACGATATATGCCACTACTTACCCCTTTAATGTATTTTCCAAAATTTTTAGACCAAATTACCCATATCTTCTTCTGTAACGCCCTCGCTCTGGCACCACCTACAGACACCAGAGAGGGAGCGTCGCAGGAGATTGGCGTGAACCAACTCCCACGGAACTGCGATGCCGATACCAGTCCTAGAAAATCTTGCTGGTACCCATGGTCAACGGAGATGTACTATAGCAACTAAACAAATATATATATTATACATTTATAAATTGTAACTTCGGACAAGCCCTAAGCAGCAACCTTCAAACAGAACAGCAGCAGAATAACAACGCAGCGAGAATCTAATCCACAAGCAACGGCTTGGAATTAGGAAAGCGAGAATCTAATCCACAAGCAACGGCTTGGAATTAGGAAGAAAACGCTAATCTTCACTTCGACTTCACTCTTCCTGAAGGAAGGAATAGAAATGGAGATGGACTGAGTACATACGTACTCAACAAGTCACAGAAAAAGTGAATTATGCAGGCTACCAAAGAAAGCCTAGGGTTTATTTCGTAAATTTTTTATTTGAAAATATTTTTAAAAATCCTAAGTGTGAGTTGTCTCATTGTTACTGGAAGGAGGCTCTCGTCTCAATCCTGTCCATGAATTGCTTTGCAACAACTCAAGCGGACGAATCAGATTTTAATTATTTAAAGCTTTTAGCCAAGTCTATTCCTATACCGTCTGTCGGATTGCGATAGCGGTTCAATGGGTCTGCCCTTAAGCAGCTTTCCACCATATTCTCATCTATTAGTTTATTTTCACTTTCGTCCTTCCCAGGACGTCATCTCATTCTCTTTCTATTATTTTTCTTTCACTTTCGTCTTATTCAGGACATCATCTCAACACATATTCCATTTCAGTGGCGCCTCGAGCCATCCATAATCTCAACTCAAATCACATACTGCTTCTACTCAGAAAGTCTATTCTATGATGCCATACGACATCCTAAGTCACACAGTCCCGTTTCAGACCACTCAGGTCATCCATCCACCACTAAGGCCGATTCTGGTAACGACTCTCATACCACAAATCACTGGCAAACAAATCTACGCTAGAGGAATCACCTCACATTTGCCCGTAACCGTGGGCACGGCTGTTCGAACAGTTCATAAACCTTTGCAAAAGGTGCACGCTTTACTCACACGACACGAGCTTACTTCCTGCACTCGTCAACGGGGAAGCTTCACGACAAGTCCTTTCCAAAGCTCACCCAGGATAGCACGTTGCTCTATAAATGGGTCCTCAAAACCAAGTACCAGGAACTCGTTTCCTGTACTCAGAGACGGGGGTATATCGCCCTCTTGGCACCAAACGATCCTTGGAACACTAGTTACTTGACTAGGGCCGTCCCATTCCACCAGTGTAGTCGCACTGTGAGATGCTCAGATGAAATTCCCCAAGGAAACGGTCCTTATATGCAAATACGAAGCGCCACCACACAGGCGGTCACCATGCATCGCGGATTTTCACAAACTAATTTTGTTTCACAATTCCACTGATATCACATGTTGGGTTTTCTTAAAACTTTTGAAACCCTATTTTTGCCAAATCGACAAACATTAGTAAGGTGGGTGGAACCATTGGAATCCATGCTTAGAAGCACGATTACCGAGGTACCACGAGGTGGAGTGACAAGGAATAGGGTACCAATGTCCTACAGGTTTTATGTAATTACTGGGTAGGTCCGTCAGTTCGTCACGCAAACCGAGGCCGATCAATTTATCGTGCACACTAATAATGCAATTTTATAAACAAATCATTTTTAATTTAGGAGCAATATGGTCAAGGAGTGACTTGCCTTAATCTTCATCTTTGAATCCACGTGAAATTCGATGTCCGACGATTTTTGAAACATCAACTAGGCGCAAAACGAGGGAAAAACATACAAAATCCAAAAATAAAGTAATATTATTAATAAATAATAATGCCATAAGGTAGATCTCATTTTTAGAAAAAATTAGAGACTTAAACGGGTCAATCGAAGTTACTGTTGAAAAGATATGAATTTTTGGCGTTTAAATGATTTTCTGGAATAGATAAAGATTTATTTAAATAGGAAAAAAATATCTAGAGAATATTCTTTGGCTGACAGCTGGGACCCCCATGTCAGTGGGAAAGAGAGAGAAACTGAGGGGGCTGGTTTACTTGTTATTGAGGGAAAGAGAAAGAAGCAGGGCCCACCTGTTAGTGGGAAGGAGAGAGGGGGCTAGATGATAGGGAGAACCCACGTGTCACTGAGATGGGAGGAGAAGGATGGGACCCACATATAAGTCACTTGGGATTTAGATTAAATGGGGCCCATATGTCAATAGGAGAGAGAATAGGAGACGGGGGCCTACTTGTCGGTGGAAAGAGAAGGCTAGATGATAGGTTGGGCCTAAATATTATTCATACAGGAGAACAAATGGGAGGAGGCCCACATGCAGTGAGATGGAAGAGTGATCACTATGCACTTATTATGTGGGGTCCACATGTAAGTGGGTCATTATTTACTTATGGGTTAATTAGCGGGGCCCTATGTCAGAGAAGAATGGAGAGAGATTAGGGGGTGGCCGGACCCCCTTAGCAGTGGCACCCATGGTGGGAGGGGGGATTTAGGGGCGACAATGGACAGGCCGATCGACGGCCGGAGGCGCTCGCTATCGTCCCGGCGAACGGCGGCAGTGGGCGGAGGCGGAGCTCGGCAGTGGAGAGCAGGAGAGTTAGGGAAAGTGGTGGCCGGCTCGGATTTGGAAAGGGAAGGCGCAACGGTGGCCCGCAGTGAAGAACAGAGAGCGGCGGGGAGTGAAGGTGGTGCGCGGTGGCGATGGACTGCGCCGGTGGCGGTGCGGCTCGGGATCCCTCTGGGCGGGTGCGGCTTCGCGAGAGAGAGGAAGAGGAGAAGAAGGGGCTCTTCGGGAAGAACGCGACGGCAGCGCTAGCCCGGGACGGCTTGAGCTCGAGCTCAACCGAGTGCGGCAAGCGCGAGGGGCAGGGGAGGAGCGAGGCGGCGGTGGCTACTTATAGGCGGCGTATGGCGCGAAGCGACGAGAAAGAGAGGCGGTGCGGCAACGGGTTTGGCCATGGCAGTGGTGACGCAACGCAACGAGAGCTCGGGCCATGGTGCGTACTATGGCCATTGTCACGCACCGGTGTCGAGCAAAAAAAAAGGGGAAACCGAGAGGGATGGGCGCGGTGAATGATAGGGACGGCGTGGTTGACTCGGTGACATGGCCATACGTGGGGAAATCGCCAGGAGGTGAAGATATTTTAGGCTGGGAATGATTTTTTTTTCTCGGCGGCGTTTTATCAAACACGTGATGTGCATGCGGAGAGAGGCGCGGGAGGAAGACGACAGCGCCAGCGTGGGCGCGTGGGCGCGCGCCGTGCGACTGCTAAGTGGGCCCCTGCTGTCAGTGAGGCGGGCTAAGCAGTGGCCGAGCGTTCGCTGGCTTGCGGGCGGTCACAGCGCGGGGGCACGGTGCGTGGGCCGTGGGCCGGCTTAGATACGCGCGGAGGGGGGGCCATGCAAGCCGTGGGCCGAGGGAGGGAAGGAGAGGGAGGGGCCGTGGGATTGGGCCAAAGAGAAAGAGAACAAAGGAGGGCAAGCAGGCCGAGGGGAGAGAGGGAAGGGGAGGCCCATAGGCAAGTGCCCCTTAATATATATTTTTTTGGGATTTTGCTCGAGAGGTATTTGATGGTTTAAAAAAGGGATTTAATTCAAAACTTGATATTTGGGCCCACAAAATTCTTGAGATTTTCTGAGGAGGACTTTACTACCATGATTGGGATATATATATATATATATAGAAAATTTACTTGGTGCACCATGTTGCCCAGGCCTCAAGATTCAAATTGGGTATATAACTAATTTAAATGAGTATGAAAATTTTAAAAACTTTTGGGTATGAATATTAACTTGTTTACTAGCTAGTTTAAACAAGTTTGAACTGAATTTGAACTTATGCATGTCTTTTTTGCTTAAATTTTAATTCTAGGTATGTGTCATCCAAACATATAATTAACTAGGTATGTGATATGAGATGGTGAAATAACTTTGAATTTGAGATATTTTGTTGCAATGTATGGACATCAATCAAACTGTTACACCTGGGTATATACGTAGAAGTTGAAAAATCTAAAAAATTTGAACAAAATTCGTATATTTCAAACCTTGAGGCCCGGGCACCATGAGGCACCAAACAGGTATATATATATATATATATATATATATATATATATATATATATATATATATATATATATATATATATATATATATGGAAGAAATTTGGATGTGGATTTTAGAGGGAAAAAGATAAGGAAGTCCAAGGGGTTTGAAGTTTATTTCGGATATTTGAATTTTGGAAATAAGGGGAACTTAGGGGAGGGACTATTGGTGGAAATTTAATAGGAGGTCAGGGAAGAGTTTTGAAAAGGAAATTTCGAATATTTGGAACTTGATCAGGGGTTTTATTTGAGGAATTATTTTTGGAGAGTTTGGAAAAGATATTTTGAGTAGTTAAATTTTAATTTGAATTTAATTCTTAGGATTTGAGGGTAAGAAAAGTATGGAAATTTTGTAAGAAACCTGAATTTTTAGGAGGAGCAAAATAAGGATATTTTAATGAAAGGCTTCAGAGGCGATTTACGAAGTTCGAATCTTGATTGTTGATAGAAATTTTTGTTTGGGAAATTAGGAGGGGTTTCAAAGGAAATTCAAATTATGAAATTTGATCTCCGGATTTTGGATAGGTGAATCTTAAGATTCGAGTCTCGAATTTTTGGAGAGAAGTTGGAACTGAGATTTTAGGGTCTCAAGGAGGGTTTTGCTGAGATTTATGGCACTTAATTCTTAATTACACACAATAGCCAAAAAATTTTGAAATTAGGGTTTTTATTAAAATAGTTTTTAACGGCCCGAAAACCAAGGTGTTACATCTTCCTTCGTCCCCTCCTCTCTCCAGTTCATCTTTTCCACCAATGGAGATGCATCGGTTGATGGCCACAGCCCAGACAGGCACGCAGTGGCTGTGGGCAGCCGGCGGCAGACAACCGATATTGTGTGGAAGCGGCAAGCGGCTGGCGGCAGACGGCCGGCCAACGTCGTGCTTCGGGCAAACAGTCGTCGCCGGGCCCGTCGAATAGGGGAGGACAAGGTGGTAGAGGTCGACCGGGGCTCCCCTTCACCGCGTTGCCGGCCGGATCCAAGGGAGGAGGTGGCGGTTGCTTGGATTTGGGTGGTGCCCTTCCTCAGTCAATGGTGCCCATGTCGAGATCGAAATGGCAGCAGTGGGAAGGTAGGCAACGATGCCTGTGGCGACGCCGGTGAGGACGACTCCATGGCTCTGCCGCCCGTCGTCGGAGATCGGTGGCGACGTCGATGGACTCCCTGCAGCCCCTTGTCCTGCCTCCACCAGATCTGCCACGATGCCTGGATTCGCCGCCGTCCACCGCCAGCCGCCCGCCACTTCTGTACGACGCCAGCCATCCACCGCCAGCTGCCCACCGCTGCCGCGTGCCTGTCTAGGCTGTGGCCATCACCCGATGCAGTTCCATTGGTTGAGAAGATGAACGAGAGAGGAGGGGACGAAGGAAGAAGATAGTGATAATTTGGTCTAAAAATTTTAGAAAATACATTAAAGGGGTAAATAGTGGCATATATTGAATAACTATAAAATTATAATGGCATAACTCCAAATAGATAAATAGTAATATTATTTTTTCAATATAACGAATTTATACTGGTATGGATCCAATTAACCCAAAGAAAAATGAAAGCTTTTGACGTTTTGGATCCTACAGGTTTTGACCGATGGCTCCGCCCACTGGTGCATCAGTCAGAATCCAACAAGCCAGCAGACACACAGCCCCTGCAGGTCGGATAGATAAGGCCGCCCAGTACATCCACGATGCACACCAGTTGCCCCCGTGAGTGACCTCGTTCGTGTACCACTCACTAGACAGCTGCGTCTGCGTGCGTTCTATCATGGAGAGCCTGCCTGGCTCACTTGACACTTGTGCGCCCAATTATGCCGCTCTCTCCGTCGCTCGCCCGGCCGGCCCCCGGCAGGCACGCACGCACGCCCAATCAATCGGTGGCCGAGGAGAGGACAGTTCAGTGGGCGCGCGGCGCCGGCGCCGCCCACGACGGCGAAACGCTGGCCACCGAATGTGTGTTGGCGACGACGCCGAGGACGGTCAGGACCCCGGCGCAACAGAGAATATCCTGAGGAATACAGCGAATTTGGCAGGAATCTTCAGTGCCATGCATGGTGGTGCGTGAATCTTCAGTGCAATGGTGGTGCATGGGAAAAAGGCGCGCCGGAGCTAGCGGTGGAGCAGAGCAGTGGCAGTGCGTGCATGGCGCCGCTCGCAGTTGGTATCGAGGATCTCATCTGTATATGTATCCTTTTTTAGATGCACAATGCATCGAATCTTATCGAGAATCAAGATCACCGGTAGACCGATCGTGTCAGAGGTACGTGCACGCATTATTTGTACATGTGCATGCGTGCAGATCGACTGCAGAGGTTGTAAGATCGGCGTGTGCTCCAGCCTTCGGCACGTACTTAGGTTTTTTTTAAACCTCGACAGCAGGAGTTCTGCCGGATATATCTAGAAGGGGAAAAACAGTTTAGTCATAAAAATCAGCGAAAGTACAAGGTTTAGCACGATTTATATAAAGGAATAGGACAACTAGCTTGCATGAAGGCAAACAAGAATGTACTCCTAGAATGTGTTTGGTTTGGGAATGAGGTAGGATGGGTTAGACCCATCTCTTTTTTTTGGGATGGGATGAATCTAGTTGTTTGTTTGGTTTGAGAAATAGGGTGGTTCTAGTTTTTTGTTTGGTAGAAGGGATTAGAGTGGGCGGGGGCGGGGGCGGACGAGGCCGAGGGTCCGGACCATCCTCACCATGTCCAGACGGTCCGGACCCGAAGGACAAGGCGTCGGCGCTGGCGGGGGAGGCCGAGGGCCGCGGCGGTGGTGGAGCCCGAGGCCAGGGGAGGCGTCGTCGGCGCTAGCGGGGGCGGACGAGGCCGAGGGCGGCCGAGGTGGTGGAGGCCGAGGCCAGGGAAGGCGTCGGTGTAACGACCCGCTTTCCTTTTCCCTGTTGTAACTGGTTTTCTGATCTTAATCTTTTCCTATCCCGTCAGCTGTGCCTCCGTTTTCCCTCTCCCCGGCCAGCCGACTACCTTCTCTCTTGTGCCGAGTAGAGTTGCTACTCAGTCCTTGTATCCTGCCCTTATCCTTGTCTTACTCGGACCTCTTTGCTGCCGAGTGAGCACGGTGATGTGGCCGACTACCTTGTTGAGACCTGTTGCTTCTTTGTCCCCCGAGTTGCACCCACCCGTTGGACGCCGACTACCGAAGTAGTGAAGAATCAATCTTCACCTAACCGCAGCATCGCTTGGACCAGTGGTCAGTCCGAAGCCCGGTCAGTGAGATTTCTCCAACCTGTCCTAGCCTTGACCTTAATGTCTCATCGCAGCTACAGTGCCTGCCAACTCCTCTGACCAGTTGGACTCCAAAGTCACTTCCTGTCATATCCCTGTCAGTTCATCTTGACTTCCTTGCTCCACCCGTTGCCCAGCTCCACCGTGCCTCAACCTTGCACGTCGGCTATATATATATATATGGCCAACCGTGCCCCCTTCTTCCTTTGTTTTGCAAACCGGCCAGCTCCCGCTCTGCTAAGTTTTCATCCTCTCAAGCTTTGGAGCTCTGTCGCCTGGTTCGCAAGCCTGGTTCAGCCGACTGCCCCCTTTTCTGCAGCCGACTACTTCTTGATCCTTTTTCTTGGTGTTTTACTTCTCCTGCTTATCAGTGTTTCTTTCTGCTTGTTCAGAACCTGAACCGGTGGACGACCCCGAAGCCACCTTCGCCGAAGAAGACCCCTCCTCGGAACAAGGCAAGCCTCTTTGATCATATTGTTTCCCATATATGCAAAACTATGTTGTTTGGAAAATATATGCATGCTTAGTTTACACCTTTTTAAACTGTTGGCCTCGGTTATGCAAGCGCAACCGATGGACCCGCCCAGTAGTAGCACTTATTTGGTAGGATGTTGTTATATTTCTCCCTTGAAGAGCCCCACAAATGGCACGCTAGCATCCTATCTGAGGATACGATGCCGAGTAAAATGGCTTAGCCCTGCAACGTTGTTTGTGTTGGGAAAAATGATGGGTTTTACTAAACAGTTTGGAAAACCCGATACCTTGTGTATCGGCGCGTTTTGTGAAATAAAGGAAAGATTTGTGAAAATCTTGATGTACAGAGACAGTGCCTGTGTGGCTTGGCTATGTATTATCATTAAGGATCGATTCCCATGGCGTAGATTTGTTTGTCAGTGATTTGTGAAAAGTGTTTGATGGAAAGGGAACCGTGACCTGAGTTTGCCGAGTAAGCAAACGGAAGGCCTGTGTGGCCAGAAACGGATCTGTGTGGTCCGGGGTGTTAAGCACCATAAACAAGTGTATGAAAAGTAAACAGGATGAAGATCATGCTCCCGGGTTGTAGCCAGGGCAGCAAAGTTTAAGCCCCCGGGTTGTAGCCAGGGCGGCAATTCAGTCTTCGGGTTGTAGCCAGAAGACGGTGATGAGCATGCTCCCGGGTTGTAGCCAGGGCAGCAGTGTTTTAGCTAGCTGGTTGTAGCCAGCCTAGCGGGCATTTAGTGCCATGATCATGCTCCCGGGTTGTAGCCAGGGCAGCGATGATGAGCCCCCGGGTTGTAGCCAGGGCGGCCGACTAGCTAGCTGGTTGTAGCCAGTGTAGCGGGCATCAAGTGCCACAGCTGAGATTTGGTTGTAGCCGAGTCTCAGGGTCAACGAGTGGTTATAGCTACTCGGGAGATAAAGGACCAACAAATGCAAAGTAAAAGATAATAAGAACGTGTATGTTTACTCTTGATTCTTTAAGTGGTGAGTTGTTGAAAAGCAACTTGCGGATTGGATGGAGGCGTGAGCCTCTGTCCGCCAACTAAAATTTGGAACTCACTAGTGTTTGCAAAGAAAAGAGTTTAATAAGGCAGTCTTTCGCAAATGAAACCCTTAGCTCTTCTTGTCTAACCAACATGGCATCATTCCCGGCTTGCTGAGTACGAAAGTACTCACCTTGTTCATATATATGTATAGTAGGTTTTGGAGTGGAAGACGAAGATCCGACTGCTGCCGAGTTCCTCCAAGACCAGGCCGACTACGAAGACCTCTGAAGGTTTCGAGCCTAGTTCCCAACCGAGCCTGTGGAGTAGTTTTTGTCCAGCTTCCGCCCTGTTCTGCTGTTCGTTAGTTTACCAGTTAATTATTTTGCCCATCCCGGGTCTGTCCTGGATGGATCTCCTTGTACGTATATGTAAGTACTCTGTTATGTATTATTGTAACTCTGTGTTGTATCATTGTTGTGTGTACCCGACTACTGATCCTAGGATCGGGTGCCTTATGCACATGGTGGCCTTCCACCTAGTTGGGAGGCGCCACAGTCGGCTTCGGCGCTGGCTGGCGGGGGAGGCGGACGAGGCGTCGGCACTGGCGGTGGAGGCCGAGGCCGGGGGAGCCGTCGCCGTCGCCGTCGCCGCCCCGCTCCCTGCGCCGTCGCCGCCTCGCTCCCTGGCCTGCGCCATTGCCGCTTCGACGCGCCCGAGGTGGGTTGGATCGGTCCGGCCGTTTTAGCCGGATCGTTGCAACCCGGATATAAGGGGAATATTCCCCACCAGGTCCAACCCATCCCTCCCAATCCACAAACCAAACACCCACAAAAATGGGATGAACCCAATCCAACCCACACAATCCCTGGAACCAAACACACCCCTATATTTTACACACGTACGTAGGTTAAGCTTCACTCTTAGCAGATTAACGTACGAGTAAATGGGTACTGAATACTGTATCATGTTTGCTCCATTTCAAGGAAGATTGATAAGAGTTCGAAATGTTAATCTACGTACTTATGTGCGAGTTGTATAATTTTGTACATTATTAACGACGACGTCTCTATCTATCTGCCTATCTATTGTATTACTAAGAAAGGTTGGAAAGAAGCTGCCACCTTCATTCTAGTACCTAGAAATTACCACTTTAATTAATTAGAGAAAAAGAAAAGATTTGCACCATTAGATTATAAAAGATCTAGGTTATTATAACGTGTAGATTGATAGATATAGCTTTCTACAAAATATAATCGTATGTATAGAAATAGAAGCAAATGATTGTATAAAAGTTATATTCTTTTGCAATGTATTGCATACCAATTACAATTATATATATGAAAATAGAAGCTGAGAGCTATATATAAAATCTATTTTAAAAATATGTTGGATAGAAACTACATCAACAATATTTTGTACATAGAGGAAAGAAGCTTTGAGATATATATGAAATCCAATTTATTCTTTTATATCTGTGTCGGCGAAACAGGATAGAGGGTTCCACATACCCCGGGGACGCGTGGGTCATCGGCCACGTCAACTCCCCCGGGGCCACATTCTGCATCGACGACAGCTGGCTCTCCTGCTAAGTGCCCGGGCAGTGCCCGGGCCCAGGAGCGCCACCCCGTGCCTGGGCGCGTCTTCCCCGGGCCCGGGTGCGCCTCGCTCGGGTGCATCTTCCTCGGGTCCCGAGTTTCGGGGATACTCCCCGGTTCCGGGACCCACACGCACAGTCCCGAGGCGCGTTCTCCAGTAGCGGACCAGCTCCCCAACCACCCGCATTAATGATAAGACGACGGGGCGTGACGCGCCTGTCACCCGCTCCTGTGCAGTCAGAGACTTTTGACTTCGGTGGCGAGGGCGTGCGCCGAAGTCAAAGCAGCAGACGACCAGACGACCTGACACGCCGTCACATCTCCACGACTTCACCGCCCGCTGCATACCAACTCCGGCGTGGGTGCAGTAGGCGGGCGTGTCCAGGACGTGGGAGCAGCAGGCGGACGTGGCAACAGGAGAACTCATCAGAAAATCTCTCTCTCCGTGTACTGGCACTGTGGACTCCCCTTGACTTATAAAAGGAGGATCTGTGCCCCAGGCTCAGTAGGTTGAGCTCGGTAGACCACTCAGGCAGCTCTTGCTCCTGGCTTAGACGACGAAGCTCTCTCTCGGAGCCTCAAGTTCCCGGGCTAGCTTCCGAGCTCCCCGGGGTTCACCTTGTAACCGCATTCCACATTCATCCACCACAGATAGCGAACACACAGGAGTAGGATATTACGCCTCCGAGCGGCCCGAACCTGTCTACTTCCTCCTGTCTCTTTGCGTGTCTTTCTCTCCGCTGATCATCTTCCAGACGCCGCATTCGCCTGAGAACAGCTTCCCTGGCCGAACCTCAAAAGGGGGGTCTCTCGACTTCCCGCCGTCGGGGTTTCATCCTTCGACAATCTGTATTATCAATATCCACACAAAACTGTACGAGAAAATTACCGGTTAAAACTTAAGTAACAAACTCGTGCTATACTCTCTCGTAACCTTATGACTTTTCAAGGCAATGTAAATGCAATAATATGAATTTTAACATGTTGCCAGCTCTACTCCTTACATAGCCATACTCCGGATTTCCAAGGGATGAATCTACTATCCCATCTCCTCCATCAACCACCATTGAACAACTTCCTAGAGTAATAGTTGTCACATTTGTCACCTACACCCTTTTTACTGTATTTATGTGGTCAATGATATCACTGTTAAATAAAGTGCATTTGCCTTCTCTAGATGCTTCATTGGACTCGAGTCAACGAGTCCTAACCAGCTGTGGATCAAGATTCCGGATAACCTAGACCGTACCATAGCCACATGAGACTTGAGACTAAAAGTTAACCTGTAAGGTTGGATATAATTTTATCATATAGGGTCAAAATAGGCTAGGTCTATCGTAACCGAGCGAACCCAAGCATAAGCCCAGCACTGATCACTTCCACTATATGGTGACGCAAAATTAGGAGCATGACGCTATCAACCGGAGCACAAACTAGCTATCGAGACATCATGTCCAAACGGTTAACGAAGTCAGTTGATGGATAAGGAAATTTAGGCTGCTGAGGTTTAGCCAAATCTTTGTTTAATTTAGACAACCATGCATGAAGAATAATTTAAGCAGCTTACGTGACATCTTTTGAATGGACACGTAGCCAACCGTTATATTCCCTCAAATTTTTAAAGGTGGTGTACAGTCCTTACTTTAGTTTTATTTTTCTCTGGGACCCACAGGAAACCTTAATTTTGATGTGTACAGATTCCTGAACTTATTTCTTGCTTGAACTGATCAAAATGGGGCAATACAAATAAGTTATATATAGGGATATCAGTGTACGTCTTGTTATATTCAGTAATGTTATATCTTTCTTGCATGCGGTATGATACAAAGAACGGGAAAGCAGAGAGCTAGGTACGACGTAATTGGTTGGCCTTCCCAGTTTCTCTCATCTCCAAAGCTCACTTAATTTTTTGTTTGAAACGAAAAAAACACTTAATTTGCCTGCAGGAACTCTCCACAAACATCACAGTACTATGAACATAGTAGTATATTACATATATACATATATATGTCGCAAGAATGACCTCCTAATACGTTTGATCCTTACTCTTTGTCTTCTTGAATTTTAATCATATATCCCTAAGTAAGATTCACCGGAGTAATCACTAACTCTCTTGTTCTCTAACCGTTACAACTCTTTAGAGGGACAGTCTTTTTAAACTGTTGTAGACTGCTCCTCTTGTGGTAGTGCCTATTATTTTCAATCCTTACTCTACTGCTAATATGCTCGTACATTAATTGCAATGGAAGCCTATATAACTAGAAATGTGTCGGGAGTGGATCGAGCAGAAAGCACAGGATCCAACTTTTTTAACCAACTGAATTATTTCTTGTTTACTTAGTTTTTTTTTCTGGTTTTTGTTGGGAAGGGTCACGCTGCACGCACGAGCAGAGAGAGGGAAGGAGGGAGCAGACGGACTATAATATTTTTAATTTTAATTTTAAGTAGTAGAGATATATCTGCTTGAATGGTAAGCAAATGTCATCGAGGAATTAAAACTATAAGCATCTACCGATATGCGGTGGCATGAAAGCTGCAGCCGCTCACATCTTTATTGAATCAACATTAACAGTACAGACAGTCGACAAAGGACACGCTATACCATGTGCTGACCGATGTTCAGACAACATCGAACTTAGTTCGATGCTTGGAGCAAATCAAAACAACGCGAAAACTAGAGGCAAATTCAGTAGAAACACTGAACAGCATACACCAAGAACGTACGTAGTAGCAGCCAGCTGATCGGCAACACACAATAACCAGCTAGCTTAAATGCTTACAATTAAGAGCCTTAATTAAACCGGAACGCATACGACACGAGCAGCTAGTTGTTGATCCTCCCCTTGTTGCCTATGCCGGGGCTGTTCCCAGGAGCCGTAGGCCGGGAGTCCGTCGTCGTCATTGGCATGCTTCCTTCGCCGGCGGCGCCGCCTCGCCCTGCGGCTGCATCAGTCGACGCAGAAGCCGTTTCTTGCACTGCTCTGAAGCTCCCGTCACCTTCCACGACGACGGTGTCGTCGTTGCGTGGCTCATTGTTTTCCTTGCTAGTCGCCGTCGCCGCCATACGCCGGGCCTCAGCCTGGCCTGAGATGATGATGACAATGATCAGAATGCAAGTGCAGAATACCACCTTGGATCCAGCCATGTGTGAGAATGTTAATAGAGTGGGACTGTGAGACGAAGGGAGAGCTTAGTATCTATCTAGGTAGGTAGCTTAGCTAAAGGAATCGCTAGCTAGCTAGGAAACTGAAGTCTCTACGCCTGGTGCTTTCCTGAAGTTTTCAGGGGTCGTTGTTGTGAAGTGCACCCTCAGTGCGCACCACTATTTATAGAGGGAGATCGAGAGGTGCTGTGGTTCATATGTCGCGCAGTGTACGAACTGCCAATCAGAACCCCATTTCTTCACATGGTGCTAGTGGCATGGTCAGAAACTATCTCTGTTCATCAACACGACCATGAAGTTGGGTATCGATCACAAATCGTCTTACTGCTATCAAATACGTTTTGGCCTTTACATACCAACAGAAACCAAACGGGTGGGTTTTTTATGGTATCAGAAAGTACTGCCAGTGAGGTGTTGTAGCTCCATGTTACTAGATTACTTTGGATATGACATTTGACGATTCATTTTATTTAAAAACCATATAAGTATTATTTATTTTATTATTAAATGTGCTTTAAGCATGATTTATATTTTTCTTATTTATACTAAATTTTTTAATAAGACAAATAGTCTAACGTCAACAACGCCATCTATTAAAAATGGAGGGAGTATTAATTTGTGGATTTTTTTATCTCAATGCTAGAAAGATACCAGAAAGGGTAGAATGTGTACTAGCTACCGCATGTTATCTATTCAAGAATCATAAAAAGGCTTTTTAATGCTCAATTTGTGGCTATTGTGTGCTTGGCTCCATTGTGTTGTTTTCAAGTACTAACTCCGTATTAAAATATATTGTCGACGTTGTGTGTCAGCAGAATTCGGTCCAAGGGTACCCGGTGTTCTGTGGAGGGGGTTTAAGGCCATGAACTCACACCCATGCTGGGGCAGCACACAAAAAGCGCACTAAGATTTACTCAGGTTCGGGCCTTCAAGAGGATAATAGCCCTACTCCTGCTTATGCATTGTTTTACTAAAAGTTCAACTAAGTCATTTACAAGAATCAGGAGCCTAGGATTGGCCGAGTCCTATATGTGCTCTTCTTCTGTTCAGTGTCCATGCCGGTGCGCTGCACCAGCTTATATACTACCCTGTACATTAGTCCCACGCGGGGAGATCCCGATACGACACTATATAGGTACATCATTACGGGTACTGTGGCTTGCTGACACGCAGCCAGTTGCCAGTCATTTCATCTTATTGTACCGTATCTTCTGTCGCCGAGCTAACTGCTGATATGATGACGCACTCCTCCCTTGTCAGAACAGGCTAGACGGTGGAGAGAGAGACGTAATCCACTATATTATTAGTATTTGTTGCCCTTGACCAACCATATGAATGTCTCATTAGCTCAAAATGACAGGGTGGATGACAACGCATCTCCTCTGTCCTCGATGTTAGAATGCGGGACCTACCAGGTCTCCATCATCTGACCTCCAAATCTCCCTGTGTGCCTCCTTGCAGGCACGCAATGTACCGGCCCCAAGCTCCTTTCGTGGTTAGCCCACGAGGGCAGCTTGGAGCCGGACGTGTTGTTGCGTGTCGTCCCCCGGATAGCCTTGAACCATCCGCTCCCAAGCACTCCACTGGATGGCCCCGAGCCAGGCGTGTTGCCACGCGTCGACTCCCGAGTAGGCCATCCCAGATTGGGCATGCCCTGCCCTTGTTTGCTTCAGTCCTCTTCGTGCACGATCCTTTTCTTTAAGCATGTTGGGCTATACGTAGCTTTATTGGGCCGTTTACGATGAGCCAACGCCTCGTCTCCTAGACTTGTCATGTGGGTAACGGCGAACGTGAACCTCCATATCCGTGACACTGACATGTATGATACGTGTTAGACTTTATTCAGTCTTTGGTGTACAATTTTAATTGCTATTTTTCTATTAGAATATAACAATAATATCTAACAAAATTACAATATTTCAAACTAAATATTTTGAGAGCTATTGATGGTCAAAGTTTCAAAAGTTTGACCGAATAAAGTTAGCAATTTGATATATTTAAATACGAGGTAGTAGTTGAGTAAACGAAAACTTATAATCATTGTAGTTTGTTTTACTAATTGAATTATTGTTAGATAAAATATTTTGTCCAATTATATGTGTCCCCTATGTTTTGTAATTTCAAGAACATATATAATAATATTATTGTTTAGATAGATCTAAATAAAAGTATTTGCCAAACACTGAAATATCGAAAAGTTATTGCACCAAACTATATTATCATAATTCACCATAATACCAAACAAAACCTTAAGAAAAAAACATAAATAATTGTGTGTAACTTGTACCATAAAAAGGCTCTTAAAGATAATTAAGGACTTCAGATGATCGGAAACCACCTCAGGATGGGTAAGTTGTGGGAGTATAACTCTCTAACAAATATTAAATCATGCGCACAACCTCAATAGGAAAGTGTGCCCCATGCTCACAAGGTGCTCCGTGGAACTCTAGATATGTGCAAGAGGTCATTTAGTTGTATACATTGAAGCAATTTTTCAGTGAAAATATTAAGTTTTATACAAAATGTAAAGAGCCATGTCATATGAAAAAACAAAACTATTTGAATTTTCAGCCCAAGTAATTGTGCAAGAACAGGTTATATAGTTTAACTGAAATTACATAAGTTATAAATAACTCATGTGGTTTTGAAAATAAATTGTATTTTCTAATCAGTCATAGCAACGCTTAATAGTGTTTAACCAATCTACGCCGTTATAATTTAGACTCATCGTATTAACATTGTATATCTTTATTTGTTCTGAATTAATTTAGTAAATTTCTAACCCTAAGATCTGGTGAATGTGGTGATCACTCCCTTGATTTAATAACGCGGTAGATACTCTGTTCTTTTTAATTTACATATGTTCCAGGACGTAGATACTATAGATTACTAAGCTAGTGCTTTATTTTTGCAATTTGACAGAAAATACTCGTTAAAATTGTTATGCATTCGAATAACATTGGTTCACGTCTTCGCAAAAATTAGAAAGAATTGTATGGTACAATGAAGGAATATATCTCCTTGGTTGTGCCATAGGTGGTCCCTTTTAAGTTAATCTCTATGTCATGGGAAAAATTGGTTAATTTCTATCCAAGTTTTAATTACTTGCATTCTGCTCCGTCCATCAAAATAATCATTTTTTGGCTGGCCAAGGAAATTAGCCTTACATGGTTTAGTATATCATCTTTTAATCATTGCACAAATCTGCCAAAATATCTTTGTTAAAGACTGTGTTCAAGGATCATTGGCTATCAAGGGCAGTACCCTCTGTAAGCTCCTACCAGATGGATACATAAGTTTCCTGCCATCAAGAAAGTTACTTTGATTCCTTGGCCAATTGCCTTTGTCTCCTCAATTTTAAAATGCACGTATATTTTAAAGAAAGAACAAATGTATTTTTAAAACCAACAAGTACACCTACTCTCAGTGGTGATCATTTGCTGCAAATTTGTTTGGTGACAGATTTAGATGTGTCCGTTTCTTGTCGGAAAAAAGTGTAGGATCAATCTTCATGGTTGGGCTCACTTAGGAAGGCTTTATAAATCATTGCAATAAACTATATTTTTTCTATATTCAGGTAAGAATCTGTAGTGTGTCTGACGAATGAGAGGTTAACAGAGCAATTTGCTTTTAAACAAAATTTGCAGATTCACGCTAGCAACACATATCCCTAAATATTTTTTTAGCGGGGCACATATCCCTGAATGTTGCAGAAAAGAAAGGTTTCAATGAATAAAAACATATAAGGAAATGAAAGTAATTATTTGCAGAAATAACCCATCAGAACTCAACAGTGACCATGAGTGGCCATCTCAGCAGTAGCTTACCAGCAAAGTAGCAATTCCTCCTCCATGCCATTGTATTGTGCTGCAAGAGTCGCCTGGTGAAAACTGAAGAGAGTGGGACATTGACACGTCAAGTGGGCCAAATCCGAGAAAAGAATGGTGTCTGATATCAAATGGAGCCCATGAAGAGAAAATAAATGCAGCAACTGAAGAGAATTTTATACTAGCTATCATGTCTTCTTGTACCTTTGGAACTGAGAAGGAAACAGTTTATTCAAAAAAATGAAACTCAAAAGGAAAAATAAAAAAATTGTCAGCCATTGACACCCCCTCTTTCACTGAAAAAGGCCAAATAGCATGGGGCAACATGGAACCCAAAAGAGATTGTATAAGGGTGACAATAAGAAAAGAAACTGATAGAGGGCATCTCTCTATGTTAGCCGGACTAGTTGACAAATGTATGCAGCTGAACTGAGCAATTGCTATCTGTTAGTGTAAACAAGCAATTCTTTGATCCAAGGTACTAAGTTTGAAACAATGTTTCCTAAAAGGCAAAGAATTCAAGTGCCCGACAAGTATAATTTCAATAATTGCTTATTATCAAAGGGGCAGATATTAGAAGAACTTAACAGAGGGCATCTCTACATGGGAGGCCTCCTAGTTGACAAATGTGTGAACATATGAGCAAAAGAAAGATGTAAGGGTAATTAAACAAGCAATTCTTTGATGCATGATACTACATTTACAATAATGCTTCATAAAAGGGAATGAATTCATGTATCCAACAAGTATAAATAATTTCAAAGAATTGCTTATTATCAAAGGATGATAATGTGAAAATAAACTGATAGAAAGCATCTCTCCATGTGAGTCAGCCTAGTTTCAGAAATGCATAAGCAGAGCAACTTTTCATGAGTAAAGCAATTCTTTGATGCAAGCTATTACATTGATGACAATGCTTCATAAAGGCAAAGAATTCATGTGTCCAACATGTATAAATAATTTCAAAGAAATGCTTATTATCAAATGATGACAATAAGAAAAGAAACTGATGAAGGGGAAGGGCACCACTCCATGTGCGCCGTCCTAGTTGACAAATGCATGAATAGAGATTTTTTTTTATAAGAGTAAACAACCGATTCTTTGATGAAAGGTACTAATCTGCAAGAATCCTTTATAAAAGGCAAAGAATTCATGTGTCCAGCAAGTATAAATAATTTCAAAGAACTGCTTATCATCAAAGGATGATGATAGAAAAAGAAATAGATGGAGCGCATCACTTCATGTTTATGATGTTAGCCGTCCTAGTTGTCAAATGTATGAACAGCAGAACTTCGCAATAATTCTTTTGGAAGAGGAAGTAAGCAAGCCTTTGATGCAAGAGTTTACAACAATGCTTCAACAAAATCCCAAAGAAAATGAATCAATGTGTCCAACAAGGTAGTATAATTTCATCTGTATGAAGCCTATGATTGTATTATCTCCCAAGTTTCCGATACAACACCCTCACCTAAAACAATGGCGATTCCCTTCCATCCATACACCCAATTGCAAAGGACGCAACACAAATCTGAATCCAAAATGTAGCAGCAAGTATGGCGCAGCCGCCGCCGTCAGCGAGTAGCTGCAGTTATTCCAAGCATGAACCGATGCTAATCCCCAACCCGACGACGATGTCATCGCCGGCGAGTCAACGGTTGAGGAAGTCGCTGATGACATTGTCCTGCTCGATGGCCTCGTCGCAGTGCGGCTCGAGGAGGTGAAACGTGTGCCCCTTCCCTGGCGCCTGCCATATCTCCGCCTCGCCGCGCCACCCGCTCGCCGTGAGCCGGTCGTAGTAGGCGCGGCCGCGGTCGCGGAGCACGTCGCCCTCGCCGATGCACACGAGCACACGGTCGCATGCCAGCGCGTCGAGCGCCGGCGCGCCGTCCACGAGCGGATTGATGAGCGGGTCGTCCTCGCCGGTGGTGGTCGGGCACATGACGCGCCACAGGCTGCCGAGGCTCCCGCGAACCGCGGGGTCCAGGTCGTCGGAGCCCACCTTGTTGGTGCCGAGGAAGTATGGGTGGATCATGACGAGGCCGCGGATCTTGGCGCCGTGGGACAGCCCCTCCTCAGCCACCCGCATCGCCATGTGGTGCGCGATGTTGGAGCCGGCGCTCTCGCCGCCGAGGTAGAGGCGGGAGAAGTCGGCGTGGTCAACGAGCCACGGCTCGTCGCCGTCCCCGGCGGCGTGGCCGGCGACCCAGGCGAGCGCCTCCCACGAGTCGGCGTAGGCCGCCGGGACGGGGTGCTCCGGCGCGAGGCGGTACTCGACGGAGACGACGAGGGCGTTGGCGAGCGCGGCGAAGGTGTTGAAGTAGGCGTGGAAGGTGGGGTTGAAGGCGGAGCCGAGGCAGAAGCCGCCGCCGTGGTAGTAGACGAGCACGGGGAGCTTGCCCTTGGCGGCCGGGCCGTCGAGGCGGGGGAGGTAGAGGCGTGCGGAGACGTTGGAGGAGATGACGCGGTCGTGGGAGGCGACGCCGGTGGCGGCGTCGGTGGACGCGGCGACGAACTCGGAGCCGAAGTAGCGCTCCACGCGGTTCTTGTAGATGCGGATGCAGGGCATCGACTCGTACACGATCTCGTCGTCGGCAGGGGCCGCCGGCGGCGCGGTGGGTGCGGCGGCCATCGCGCTGTGGAGATCTGGGCAGGCAAACGGTGGTTGCAGAGTTGGAGACTTGGAGACCGCGCGAGAGGGGCGTGTTAGACTTCACCTTTCTTTGGGTTTCGTCAAGCGTGTATGGTTAATTTCTTCAGATGAGGTTCATTCGTGGAAGGTTAGGAAACTGAGGTGGCACAGAAAAATCTCATAAGGGTGACTTTTTCCATACTGATGTTTCTTTTCAACCTTTCCTTCGTTCCGAAGCTTGATCCAGAGAGTAACATGGTTAGCAGTTAGTGTAGCTGTTTCTTGAGAATGCAGCAAATAGGGTAGAGGGAGCTCATGTGCCAGATTCCCTTGCCCCTGCTCCATGAGCAAATAAAAGTAAAACTCACAAGCCATAAGTCAAACAATAACAACTTGCTCCATTTTATTCAACTCCATAGTCCAGAGTCCAGCACAACACTTTTTATTTCTTCATTTCTTCTTATTTTTGTGGGCTCAAACAGCTCAACATGCTAATAGAAAAGTCCAACATTGATCAGCTGATCGCTGGAAGCAGTAAAACACAGTCGCACACTTTGCCAGCTTCAAGTACCACTTCAGCAATGTGATTGCGTACCAGGCTACCGGCGCCGGCGCCGGCGTGCGGTTCTATTTGTTCCCGCCAAAAAATGCCCCTAGCCTGTCCATCAGAACCACCGCCTTGGCGCTGTCTGGCTCCCGGTGGACGTACTCGTGATCCTCGCCGGAGACCAGCAGGTCGGCGGCATCCTCTGCCCACCCGCTCTCCAGCAACCCGTCGTAGTACGCCCTGCCCCGGAGCTCCAGCTCATCGTCGGCGAGGCAGACCAGGACACGGTCGCAGCCGAGCTGCCGCAGGCTCGGCGCACCGTCGGCCACCGGGTTGATCCGCGGGTCGTCCAGCCCCGTGGTCCGCTCACCGCACGCGAACGCCCACATCTGCTCCAGCTTGGCCCTCATCCACGCGTTCTTCACCTCACCGTCGGCCTTCTTGCCCGCCATGAAGTACGGGTGCAGCAGCGCCATCCCCTTGACACGCGCGCCGCCGGGGAGCTCCTCGGCGCCGGCGCGGAGGATGACGTTGTGGGCGACGTTGCCGCCGGTGCTGTACCCGACCACGAACACGCGCTCCCTGTCGCCGTGGTCCCTGAGCCATGGGTCGGCGTTCCCGGCGGCGGCCCACCGCAGCGCCGACCACGCGTCGTCGTAGCAAGCGGGGACGGGGTGCTCGGGCGCGAGGCGGTAGTCGACGGACACCACAAGGACGCGCGCCCGCGCGCAGAGGCGGTTGGCGAACCAGTGCTCGAGCGCGTCCGCGGCCGAGCCGACGACGAGGCCACCGCCGTGGAGGTACAATACGACGGGCAGCAGCAGCTTCCCCGCGCCGCCGCCGCAGCCCTCGACGTCTGGGAGGTAGAGGCGCGCCCACAGGCCGGTGGCCCGGTCGATGGTGACGTCGCGGGAGGCGACGCCGGTTGCGGCGTCGACGGAGGGCGGGACGCGGCTCTCCGGGAGGAGGCGCTCGACGCGGCCGCTCTTGTAGTGCCGGATCAGCGGCACGAACTCGAACGTGATCTCGTCGACAGGATCTCCCATCTGCACGACGGACGGCAATGGTGCACTTCACTTCACGAGTCAGTGGCGCAGCGTGACCGCGCGTACGTGGCAAGGTATTTGAAGGCTGGCGATTTTCAACGGTTTGACAATTTATCCCTCTTTGCTAGGGTTTCAAGCAGCTTCTTTTAGAATTTTTAACTAGCACAACCTCTTTAAACAGTTCAGATTCTTACATAGATTCTACAAATCTATAGTCGTAAAATCTAAAAAGTAAACTAGAAATCAGAAGCTGAAAAACTCAGCTTCTCCAAATTTTTATCAGCTAATTTCTCATCACGTAATTTCTTATTAGCTGCTACTTAAAATCTTAAATTTCTAAATAGGTTGTTTGACTTGGCCCGGCTGGGAAGTTGAAGTTGAAGTTGCGAGTTGGGATATGGCAGCAGGATAACGTTTTCTTTGGAGTGGGTGGCCTTGGAATTTTTTTGATTTTTATATTTATTTATTAAAAGATTTGCAAAAGTAGATTTTTGTTTGAAAAAATTGCAAAAATAGACTCCCACCGCCCTCTGGGAGGGCGGTTTTTAAAAATCGCCCTTCCAGAGGGCGATTTTATGACGTGGCTGACGGCTATCGGGCTCTCAGCCGACGGCCGTCAGCCATTTTACGGGCGGCCCCCGGGTCTCCTAAAAACCGCCCTCTCAGGGGGCGGCAAGGGGGCCGCTGCGAAATGGCCCTGGGGCCGGCCTCCCTCCCCGCGCGCCCGCGTCCGCGCCCCGCCCTTGGCCCCGCGCCCGCGCCCGCGCGTCAGCGCCATCGGCCCCCGCGCTCGCGCCCCGCGGCCGCGCGCCGCGTCAGCGCCCGCGCGGCCGCGCCCTCGGCCCCGCGCCCCGCCCTCGGCCCCGTGCTCGCGCCCCGCTGCCGCGCCCTCGGCCCCGCGACCGCGTCCGCGTCCCGCGCCAGCGCCCGCGCCCGTGTTGTTTGCAGACGGCCCCCTTGCCGCCCTCTGAGAGGGCGGTTTTTGGGAGGCCCGGGGGCTGCCCGTAAAATGGCTGACGGCCATCGGCGGGGGGCCAACGGCCGTCAGCCACGTCATAAAATCGCCCTCTGAAAGGGCGATTTTTAAAAACTGCCCTCCCAGAGGGCGGTGGGAGTCTATTTTTGCAATTTTTTCAAACAAAAATCTACTTTTGCAAATCTTTTAATAAATAAATATAAAAATCAAAAAAATTCGGTGGCCTTGTGCTCCTCGCCAGACGCCAGGTCTGCGGTTGCAGTTGCACGAGTAGAATACGCTGCGGTTGCAGTTACTGGGCCGAATCACTGCTTGGCGATGAAATTCGGGTCTGGAATCTGTCATGGGCTGTAGGCTGCTTAAACGGTTTTCGGTATAATTGAATTCGACCTGCCACTGTCTCAGGCACGGTGGCCACTGCCTCGCAGCCCATGAGCCCATCTCCATGGGCTAGTTCTGTCTATGGCGAGCGCCACGTGTACAGGGATCGTGTACAGAATCTTGTACAGAGGCTCGAGTCAGGTAGTACAGTAGTCTACGGTACTACTGTAGCAATGGTATGCGCTAGTTCAGGTATGGTGCTACAGAAGTCTACGGAGGTGCTGTAGTACAGCACTGTATCACGTGCATAGTTCCGTGTGGAGTCTCAATGCTACTGTGGTTATGCATCCCAGCCACTGGATTGTTATCACTGAACAGGGTTCGCAATCTCGACGAGATTCATTTGAACTTCGTGGAATTCCAACGTTTTGAACCAGATCGAAATGAAATTTCACTAGGGATTGTGAATGGATTTGGACCATTTTAAATTTGAAATGGAAAATAATAAAAATGAATAAATCATATAAACAATATCATATTTGTTGTATGGCATCAAAAAATTTCAAAAAAACTGGATTTACATGTGGTTTGGGACCTCAAAAGAATGAGAAATTTGTTTTCCATGTTTTGTGGAGTATCATTTATTGTGTTCCCACATTTTTCCACGGTTTCCCACAATTTTCCAAAGTTTTCCTCAATTTTGTAGCATTTTTCTCCATTTTCTATCATTTATTTTGCATTTTCCAAGAAAAACAAGCGAAGTTCGATTAAACCAAATGAATTTCGTGTAATCTCAACCGAAACATTTCTCGTGTACAACCGTTCAAAATTCATTCAATTTCAACCAACTAGTGAGCAGCTCGAGTTTGATTCCTTTTACTTTGTTTCTGAACTTTGCTTGTAATTTATCGATTGTCGTTTGAATTTTGCAAAATTGGTTGCTTCATTGTGGCTCGTATTTTGACCCCAAATTGAAATTGTAAACCCTGCTAGTGACCACAAGGTTTATAGATGGTCCCAATGCATAGTGCTACCGTCCATTCTCTGATCAAGTCCTCATCGGCACAGATACGATTCGGAGAAAAGAAAAAGGTGGTGTACCGAATCAACACCCACGAAAGGGAGTAGTAAGGCTATTCTCAGTGGTATGTTTCACTTCACTATTTTCAATATCACCATATAGAATGAAACTATGAATGAAACAACCTCTCTCAATAGAGAGTTTCATTTCACCGTTTCCAAAGACACCCATAGCGTTTAATTACTGCATGAAACTCTCATGAAACATCCATTGAGAATACTCCTTGAGTTTCATCCCAACGATGATGAAACAAAAGTTATCTCAGTGGGGGTTTCACACAGTTTCCAAGATCTTGGAAATGGGTTGGACTAGTTTCATCCCCATGAAAATTTGTTAATCTCTTTCATCATAAATACCCTGCCACGTCACTAGAATTGCTGATGTGGTACGTTATTTATTGCTATAAAACTTCTCATGAAACCCCCACTGAGAATAGCCCTGTAAGGGATAATACGGAGTAACAGCTAACAGACATGCTGGACTAGTCGAGGCTTCAGTTTCTCGATGAAGAAATCAGCGATCACAACAAAGAAGATTCATTCCCATCCCTTGAACACGAGAACAGAAAGTTCGGCTCATCACACCGATCCGAATCGGACGCCATACGGTTTGGACGTTTGGTTTTCCGTTGAGCTCCCTGAAACGGCCTGCTACCATGGGACGAGGACATTATGATTGTCAGTTGCACCTGTTCTGCACTGCATTGCAAGGTTGCCTTCTCTGCTCTCCTCCTTCTCTGCCCCCTCGTGGGACAGCATTTACCGTTTCCAACGGCAAGTGTGGTATAGCTAAAAAGCTAAAAAGAGAGAGCTTGGCAGCGTGTTTTTTTTTTTCCTAATGGCTTAAGCTTGTTTGCCGTTTACAGTAAGCACATTTTTCGAATTGTTAAAAGGTGTGTCTTTTTAAAAAAATTATATAAAAGTTTCTTTAAAAATCAAATAAATTTATTTTTAAAGTTTATAATTGTTAAATACTTAACTAATCATACGTTAATCATCCGTCGTATTTTTTGTGCAGTCTATAAGCTCTACCCAGTAGCCCAACCGAACACTGTCAGGCTTGTTCGCTGAAGCCAATTGGTGACACGAAAAAGTAACAAGTTATTAGGGCATAATTAATTAAGTATTAACTATTATAATTTGAAAAATGTATTATTTGATTTTTTAAAAAACTTATATATAGAAAGTTTTTTAAAAGATATACCACTTAGCAATTTAAAAAATATGCTCACGATAAACATGGGACTAGCTCAGCTAATAAGCTGAATCAACCGTTGCATTAGCTCACGTACTACTACAGTAAGTAGTACTACTGCTACAGCGGTAGTACCACTGCCAGCAGGTTCACTGTACTGCCACTGGTTCTGCTTAACCTGGTAACGGACAAGTGCCATTCCTCGGCTGCTTTCGGTTAGCAGTAAATGGTAGTGTGGCGAAACGGACACTGTGCAGGTGATGGTAGCAGTAGTAATTAAGCCAGGACGACAGCCATTGAAGGCGTCACCACAACTTACTATCGACAAGAAGCAAACGGGCGGCATCTCCTGCAACGCAACAAACAAACGCTCGCATCGCACGACGGGCGGATACAAAACTACAGGTAGGAAGTGGCCCGGCCAGAGTCACAGGCGTGCACCACAAGGCCCGGGCTCTTAAATGACCAGTGCTCCCATGCTGGATCTAGAACTGCGCCGCATCTGCTCGGAGCCAGAAGAGCATCCGTACGACGCCTGCACAAGCACACAAGAAGGCTACCAATAATCCTACCAACATTAGCACAAATGCTGCCAAT
This sequence comes from Oryza meyeriana var. granulata, assembly GCA_003991445.1. Taxonomy (NCBI): domain Eukaryota; kingdom Viridiplantae; phylum Streptophyta; class Magnoliopsida; order Poales; family Poaceae; genus Oryza; species Oryza meyeriana. The sequence continues at coordinate 82,742 of RYFJ01001545.1, forward strand.
CTCTGCCGTGATGAGACTGTATCGACAAGGCTACAATCTCCATGGACACGTCGTAAGCAATCACACGGCCTTTAACTTAATTACTGCTCGGGTTGGCGACAAGAGGATAGCTGCACGCACTTAAGCACTACGGGTCCGGATGGTTACGGGCCACTAATGGCGATCGACCCAGTGGTGCCCCCACTACTGATGAAACGGCCACCGGCGCGTGCATACGCATTGACTCAACCCCGTCCGTTTCGCGAGTGCGAGCGGGACACGCACGCCATCCATGATCCATCCGGTTCGCTTCCCGTGGAAGCGGTTAAAAGATGCCGCACCATGTACGTGCGCGCACCGGCCGCGCATATAAACGCTTCCCTCCCTCGAGCGCTAGCTCACCGCGGCAACACGCACGTCTCGGAACAGTGTGCCGGCTAGCTCGCAGATTCTGCCCATGGCGTCGCGGGCGCTGCTAGCGTTGCTGATGGTGGTGCTGTGTTCGTCTCTCGCGTCGGCATTGCGGAGCAGGGCGAGTGACCCGAACATGGAGGTGAAGTTCGACTTCACGCCGTTTCTGATCCAGTACAAGAGTGGGCGGGTGCAGAGGCTGATGGGGACGACGGTGGTGGCGCCGTCGGTGGACGCGCGCACCGGGGTGGCGTCCAAGGACGTGGTCGTCGACCAGAGCACCGGGCTCGCGGTCCGGCTGTACCGGCCGAGGCACCGGGGAGGGAGGCTCCCGGTGCTCATCTACTTCCACGGCGGCGCGTTCGTCGTCGAGTCGGCGTTCGATCCCGTGTACCACGACTACCTCAACGCGCTCGCGGCCAAGGCCGGCGTCATCGCGGTGTCGGTGAACTACCGCCTCGCGCCGGAGCACCCGCTCCCCGCCGCCTACAACGACTCGTGGACGGTGCTCAAGTGGGTGGTCGCCGACATGCATCGCGGCGCGGACTCGTGGCTCGCGAAGCGCGGGGACATGTCACGCCTGTTCGTCGCCGGGGACAGCGCCGGCGGCAACATCGCGCACAACCTCGCGATGCGCGCCGGGCAGCACGGCGGCGCGAGGATCCACGGCGTGGCGCTGCTCGACCCCTACTTCCTGGGGACGTACGTCGACCCGGCGGCGCAGAAGGCGTGGGGGTTCATCTGCGCGGGGAGGTACGGGATGGAGCACCCGTACGTGAACCCGATGGCGCTGCCGGCGGCGGCGTGGCGGCGGCTCGGCAGCTCCCGGGTGCTGATGACGGTGTCCGACCTCGACCGGCTCGGGCCGTGGCAGCGCGCGTACGTGGACGCGCTCCGTGGCAGCGGGTGGCCCGGGCAGGCGCAGCTCTACGTGACTCCCGGCGAGGGCCACTGCTACTTCCTCAACAACCTCGAGTCGCCCAAGGCAGCCATGCATATGGCCACGCTTGCCGCATTCATTAACCGCACCACCTAGCAAAGCAAGCAGATCAGTACGTACGCAGCTCTGAATTCTGATCCATCTGCAGCACCACGACACCCGAGTAAAGCCATACTGTAATAGTAACCACATATAGCGTAAAGTGAGTGAGCAGGGAGGTGTTACTACCATTTCTCTCTGTCTTTCGTCTTCAAGAAAGACTTCTTTGTGACCGTCGTGACAGGTGACTTCACCTGAAAAATTGCATATGTACACTTCGCTTCCTCCGTGAAACTTGGAACGGAAAAGTGTAAAATGTACAACGGGACCGTTGTCGTGAGCTCTATGTACGTGGTGACTTAGCGTAGTAAAGGCTGTGGTACCCAAGAAGGTACCAGCCGCTCGGGTCGGCTATTACTTCCGACCGTCTTGTGAAGTGTGTTGGCCTTCACCTCCGTGCCAAAACCGCACGGGGGCGGCGGTGGCGAATGTTGCATGCGCTCTCGTGGTGGCGGCAAGATGTCTATATGGGTGCATAGTTTATCTTACCACAATAACTGTATTTATCATCAAGGTATGATAACAGTAATACTATGGTATTTTTTAAATAAATTTAAATTTTTAATAAATTTTGTAAATTTCTTACAATTTGTTACGATTACCGTTATTATCGCCCGGTAGAAAAAAACCTGAATGGGTGGCGGGCCTGGCGGCGGCGAACGTGTCTTGGATGCAATGGTTGCTACGCGTTTGTGCTGTAGCCGCTGCTATGCCACCACAGCTCTGATGGTAACGCTGCGTGGACTTTGCGCCTGGTCCGTCTAAAGTTGCACGCACTGTCGAAGTGGTGGTATTATCAATGGACCATCCTCTGATCAAATTTCACGTCTTTTTACTTCCTCTTGTCATAGTCCCACATGAATTTTTTAATTATCTTTTTGAACCTTTTTATTTTTTAATTTTAAAAGTAAACCTGTTAGATTGGTGCGGCCAAATGGTATTTTTGGAGTGTTTATTTTTAAATTTTAAAATTAAAAAGGTTTAAAAGAATAGTAGAAAATTTTGGTCTCACAGACATGGTGTACATTACCACTGTTTTTATGTTCTCAACTTGTAATAAAGAATAGAGTTAGTGCATGGTTGATTAAGGTTAAGTTCAAATAGTACTTTGTTTAATGGGCTATTTAAATTAGTTTATTGTCCTGGCTTATAAGCTGTACGTAAAACGAAAAACGTTATTAGCGTGTGATTAATTAAGTATTAGTTATTAAAAACTTAAAAAATAGATCTATTTAATTTTTTAGAGATACTTTTATATAGAAACTTTTAAAAAAAAATATACCGTTTAGCAGTTTAAAAAACGTGCTCAAGAAAAAGAGAAAATAAACCAATTTTATAAGCTCTTTCGAACGGGCCGTAAGTCTATTAAAAACGGTTTGATGACACTTGTCGTACAAGATGGGCAAAGTTGTGGAAACGCTCTAGACTACAACTGCCCTAGGCCATGTTCGAATCTAACAGTTAGGGGTGAAAAACCCCTCGTTTTTCATGAGCACGTTTTTCGAACTATTAAACGATATTAAACGATATGTTTTTTTCAGAAATTTTTTTTATCTAAAAGTTGCTTTAAAAATTATATTAATCTATTTTTTAAACTTACACTAGCTAATAATCAATTAATCATATACTAATAACTTATCTTGTTTTATATAATTTTTTTTCTTCTTTTGCACTCACCTTCAAACTAAGCCTCATTTAATCCGGTGGCACGCATTTGCGAGTTACTGTACAGTGATTGTTTAATCCGTTTTGCCGCATTCAATGACCGTGCCGGCTGGCCGTTGTGGATGTCGCACTCTCAATACCACACGATGGAGGTCTCGTTGAGTGATCCACCCATTTCATCTCAAGCGTCGTCCGATGGAGAAAAATTTTGGAACACGTTGTAAATAGTAAAATGTCACTTGACAAGTAACTGGAAAAGTGGAAAGCAGTTCAGATGTAACTTTTTGCCAATTGTTCTTTATAGATACTGCCTCTATCTCAAAATAATAAAATTTAATACATTCAAATATGATATTGTATGATATATTCTAGACAGTGTTAGAATATATCATATGTATTAGGTTTTATTATTTTAAGACAGAAGAAGTAATTGTCTAATTAGACATCACTTAAGACTGACATTCGATAGTAAAAATCGGGGAAGTCTTACCCATCGAAGGGATGTTTCCTCCTCTTTGTATGCTACTACATTTATTAGGTAGTCATTAATTTTTTTTAAAGAAATGGACAACGTGGATAGGATATCACTCGATAAACATATAAATTTATATTTAATCTATAAATTAAAAAAGAGTATAAATGATGCTCATACTACTCATAATTTAATTAGTTTTCTTTTTTTCTCAGTTTGTAGATCATGTTGGTAATTGATTTTTTGGATGATAGATAAACGTATATCAGTATTACTTTTTTCAATTCTTTATAACTACTTAATTGATATTTGATAAGTTAGATCAAATGAGGGAATGCCCCTAAAAACAGCTCCTGTAAAAATCCCTTTCTTTTATCACCTTTGCTATTCGTCAAGCAAATGAAAAACAAAAAAGGTCAGTGGAATCTGCTCACTGTCGATTCAATGGCAAGATTTATGCTCTGGTTGTCTTCCTTGTCAGCGGTGGTCTTCTTCGGTAATGGCAACTACACACTAGATTAGGGTTTGGGGTAGGGGTCAGGGCGATAGGGGATTAATGAGAAAAGGGGAGATCTATATGCTTATAGGGATGGCCAGGGCAACGGCGGGTGGTGGCAGCGACCCTTGGCTATGGGAGAGAAGGATGGTGGACCAGTGCTAGCGGTAAAGAAATCTCACCAAAGTGGTTAGGAGGCAAGTGCAAAGGCAATAGATCCGACAGTGTTAGTCGCCGAAGTAAAGGGCGATGCCACGTTGGGAGGGGGAGGGTGTGATTATGGCAGCGACGTGTGTGAGAGGAGAAGGGTAGAAGTATGTTTAGGACCGTTCGAATTAACAAGTTGGGGATGAAAACCCCTCGTTTTCCGTGAGTACGTTTTCTGAACTGCTAAACGGGTGTGTTTTTTTTTAAAATTTCTATATAGAAGTTACTTTAAAAATTATATTAATCTATTTTTTAAGTTTACAATAGTTAATACTCAATTAATCATACGCTAATGACTCATCTTATTTTACGTGATCTTTTTCTTCTTCCTCTTTCCTAATCTTTAAACTATCTCTTAGAACATGCATGAATATTGATGCAGTTATGGTCATCCAAAAAATAAGTGACGTTTAGTCAATAATCAGTTAACTGATAAATAGTAGGCCCCTTCTTTTTATCTTTCCTCTGTGCTCGAGAGATGTGATTAGTAAGTTGATGAGATGATGACCGTTTGGCCGATGTCCCCGTCTCGATTTCAAAGCATATGCCCCCTCCGTTTTAGATTACAGGACATTTTGATTTTTTTAAGTCAAAGTTATTTAAGTTTGATTAAATTTATAGAAAAATATAGTAATATTTTTAACACAAAATAAATATACTATAAATTTATATTTATTTATGGTTTTAAGGAAATTAATTTGACGTTATAGATGTTTGTTTGCTTTCCTACAAACTTAGTTAAACTTGAATAAGTTTTCAGTAAAAAGTCAAAATGACTTATAATCTGAAACGGAGGGAGTAGTATAGTAAGACTATTCTTAGTGCAAAGTTTCATTATGCAGTTTCTAAGAGTGTTATATCATTTAAAGATATTTGAGTTGATGGATCAAACTACTTCTTCCCATGTAAAATTTTATTTCACGGTTTCATATGTTAGTATATCATTTAAATGTTGTATTATATAACCAATAAAAATTAATGAAATATATGAAGATGAAACATAAACCCTCTCAATAAGAGTTTTACATGGTTTTCAACGTGTTAGAAATGATGAGTAAGAGTTTTATACTGATGAAACTGATCATATCTCTCTCCTCTTTAATTTTTTGTCATGTTATTATATATGTTAATGTGTTACTATATTTAATGTGCATAAAATCTCTATAAAACATACACTGAAATTAGCCTAAGAAACAAATAAACAATTAATTCGGTTCAGGAGACGTTCTGAATTCCTTGACATTGTCGTCACGTTGCCTTCCGGCCATGTCCACTGACTCCGTTCCGCTCATGGATCCTGACACCGAGCGGCCGCGTCCACCGTCTGATGGGCACGTCGAGAGTGGACGCTGGCACGGACGCCGCCACTGGCGTCACCTCCAAGGACGTCGTCATCGACGCCAAATCCGGTCTCGCGGTGCGGCTGTACATGCCCGGCGATGTCCCCAGGTGCAAGAAGCTCCCGGTCGTCGTGTACTTCCACGGCGGCGGCTTCGTCGTCCACTCGGCCTTCTCCGACGTGCACTCCAGGTTCCTCAACGCCCTCGTGGCCGCGGCGGGCGTCGTCGCGGTGTCCGTCGACTACCGCCTCTCGCCGGAGCACCCGCTCCCCGCCGCCTACGACGACGCGTGGACCGCGCTCGGCTGGACGCTAGCAAGCTGCTCCGCATCTAGCCCGGAGCCGTGGCTGGCGGAGCACGGCGACGCCGCGCGCCTCTTCGTCGTGGGCGACAGCGCCGGCGCGAACATCGCGCACAACGTGACGATGAGGGCCCGCAAGGACGGGCTCCCCGGCGCCGGCGGCGCGCGGATCGAAGGCATGGTGCTTCTCCACCCCTTCTTCCGCGGCGGGGAGCTCGTGGCGTCGGAGGGCACGGACCCGAAGCTCCTGCAGCGGGCGTAGAGATTCTGGGGCTTCATGTGCGCCGGGAGGTACGGGATCGACCACCCGTCCATCAACCCGCTGGCGGCGCCGGCGAAGGAGTGGGCGATGCTCGGTTGCCGGCGCGCTCTGGTCACCGTGGCGGAGCTCGACACGATGCGCGACCGAGCACGGTTGTACGTGGAGACGCTGAGGGGGAGCGCGTGGGGAGGGGAGGAGGCGGCGCTGTACGAGACCAGCGGGGGAGGGCACGTCTACTTGCTCGAGGACGGCGCCGGGGGAGACAAGGCGAAGGCGGAGCTTGATGCCGTCGTCTCGTTCATCAAGCGATCCAGGGCAGCAACGTAGTGGCAATGCTGCATCGGAATTCGGAAACTCTAATCAGATTGTCCCCGTTTCATCCGAATTATTGTTGCTTTCAACTTTCGGTTAAGTTATACTAGCAAAAGCTAGATCTTTTCCCTTTCATGGTGACTTCAAAGATTTGATTTTGAGGCGCATCAGGGCGTGCTGGCTTGAGAAAGGCATTGATAACGGTAGAAATGGCAGACAAGTACTGGTTAATGGGTTGATTGTGCTATCTTTGTCACAAGAGACAGGTAATGCAGTGATTATATGAATTGAGTTTCCAATCAGAGTGATGGGGATTGGTGAGGGGGTTCAAATGAATTGGGGAGATAAATGCCAGCACAACAACAACAGTGGAGTATGATGACTGATGACCACCACTATCATGAGTCAATGAATTTTAAGGCACCGATAGAAGGTGATGGAGCTTTTTTGGGAGCGTGCTTTTCGAACAGTTAAATTGTGTTTTTTTTAAAATTTTCTATATAAAAGTTACTCTAAAAAATTAAATAAATCTATTTTTTAAATTTATAATAATTAAAACTCAATTAATTATATGCTAATGGCTCATCTCGTTTTTGTGATCTTCTTCTTTTTTTTCCCTCACTTCAAACGCTGGCTAAGGCTCCATTCGATAGTATTGGATGGGATGAAAACTCCTCTCGTTTTCTGTGAGCACACTTCCCGAACTATTAAATTATATGTTTTTTACAAAAAATTTCTATATAAAAGTTGCTTTTAAAAAAATCATATTAATCTATTTTTTAAGTTTAAAATAATTAATATTTAATTAATCATACACTAATGACTAATCTCATTTTACGTGATCTTCTTTCTCTTATCTTTTTCCTCATCTTTCAAACTATCCCTAATACCATTTCTGAATCCTTCCTCGCCAATTCGCAAATCTAGTAGTCTGGGTGGTGCGCGAGGATTTTTTACTGTTAATAATTTAAATTATTTTTTAATTTACAAAACTAAATTTTAATTTTTTTTTTACAGAAATACCCTCTTGCCGCCGTGGGCTAGGGCGGTATTTAAAAACCGTCGTGGCCCAGGGCGGTAAATGCCCTAGCCGTCAGGGGGGTGCTAACGGCGTGGGCCGAGGGGGCCACGTGGCATTGCCGCCCTGGGGGACGGCGGCGAATGGCTCCAGGGGGTCAAACGCAAAAATGCATTCGCCGCCGACCCCCTGCAGCCATTTGCAAATTACCAAATTTGAAAATTTTCTTGCTAATTTTTAACCTAAAAATTTTGAAAATTTATTTCTCAAAATTAGATTCTTAAATTCTATTTATTGTGCCATTGCATTCATTAGGTCGATGTTAAAAAAAACCAAATATCATAGATTGTTCACATCGTGAAGAAAACTTGTCAAACTGAGGGTATTTCCAGATCGCCACTCGCATTCCACTCCTCGCATGTCCGGATCGGCACTCGCAATCCACTCCTCCCCGTCTTTCACCTATACGCTTCACAAAATTTAGTTTTAATCGTGGTTTAGGGTACGTTTTTTGAAGTTTTTTTTATAATCCGACGATGGTGGGCGTTGATTTGTAAAATCGTACTTATCATTTTTTCAAGTTTATTTTCGGTAATACTTAATTAATGACATGGTAATAGGCCGGTCCGTTTTACGTGAGGGGCTTAGAACCCCCAGGCGAACAGAATGTTAGGGCCTATGAATTTTTTCCCAAATTTTTGCGCAATATACGTACTCAATGATTTTTAATTCGACATTGGGAGATGATATATTGTATTATTCGTGATCCACTCGGTTGATACTTAACGCAGTGCACGTACAATAGCATAGTGATATTAGCTAGATGCGAGCCGTTCGCATTGCGGCATGATGAATGCGACACCCATAGTACAAAATACAATAACGGATACAACTTGTGAGCAGTACAATGTATCCGCTCGTTCTAGTCACCGGTTCCTAGAAAAGTGGGCGATTCATTCATGGTACGATCTAGACAGGCTGTAGTCGGCTGATGATTCTGGTTGCATGTTCCAGTGCCGTGATAGATCTAACGGCGGCGTAAAATTGTCAATCCATTGTCTGAATTAATCTGTACTAATTAATATTCGTTCCATAAAAAGGCTATAGGTATGAGTCAAACTATTACCGTTTCTACATTTTACAAACTAACCCAGCGGCGTTAATAAAGTTATACGCTAGGTTTATCTAACGTGTCGAAATGACATATACCAACAATGGCCATGACGGACCATATTTATTTCTAAAATATCTATAATTTACTACATGTCCGCTATGTTCTTCTAGTACGGTCAAATAAATTTAACACTAACGATGGTTATGCCAAACTGCTAATATTTTCATATTATGTTGGGTATTACACTACGCGTCTAGTACTAATGAACACTTGCCTAAAAAATTGACTACATGACGGAGGGAGAGCAAAAAATACCTGGGTTCGGCTTAAAAATCAGCGAGGGTTTCGCTGCTGTACTGCTCCTCCTTTGCCTCAGCTCTATCGGATGAACGCTGGAGGCGGAAGGGGAAAATGACACGCCGACGAGTGCGCGAAGGGATTTTATAGGGGAGGGCTAAAACCGGCCCTCCCCCAGGGCGGCGATTGGGCTAAAAATCGTCTTCCCCCAAGGCAGCGAATGCAAATTTGCATTCTGCCTCCTGCAGTTCTGCCGGCCTCACGAGTGGACCCGTGAGGCATTCGCCGCCCTGGGCCATGGCGACAAGCCCACGTGGCCCCCCCCGGCTAACGGCGGCCCACGCCGTTAGCCCCCCCTGACGGCCAGGCCATTTGCCGCCCTAGGCCACGACGGTTTTTAAATACCGCCCTGGCCCACGGCGGTAAGAGGGTATTTCTGAAAAAAAATTAAAATTTAGTTTTGTAAATTAAAAAATAAATTAAATTATTAACAGTAAAAATTCGGTGAGGGAGCTAGGTACCATCTTTTTTTGTGTGTGTGTGTGAGATTAGAGGTAGCGACCATCTGGGAAGCCCATTGATTCCACATGGGCCCAACAAGCTACAGGCCGAAATTACAGGAGACGAGGCCCAGGGAAGGCTTTTCACCTGGGCATCGAGGCCTGGAATTTTTTTGATTTTTATATTTATTTATTAAAAGATTTGCAAAAATAGATTTTTGTTTGAAAAATTTACAAAAATAGACTCCCACCGCCCTCTGGGAGAGGGCGATTTTATGACGTGGCTGACGGCCGTCGGCCCAGTCATTTTGCAGGCGGGCCCCCGGCCTCCCAAAAACCGCCCTCTCAGAGGGCGGTAAGGGGCCGCCTGCAAAATACCTCCGGGCGCCCGCGCCCGCGCCTTCGGCCGCGTCAGCGCCCCGCGCCCGCTCGCGCCCTCGCTCGCGTCAGCGCCCCGCGCCCGCGTCCTCGGCCCCGCGCCCGCTCGCGCCCGCGCCCGTGCCCTTGGCCTCGGCCGCGCGCTGCGCCCGCGTCCTTGGCCTCGGCCCCGCGCCGCGCCCGCGCCCGCGTCCACGGCCCCGCGCCCCGCGCCCCGCGCCCCTTTCCGCGCCCTCGGCCGCGCAATTTGCAGGCGGCCCCCTTGCCGCCCTCTGAGAGGGCGGTTTTTGGGAGGCCCGGGGGCCGCCCGTAAAATGGCTGACGGCCATCGGCCGGGAGTCCGATTGCCGTCAGCCACGTCATTAAATCGCCCTCTGGGAGGGCGATTTTTAAAAACCGCCCTCCCAGAGGGCGGTGGGAGTCTATTTTTGCAATTTTTTCAAATAAAAATCTACTTTTGCAAATCTTTTAATAAATAAATATAAAAATCAAAAAAATTCTCGAGGCCTGATGTCACCTGTGACTCAGGTACTGTACGGAGAAGTATCTGGCAACTGTAGCTTCTACTAAAATCTTTAGCTTTCTCTAATAAATTTAGATTTTTATCTAGATTTTTAGAATCTGTAGTTATAGAATTCAGAAAATAAACTAAAAGATAGAAGTTGAAAAACCTAGCTTTTTTAAAATTTCATCAGTTGCTTCTGAGAATTTTAACCTCTTCAAACAAGGTCTCATAGTGAGACAGTGACTGTGAAATGAGGTGTGAGCAACTAACCTTTCCTTTCATTTCCTGCGAATAAGATACTCCAAATCCAGAATGACCTGTTGGCTGTTTATTGGAGTGATGCCAACACAGCGGTCTGGGGTTAGTTATCTCTCTGATCTGTGCTTAATTTTGTCCTATGCCAACTAATCCAACTCTAGGATTTTTCTGGTCTGCATCTCATAGCCGTGGCTGAACTTACCATTATTCAACAAACTAGAACGATCGTTGCACTCGTGCTGTCTGCTGGAATGTTAGCAGTTACTAAAGGTAAGTATAGTGAAATTGGTCAAGATACACTTGATAGTACAGCTGCAGGAGTGTGTGGTTTTATTCCTAATGTCCCGTGTTTATAAATTCTAAGCAAGCTTATATTTTTTTCTTAATTAAATATTTGATATTAGTTTTTCTTTGATTGTCCAATAATTTTTTCCCTGCATCGCTGACTTGTTGGAACTTTCCATGGATCCACGAGGACGACGACCACGAAACAGGAAGATACCTGTATTCGTCGTGTTGCGTTTGGCTTGCCGTCCAGTAATCTACTCTAGTGTAACTTGAGTCTGAAACGCCTCTCGAGTCATGAGATCATTCGATCCAGTAAAGCAGAATCTGGCGACTTCGACATTTATGTGTACAGTTGAATCAGCGAAAACTACAAACTACAGGTCGCTCTTCCACATCGATCGGCGCGTGTGAGGCCGAGAAATCCACGCCCTTCCTCATCTCTTGCAATCGCAGGCCATGCAACCAATCATAAATTAAAAAAATCCGAAAGAAATATGTTTACATAACTTATTGTGTCATATTACTCCTCATATAGTAGTATCACTTTGGGCTAAATTCAATTTTCAAAAGGGAATTATTGTACAGGATCACCTTTCTTGGCTTAATTAACCCATTCGTCTCGATCAATCAGCAAGAGAATGGGAGTCCCATGGAGTTCTTCATAAAAGGCGGGAATCAGAAAGATTAACTGCTACGTGCTAGCGAGCTATACCCACTAATACCAAGCTTTGCTCATGGCTGCGAGCGTCTCGTCTGCACTGCTGCTCCTGCTCAACATGGCGGGAGCATTGCTCAACCCGCGCGCTCCTCCGACTCCGGCCGCCTCAACCGTCGCCGGCAATGGTGGCGGGAACGTCGACTTCTTCTTCTTCCCTTTCCTGGTCCTCTTCAAGAGCGGCCGCGTCGTGCGGTTCATGGGCACGGACACCGTCCCGGCCTCCACGGACCCCGCCACCGGCGTCGCCTCCAAGGACGTGGTCATCGACGCCGACGCCGGCCTCGCCGTCCGCCTCTACATGGCGAATCTCGCCAACCTCACGACGGGGAGGAAGCGCGGCGGGAAGCTGCCACTGGTCGTGTTCTACCACGGCGGCGCGTTCGTCACGGAGTCGGCCTTCTCGCCGACGTACCAACGGTACCTCAACGCGCTGGTGTCCAAGGCCGGGGTGCTCGCCGTGTCTGTGGAGTACCACCTCGCGCCGGAACACCCGCTCCCGAGGGGCTACGACGACGCCTGGGCGGCGCTCCGGTGGGTGCTCGAGAACGCGCGATCGGGGGGGCCGGAGCCATGGCTGTCGCGCCACGCCGACACGACGAGGCTGTTCCTGGTCGGGGACAGCGCCGGCGGCAACATCGCGCACAACATGGCAATGCGCGCCGGCAGGGAGGGTCTGCACGGCGGCGCCACCATCCGCGGCATAGCCCTGCTCGACCCCTACTTCTGGGGGAAGCGGCCGGTGCCGACGGAGACGCGGGACCCGGAGACGCGGCGGTGGCGCGACCGGACGTGGAGCTTCGTGTGCGCGGGGCGGTACGAGGTGGATGACCCGGTGATCGATCCGGTGGCCATGGCGCGCGAGGAGTGGCGGCGGCTCGGGCCCGCGCGTGTGCTGGTGACCGTGGCGGCGCTGGACGTGCTGAGCGCGAGGGGCCGCGCCTACGTCGAGGCGGTCAGGGCTAGCGGCCGGGGCGGCGAGGTGGAGCTGTACGAGACGCCCGGCGAGAACCATGTCTACTTCCTCCTAGAGCCGGACGGCGAGAAGGCGGCCAAGGAGATGGAGGCGGTGGTCGCATTCATCAATGGATATCAAGTGCCCACAGCTTCGAGAATGGATGCTTAAACTGGCTAGCTACTTGTATAGGTTGAGTCTAAAATGCTACTGTTCAGAACGAGTTTGTGTCAGACAAAAAATAAGAACTTTCATACTGTCAGTACGGCGGAAAATTGTTTTGATCCCTCAAGAGATGTCCACTCGTTTATTTAAAAACCTATAAAATAGTTATGAAAAATTTAACATCACTCGTACAATATATTCATACCACTTCACAAAACAAAATCTTAGATCCAAACTCAACCACACATTAAGATATATATTAAAAAAAAAGCAAATTTAGTGTATAAATAGTAATGGTAGTGTTTACACCCGAATTTATATTTTTTTTCTTAATGTGTAGGTCGAATTTAAACTTGATTTTTGATGGAATGGTAAATGCCACTATAATATACATGATCAAAAATTTTCAGAATTTTCATAGCTGTTTATATTGAATTTAGGAGAAAAAAGTACACATTCCCCAGCATGGCTAGCAATTGGGTTTTACTGAGGAGTGAGGACCAATCCCGAAAGATATGAAACACATTTTACACAGTCATGAATGTTCCTTGTTGAATTTTATGACAGGCAGAATCATTCCAGCCTATAACCATGAAAAATGTACAGATGTAGAGCCAACAGGGGCATATCCGAGATTACAATATGGTAACCTGCATAATTACACGGAAAAGTCGTTCCTTGCTGTACACTATTGAGTATTGATACAAAATTGGTTCATATGACCGTGTTCTACTGAACTGCCAACCGCTGTAGGTGATCCATGAAGACTTGGAAGCTCACGTCATCCGTGAATATGACATCTCCTCCAGGTGGTGGAGGATTGTCAGAGTTATATGTGACAGACGGATTAAGCTTTGCTAGTAAAAACCGAGCCTGAAATTTCATAAATATATTAAGTAAAACGAACTTGTCAATTCTATGACAGTGTTTGTTTTTTTGTTGCTAGTGGCGAGTGCTGAGTATCCTCTGAAAATGTTACTACTTTTGTATGCATTTAGAATATAGACAATTCTAGTACACAAAACTAGTTAGATTTGCCGTGGAAATGATATTAATAGATTTTCAATTAAAGGTACTTCCATATCATTTTTATTTTTATATAACTAACTATTGCAGTTTTAGAAAATTAGTCTGTCAAATGCGTGCATCGAAAGATCATCTGATGCCCAAAAGAACACGACATTTGCTTAGGAAAGTGGAAGCAATTGATTGCTGGGAGACTTAATTGCATTTTTTTTTCTGATCTCAAATTTGGGCTATCCAGTTCAGGATTAAATAGAATGACTTGAAATCTTATCCTGTAGGGAGGACAATTGTAAACATCGTATTCTCCTAAAATGTGAGATACAGAGAGTATTGATAGCTTAAGAGAAAAAAATAACCTGAGAACCATATTGATCACACACAACCAAACGAGGAACAGGAAAGCGCTCCTTGATAATAGTATCAGCTTCCTCCTGTGGAGCTTGCAATAACTGGGCAAACGCCTGAACATAATACAAGATAAACCGTTGGATTCAACTGTAGCATATACTGTATACTAGCATCATGTCTGTATGTTGCAACAATTTCCAAATAAATTTAAGTTTAAAATATAAAATGAAATAAATAATTAATTATCCGCAAGTCTATAACTTATACACATGATTATATGAGACTGATGAACCACTTATGTATACTCATGCAAAGATAAAAATATTTTTCTATAAAAATCTTACAAATAACACACACATGCCTACATATTTGGCTATTTGCAGCCACAAAAGATCTGGAGTGGGGGTGGGTGTAGAACCTGCCATCACCCCAACTCCTTATATCCTTTTAATGTAAAATCATGAGCACTGATTATTTTATCCTTTTAATGCAAAAGCAAACCTATATAATTTATATCAAACTAGATAATTTATTCACGAGCTTACAGGAAAGTTCGCATGGAGCTGAATGGATTGTATTTAGTGTTATCATGGTTTGGCTGACAAAACATTACCTCATGTCCTTGATCTTGATAACCAGCCTTTCGCCACTGTGCAATAGTTATCCCATGGAATATGACGATGGTAAAATAAGAATCCAACAAAAGGATCCTGTCAGCAGCAATCGCAGTTACATCCAACAGAGCAGGCTCTGGGCCTGATTGAAATGAATATGATATAAGCGAAGGCTGGATCATCACAACCGCATTCGTTACATTCTCTCTGTTTAACATCATCCTAAAATATGCAGTTTCATCTGGACTATTATTAAACACCTGCATGTGAAGCAAATTCTTAGATAATAGAAACAGAGAAATATAACTACCATTTGATTTTATCAGCATGATGAATGAACATGGAGAAAAAGATTACCTGAACAAACTGAGAGCGTCTCAAATTAAACATAAACTGCGGAAATATTGATAGACGTGGGGATAAACTGAAAGATGAGGGTGTTTCCTTCTGATAGTCTCCAAATTTTGAGCATAAACTAATCAATGCTCGGTCAAGCCATCTTATTGGGTCAAAATCAGCCTGAAAGGAACATCAAGATCATGCTATAAAAGATCTGTATAATATGACTTCAATAACAGGATCAATCTAGGATGTGGCTGATGTAAGAAAAAATAAGCACAAAAATAATCACCGCAGTTCTTCTAAATTAAGCAGCCCTGGCAGCCGAAATAAGCTTGTTTTGGACACAGTTCTATTACTACTAATTAGTGCTCTAGATCTTATGTATACATGGTTACATTCCAAGTTATTGAAAGTTGACTGTATTGTATTTCATTTCCTTTTCAGACCATGTGTTTCTAATCATGTGGGCAATTTAAGAAGAAACCACAAGAACTATAATTGGCCTGTAATGTACCGGTAACATATGGATAAGATTGTTTTTTTGCTTATCTGATTTAATGTGAGAATTTCTAGGGTTGTTCTCCACGCAACACATGCCCATGAGCCATGGTCAAGAAATCAGTGCAGGACAGCTTAGGCTCACTCACTGAGAGCCTTTTTTCAAAAAGATAGTATCTGTCTAGGAAGACAATGATTCTGTACTGGATAAATAATAGAGCATGACAAGGTATAGGCCCACTTCTGTTGGGTTCATATTCTAAATGCTTCTCAACCCAGGGGCGGATCTACCGTAATTCATGGGTATTCACTTGAATACCCATGATATTTTGGAAGAAACATAGTATATAGGAAAGTAATTATTTTGTCCCACTGGTTGTTGAGTAAAGCTTTGAGTAGCAGTTCCAGGGCTCGATTCCCAAGAATCCTCATCAATTTTTCTCCTTTTGTTTGACTAGCTTAGTTTTATATTTTCAATAGATTTTACTAATATGTGTTAGGTTTTGTATAGCATGTAATATCTTCCTTTTTCAAAGATACTAAACCAAACATATTTGCAATTTTCAAGTTGTTCTCACTTTTAACTCTTTCAATGTTTACTAGCTTGGTGTTAGGATTTGAATATATGGCTTTTATTTTCAGAAAAAATAGCTTTTGAAACAAATATTTCTCCAAGTTTATTTTCCCATTGAATAGCTTTTATTTTCAGAAAAATAGCTTTAAAAACAAATTATCAATATTTTACTAACTGTTCCATATGTTTACTCCATTTTCCCATTGACATTAAAAAAATAGATTTCTCATTGATATAGTTGCATTTTTATCTGTGTACTTCGAATACCTATCTCAAAAATCCTAGCTCCGCCACTGCTTCAACCAATTCAAGATAAAATGCTGACATGTTAAGAAAAGTGAAGAGATAGATCAATTGCACTACTTGTATTCAAAAAAACCAAAAAAAAGGTTGTCGTCCACATATGCAGTACAAGAAAAAGATACAAAATCAATTTTCCATCATTCACATATTTTGATGGTACAATATTCCATCTCCACAAAACAGCATGGCCATGTGTGCAATAGTTAAGTGTTAAAATAATTTACGAGTATCAGGGAGTACCTCAGCTTCCATCCTGAACGAGACCAAGCGTGCCATGACCGTGGCAGCTGCCTCTTGATCAAAACCATCTATTAAATCCTACAGCACATGCAATCCAATAAGCAAACTACTACATTCTTTTTCACATAAAAAAGGAGGAACCATCAGTTAAGACTTCACGCAGTGAGATGGACTAAACATAATTGTTCAAGGACTGGGACTGAATTATGATATGAAAAGCAAATTTGTCAGATGGTTTCTGAAGTGAACTTACCTGCACACCACCAGAACCAACAACCCATCTTCTGGAAAGTGTAGTAGCTCGTAATCTCATCTGGCCCTCATGATGCTGATAACTGCCCATAGCACCTCCAAGTGAGATGGATATTCATCTCTAAGAGTCACAGATGTATAAAAAAGATTGAGGGGAAAGGCAGATTACATACTATGTTAAGAATTGGAAGTAGAACTGATTGCTTGTTGATTGACCAATTGCATCGGGCCCATCTTTTTTTGCAATATCAAACACTAAACATATTGATGTTTTCCTGTCTAGACCACACATCTTCCAGGCGCTAGTGCTTCCCTGGCCTACAACTGTATCTGAGGATAGAGGACTTTTCTGCACAAACAGTAACATGAGAAAATACCCAATAAAAATATAAAGTACGATCATCATTTTAAAATGTTCACAATGTGTAACTAAGAAGATACTGTACCTTCTCCAAGGAACTACAAGGTCCAATAATGCCTTGAATTTTGACATCCTTTGAGCAGTTAAGTTCAAATATACCACTGCAAAAAATAGTTCACGTACAGAAGTCAGAAAAGTCAAAACAAAGTTGTGCTGATACAGTTTATTAGATGCCACAATGATTCTTTATGTCATTGAAACCCCCTTTTCACCTATGATGAACAGATCTTGATGGTTCGATTATGAATATAACAATAATTAGCACACAAGCTGGCAAGCATATTTGTTTGCCTAAAAACAAAATCAGAAAGTGAATTCATTTGAGTCCAAAATCAAACCCTAATATGCGCTCAAGACATCAAACTTATCTGTAGTTTCTCTAGCATGTATGAATCACAAGTGAGTGAATGAGAGATGAAGCAGAGGGCAGAAGTGGGTATGGAAATGTCCCTCTCATGAGTTTGCACATAAAAAGGCAAACAGAACTGACTCAAAGCACTTCGCTTTTTCTTTTTTTGCAATAGAAGGCAAATCACACATGGAAATGCAAGCAGGTTAAAATCCAGCTGAACCAAGTGGGCTAAGATTTATTTACTTGAATGATAAGCCAAGATCATTGTCGCTTGACTGAAAAATGTGTTGAAGTGACTCTTTAAAAACAGAATGGCCAAAACTTTCTGCAAGCACAACTATTCCCCCAGTCCTCTCCACCGCAACCTTCATCTCGGCAACACCAACCTGAGAAAAGAGAATATATGACAAGAAACTGTTAATTCTAAACAAGGCAGTCATGCAAAAACATAAAGGATTAAATCAACAGTGTTGTGATGTACAACGATATGCTAATTAGTAAATACCAACAGCTTGTGTATTAACATTTCTGCTTTTATTTATTTTGAGTAAATTTCAGAAAACCCCACATTTTATGGTTGAAGTTGCATAAAACCCCAGGTATTATGACAGGTGTGGCACATGACCGTACGTATTATGGTTCTAAAGTTTCACAAAACCCCGCACCTATATGTGTTGAGCACGCATTTACTTAAGTTTGTGAAATATAGAGTGCATATGAAATTTTTAATTGTTGATTTCTTGATTAAATATGTTGGTTTAACTCTTCACTACTTTGAAAAATATTATTTTGGATATGCTGAAATTAATTGAGATTTGAATAAAGGTGGGGTTTTATGAAACACTTAGACCATAAAACCTGTGGTTATGTGCCACAAGTCGTAATATCTGTGGTTTTCTACAACTTTGACCAATAAACGTGGGGTTTTCTGAAATTTACTCTTTATTTTTGACAATGCATACGCAACTATTAGGCAGTTTGTATAAGAGATCCCTATTCCCTATTAAGGAATTATGTACACAGCTGATAACTCCTAAATTCTGATGCACCAATAAAAATATCTTATAGAGCTTTTGGACATTTAAGAAACAAAACACCTTGAATAATTTTGTTCTTACGTAATATAATATAGACACAAAAATGCTTGTGTGGCGATCATCCATGGATAAAAAGATTAGTAACACTTGTTCAAGTGCTCTGTGCTAACAAGTTAACAGAGACTAAAACTACTAAATAAAAAAAAATACTTCATTCAATAAGTTGATGTGTGACCCTTTACAATGAAAGGGTGAATAACTTACTAAATGATAAACAATGAGAAAAGCAGCAAACCTGGTCAAGTGCACATGCAAATAAATCAAGAACATGGCCTTGATGTACAAGCTGCTTTGAGATCTCCTCATAGAACTTAACAGCTTTGTTATAAAGTGCAGCAGAACCTTTATCAAGGTCTTTATGTGAACGAATTGGCTCTGACAAGGACTTAGATACAATCTGAAATTTACAAAGAACATCATCAGGCATATTGGAAAAAAAAACTTATAAGAATATCTCATGTAGTTTCCTACAAAAAAAGCAAGAGTCAGGAAATTTGAGACAAGAAAACGAGCATCATCTCCACAAATTTGTACATTGTTATTCCCTGATTATCATAGGGTGAGCACAAAGAAAAGAGAGATAAAATTACACTTTGTAAAAATTGAAATGTTATGAGATAATTTAAGTAGAAACTCAAATCAGGTGGTTAGTTCCAGGGCCCCACAGAGCACAACCATATAATTTTCAGCTGAACACGCATGCATGCATGTGTGCTCCAACTAAATAAGGCACAAGATGATGATCCTAGAGATTTTTTTGAAACTGGGTGGGAATGAACAAATACCCTCAGTTCGACCACTAGGCCATTGGCCTGTCCTTAAACATGGCAAGATGATATAAATATCTTAGAGAATTTTGACTTACAGAACCAGGCCCCTCTGTAGATGGCCCCCCTATGAATGCCATAATTCTAGCACCTGATCCTGGGACACAAACCCCCAATAGACTGGCTGCAACACTTAATGCAGTTCCAGTACATCTTGATGCACGCTGATCAGCTGAAACAGGCCAAGGATCCTTTTGTAGTTCTTCTATAATCTACAACAAAGGAAAACACTATCAATAATTTGCAATGCTGAAAAGAAATACTAGTGTATTATAAGACCTAAAGTTTTATCCTGGAAAAATATTATCATGCTTATATGTAACTATGTAAGCAGAGATCTTACTGAATTCAACACAAACTCGCAGTCAGAAGCAGGCAACAGAAACCTAGAAATGCTTTCTGCTGAAAGGCCATCCCTTGAGCCCGCGATAACACCTGTTGTGGGTTTTGTTTTCCCTGCAAAGAAGCACATTTGCTCAAGAATTTGGTCCTTTGTAACCTCTTTTGTCCCCTTGAAGACATATGATTTCGGCAACAAACCAAAACCCAATTCATGCACCTACATGGAGTCATGGATCAAAATACATTCATATATCAATTAGTACCAGTACATTAAGCAGTGAATCATCAAAAGAAGAATGCTGATTGTATTATAACCTGCACATATGTCCCAAACGTAATGAATCCAACGAGAGATTGGTCTGGCAAGAGCTCAATTGCTTGCGCTAGAGCAGACTTCAAATAGCCAATTTCCTCCTCAATCATGCAAGTATCGACAACAAAAAGGAAGACTGGTGGTACTGCAGGACCTGTTTCAGTAGTGGACATGAACTCAACAGTAGTACATTGAGGAAACAGTTCTGCAGGGAGATTGCTTTCTGAAATAGAGGAGTAGTGTTGGGGGAAATGGTTGCGCTGAAAGCAGAACGGACAAGCCCAAATCTTTGCAACATAGTCAACAACACAGAAAGGGTTTAGGATGGAGCGGCACATGCGGCAACGAAGGGGACCATAAGGAAGAACAGGAATGGCAGGATTTGGTCTGAGAGGAGTATATATGGCGGAAACAGGAATAACACAGTTTGCAGCATCCTGCTTAGTTCCAGGTATAACATTCCAAGGCATCCGTATCCCATCCTGGGCCTCAAGCTCCAGGAACTCAGACATTCTCTGTAACCAGATTACTCTAAGCCTCTAACTATAGTGTCTTCAATACAACCTCTGTTTGGCGATTGTATCAGGCCTCTGGCATGCAAATCTGCAATAACCATTAACCAATTAACAATGTGCTTCTTCAGTAAGAAAACATAGCAAACATTAATCATTGAAAAGAACAGGTCAAATACTTATATAATCATGATGTGCCATCCAATTTGTTCTGATCAGATTTAAGTATTTGACTATCATGAGCATCTGGGTTTCCATAATTTCATAAGGTCACCAAAAGCGAGACATGCTGCCCAAATTCATCGCTTTTCTTCAAAATTCAAAAAAAAAATTTCTCCGCCCCAAAACCTTCCAACACCAGGGGGGCGGACCTAACTGCTGAACCCCAAATTTTTTGCAACATACTGCTATCTATCAGTACTTCACCACACGTCAAGCAAATCCGCAAAAAAAAAACCGGACGGATTAGCTGGGGAGCGATCAAAGCGAGTTATTAGAGCTCATCGCCAACGCATGGAATCGGCAAGTCCGTATGGATCTCCACTCTACGCCGGCTCGGCAGCTCAACCGCGGCAGGGAAGGACGAGGAGAGAAGAATACCTCGGATCAGAGGCCGTGCCTCGTCGGCGGAAGGACGTTGAAGGGGCCGGCCGGCGATGGGGATGGGCGACGCGGACGGGAAGATGCCTATTGCCGCAGCCGCCGCGTGGGGAAGAGCAGAAAAGAATCGACGAATGGAAGCCCGGGTCTGGACCCTGCACTGCCGTCGGCGCGGGGGAGGGCCGGCCGAGGTGGGGGCGGGTTCTAGGTGGGCTTATTTATGGCAGCCCGTCTTGGCCCAATTCCCCGGTTCGGGCCGGGTTCGGCCCTGAAAACCATGCCCACAGGAAAATCTTCCGTTTCTACCAGGTCAATGTGGTGTGGGAAATGTTCGTTTTTGTTGATTAAGAAAGGTCACAGGAGTGATAAGAGTATTTGATAGCACATATGAAAAGAATCCCTCCTTAACACATTAGTTTCGCTTCCATTCAAGTTTTCTTCAAAATTGATTTATCACGCTCCCCTATATCATTTGAGACTAATTTTGGAAACGAGCTGAGCAAAGCCAAGCAACAATGAAACCAGCTGGTTAGCTATAGAAATTTTGAACCAAGCCACTTAAATAAGTTCCTTTTTTTCACCCTTTTCTCCGTAGTTCAGTCTTTTAGGCATCTACTTTCTAACTTCAAATTGGCCGTGTAATATACCCAAAGATATCTATTCAAAGACATAACTTTGTACTCATGGGTTTCTAGGTTTGATGGCATTACAAATTCCAAACTTGCATTGGAAGATCTACCTCATTTGAGCTCCACAAAAGCCATATTCACTTATTTCTTGCAAAATAACCATAACAAATACTTTACAAACTCAGGCATAGACACAAGAGGCATAAATGATCCAACTATATTAAATAACTAAAAAAATGAGAAAAGGCTAATGTCACATGTATCATTCAAAAGTCCAAACAAAAAGACGGTTCGTTGTTGAGTGCTGCCTAAAGGAAAGCCACATATCAGGAGCTCTCAAATACTCTAGCAAGTAAATGCTTATAATGAAACATCCTGGTTGACTGCAATTGTATATTTCTCCTAAGTAGCAGTTGATGAGTCAGCATGTTCAAAACTATTCTAGATGAAGAGTACAATTTGGACACATATGTCAAGAAGTTCTATTTATAACCAACTGTGTTTTAAGTGAACAAGAGTCATAGCTCAAAACAACAGAAGCTGATATAGATTCAGATGATTGAAAGTATATTTCCCATCCTAGTTGACCAAAATGCCCATCTCTTGAAGGTCAACCGACGAGATCAAAAAATTATCTCCACATCTATAGGGGTACATCAATTCTGCAATATCACTAGTGTTTTCAATGGTCATTTCCTCGATCTCGATTTCATAAGAAATGTTTATAGAGTTCTGCCTGGAAATTCACAGCTACTTGTCATACTCAGCCCTGAATTTGGGATCATGTAGGACCTCCCATGCTTTCTGCACACTCAAAAATTCTCTATGCTTATTAGATGACACAAGTGAATCTAGTTTTGCCTGAGACTTGTCAGGATGTGCATTTAGGATAGCATCCCTGTATCCTGCTCGTATCTCATCATATGTAGCACCTTCATTTATAGAAAGAACTTCATAGTGGGTTTTCCGAGTAAAAATGTTGCTACTTAAAGGCATGGATGATGCTCTAATTACTAGTTCACAGTGCTTGTGCTGGAAGGAAAACACTAACATGAGACACTTGGAGGTGTACAACAGTACGACATCAAAATTAAAAATAAAGGAGATATTGAGAGAGCAAAGGACAGTGTTTGATCTATACATTTTTATTTAATGCACAATCAATTTAGTCAAGTAAAAATCTGTTGGCACAATAAGAATTCATGTCTAGGCTTAATTGAATTAGAGGTCTCGGATTTCCTAAAAAAATAAGATATATACCTGGAATTGAATGTACCTTAAGACCCACATTAAGAAATAACATGTTACAATGTCCAATCGAACTTTATGCTAGATCGACCAAAGAAGCTGTTCATCGACAGTAAACTAGACCTTGAAGTTCTAAAATACTCCCTCCGTTTTTCAATATTTGACAGTTTTGACTAAATCTCATGTTTCAAAATACTTGTCACCACCACCCTTTCCAATGGTGAAATTCCAATTTTACCCTTGCTCTCCCAAAACTATACTAGTAGGCCTTGCACCGCTGACATCCAGATATTTTTTGGGCCCATTCCTTATCCACACTCCCACTTTTATCAATTTTTTATGCATCTCTCGACAACTTGTCATCTATTAGCTCCTTTCTATAAGAAAAAAAGAAAAAGAAAAATAAGAAGTGCAGCTAGCCATGGAGAGGCACCAAGCAACACGTTAGCCGACCGAAGTTGCCAAACTGTAAACGACCATATTGAGCACAAGCAACAGCTGTTCACCTCTCATTGTCATGGTCTCGTACTCTCGTGAATGAACAAGGATGAGTTGCTATATATGGGTGTGATGCCATCACAAGGAACATTCTGCATATATGTGCAGTTCATGTGTTCAACGGAATGTCTATACCGGTGTGTTCTTGTCATGGCTTTATGTAATCAAGGCCAAAATAACAAATCAAAAGAACAAAATGTATTGATGGCAAAAGATCATGTCTGATTATATACAGAACAAGGTACTTTTTCTGAACATATAGGACTGAGCACATATTTATGGAACAAAGACTTCTCTAAACATGTTTATGTGGACCTTAGAAGTTAGGACTTCCCTGTACATATCTACATGGATCAAAAGACTTGTGCTTATACTATTAGGACTTCCCTGTACATATGTGCATGGATCAAAAGACTTGTGCTTAATTACAACTGTTTGAACAAAGGACACCATGCACAAGGGGCACCCTCAAGCAAAATATCCGATCTGACACTTGACCATCATAAAGGCCAAAAGACACTAGTACTCCACCAGATATGTAGACACTAGTAAGACCATTCTTTAGTCTTAACAAACATAAACATAAGCTACTCCACTAGTTTAGCCTTCAATTTGCCTACGTACCTCATGAACCAAACTGAGGTCACACTTCATCTAGGTTGGAAGACTGCTTACTCTTTCTAGTGAAGCTTTGTTGACATGGGGGATTTTATAGGTGTTCTTGCCTCCTATTTTCATTGCCTCAATCATGACAAGTTGCAACGTCGAGAATATTCTATTTGACAATGTTTGTGAGTACTCCTTGAAGGCCTGTTGAACAACGGCAACAAGCTCGGGTACAATTTTAGTAGCCGTCTTGTATTGAATTGACCGAATAGCTGCAACAAAACCCAAATCAAGAATATTAAAGTCTGGAGAATTTGGTGGCTGGCATATCAACTTAATATTGAATACCTCTTGTTGCGTTGCTTCACAACATAGAGGATCACCAGGGTCAACATGAGGGCGTGCATTATCCTGTTGGATGAATATTGATTTTTCAATATCTTCATGTGGCCACTTCATTCGAATTGCAGGAAGAACCTTCTCAATGATAAAGGACCACATCACTTCTTTTGTAATAGACATGATGGGCTTCATTTCTAAGGTTCCTGCCTATCTATTTTTACTTGATCTTTTTGCAGCTTCGTATGTTATCAAAGGAAAACACTCAATTTTCCCATCAAAAATGCAGTTTCCTTTGTTATCCATTCTTGGACGAGCAATAGCAGTTAAGATCATTATCTTTGGGATGAAATTCTTGCTTTTGCACGTCCGAGAAGGCAGCTCTTCATTTGCAACAAGATAATACCTCTCAGTCTTCCTTGTAAGATAAAACCATTTTTCATCTATGTATACAATGTCAGAGAAATCCTTGAAAATTGGATCTGTATTTATGCTGCTTGGATCAAGCATGGAAAGACACCACCTCAATCTTTCTTTCTTGTTATCATCCTTCAACAATGGCTTTATGCTGTTTGAGTGCATTTTTATATGTCCCTACTTCTTAAGTCTCCAAAATTTAGATTTACTAACATGCAAATGTTTGGACAGATCTTTCAAAGTTGTCCTTCTAGACACAGGGATATCAAGTAGTAAGCTTAGATCAACATGAACTTCCTTATGGCCATAATTAGACCTCTTTTTGGTGACATCAATATTCTCACCTCGTTTGAGGCATTGAATTCCACGTTGTCAAATGCGCCGAACTGTTCGAGGACTAACAGAAAATGATGCAGCAACCTATGCTACAATCTGTTGCGTTAGCTTCCCTTTTTTTACTTCTCAACATAAGAGCTTTAAAAACTTCCCTCCTATTATCATAACTCAATTCCTTCTTGCAAGTGAATGGAATAACATGACCTGGAAAAAAGATCAAATGAAAGAAATTTGTAGATTACACTTAGAAATATATCAGTGACTTGTACTAATACTGATGCCAGGATCTCTAGTCATGATCAAGTGTTATAAGGAACATGATCTATGCCATCTCACAATCTATAATTTCTGAGCCATCAGTTCACCAAATCGAATAATTAGTCAGGAACATCTTGAATCAAAATTAGTAAATACAGATGTAATGCCAACCTGGTATGTGTTAACATGGGTTGCAGAAGTTCTGCCCCTTTAATTCATTGGAGTAGCAAAACCGCCCAAGTAGAACTATTTTGAAAGTTTGTAAGCATAAAGCATTACATGAAGATTCAATGTGAAAGGCAACTAGATGGCCTAGAAATACTAGGAGCTAATAAATCTCTAATTACCTGGTGCTAATCAATCTCCAATTAACTCACTGTTTGCCTGAATACTAGTTGAATTGAAATTGATGAAGACAAAGTACTCGTACAGCTAACAAACTGCTACAGCACGACACAAAAGGCAATCAGAAAGCTCTCAAGCAAGCATATCCCACTCATGCAGGTGATTTGCTACATCCCCATGTGTGTGTGGCCGGCCACGCGGCCATCAAAACCTTATGGCAGAGCATGAATTGTACAAACAAAACAAAAGTTGAGAAAGTCTGAGTAAAGCTTACTGGTAGAACGTGCTGAGCTTTAGTGTGGAGGCTCCGCCACCATTTCTTGATGGAGACTGAGATTCAAATCAACATCTCGCCTAACTTGCAGGAGAGTATGATCTTCATCAGGCACTTGTTCAGCACGACGCTCGTCTAAATCGAAGTCTCGCTGAAGAATATAATCTTCATCAAGCACCTGTTCATCAAGGTGCTCGTTTAAATCGAAGTCTCCCTGAACTTGCAGCAGACTATAATCTTCATCAACCACTTGCTCACCACGGCTCTCGTCTAAATCGAAGTCTCCTAGAACCTCACATCTTGCTTGCCTATTGTGACTTTCTTCGGGGGGCTCGTTTAGATCGAAGATAAACATGGCTTCAAAAGAACACTAAGGAGCAGAGAAGTCCAGAGACTGCAGTGATTGCCTGAGAGGCTAAGAAAGCAAGAAAACGAGCGCCATTCCATCTGTTCTGAAATTTGAATCGGTAGCCCACCATTTTGTTTGTACACGTGGTCTATCTTCTATAGTACATCCTAGGGGCATTTTGGTCTTAATTTTTTTATAGAATGGCTGCCTTGTTCTGTGTGCATGGGTCAAAGTGTCAAATATAGAAAAACAGAGGTTAGGGCTCCCCTCTCCCACATGGCTCCTCTCTCTTCCTTCTTTCTCTCCTCCCGAATCCCACATCGTTGACGCCTCCTATGCTCCGGCGTCACCCATCGACCGCAAGGGAGCATCGGCCACCTCGCTTCTAGCACTGCTCGTCGACTGTCTCCCCTCTCCAGAGCTGGCCGCCTCACGCTTCCCCGATCTTCTATGACAAGCAACTCCATCATGATGTCGATGCGCATGCATATGGGGACGGTCCGCGGAGGTAGTGGGGTGGAGCAGAGGACGGCGCCGGTGCCTGTGGCTGTGGCTGAGGAATCGAGCATGGTGCCGGCGGTGGATCGGAGCACAAATTAGAGGAGCACCAGCCGCGATGTGGCAGAGTAGTGGAGATGCAGCGTTGCGGGCATCGGTGGGAGAGTGGAGAGGGCAGAGACGGCACCGTTGAGAGGAGGAGGTGGGAGTGGCACCGGAGGAAGGAGTTGTGATGTGGCGGCGCTGGTGTTGGGTTGGGGGGAGAGAGGAGAGGTGAGCGGTGCTCGCTGCTCGAGTTGAAGCGAAGGAAGCTCGAGGGGTCCATCCGATCTGGCAGGATAGAGGGAGAGGGGAGAAAGAAGAAAGAGGGGGAGGAGATTGACAGGTGGGGCCTTTGTCTAGCCGTTGGAATATAGACAGTGGGATTTGGAGAGTCTGTTGGAGTGCAAAGCAAATATGGACATGAATTTTTTTGGCCACTTTGCCAGATAAGCATTTGGAGAGCAAGATTTTGAGAGACTCTTAGAGATGCTCTATGAGCATGGCTAGTGTTTATTTGGAGCAAGTCCTATTGGTGAGCTTCAAGGAGTACATGGCAGCTTGTGAAAAATTCTGCATTGTATAGAAATAGCAAAGTTGCTATAGTGGGGGCCACCATGATTAAAAAAAGCAAGATGTGAGGATGGATCTCTTCCTCTCGAGAATTGTTGGCATCTGACAGGCAGGCCCAGATATATTCTCTCTCATCTAAAACCGGACGCTACGGCTGATGTCTGGTGCTACGATAGGAATGGATAGAAAGAAACCTATACTGTGTAGGGTCGGTTCTTGTCCCTTCTCTCTCCTATAGAACCCCCTCTAAATACAACGTTGCGCATGCTCTAACAATACCATGTAAACCAAGTCTAGTTTTTAAATCAAGTAACCAATATATGCTTAGTGCAAATTAATGGAATGCTAGAAATTATACAACAGACCATAGTTTTAGGTGCACTGCAATATGGACTAATTATATTCTTCAAGTTAAAAGTTAATTAAAAATCGATGTATACAATGAAATGGGTCATTTGACGGTATTAGCTAATTTCAGTTTCAACCACGAAAACTCAGGCAAGTCTCTCTTTGATCATGTTGATATGTGATGATGATTCTATTTTAATTAAAACTCTATTTTATAAAAAATACTACTCCTAGTATTGCATTAAAATTGTATTTTCTAAAATAATAATAATATTGATGATGATGATGAGATGATTGACAAACTGATGATGATGAAGATCATTGGGATATTAATATGGTGGATAGAGAGAGCTTAGGGAAGTGATAATTGATGATGGTAGGCCGGGGCTATCTCTATATAAGGTTGCAAATATAAGAACTAATCACCCCCATCACTCGTACCAGGGAAGTGTATAAATTGTTTCGACCATAGATCCGTCTTAAAACAGGAGAGCCTAGTACCTTATTGAAGTCTATTACACTCCATGTGAGTACGTAGTAGTAGGATGGAAGATTATATAAACCCGGTTGAATGCCGATGAGGTGCATTCCAGACACATATATTAGCGCGGTGGTGTGGAGGGCTGTTAGATCTAACATAACTATGGAGTGTAGTAAATGGAAATAGGGAAAAAGTTTTGTACTGTAGCATGTTGTCGCATCCTGTAAAGTGCGACAGTCAAACGTGTAAAGAGTAGCTATGGGTAAAGTGATAAAAGACCCAACAGTGCTAAATAAAATCATGATCCACGCCTGTCTCCTAGATTGGAGGCTCCGGGGAGTTACTACAAATACAAATTCTATTTAATGTTACAAGTGTAATTTAGTTTTTATAAATCTCTTTTTGAAAACTCCTTTATAAAATAGGCTTAGACTCGAGGATGAATTATGAGTGATGATGATGTAGGATATAAGGTATAGAAACAAACTATTAGATTATTATTCATGCATCTATTTTTACTAACAATGACTACCTTAGGGCGAAAGTGCTTACCCTTGCTATGTAAACCTTCTACAGGTGTTATACAGTGTAGAGATAGTCTTAAGACTTCTATGTACGAAAAGATAGTTCTAACTATTTATCTGTTGCGATCTTTAGTGGTGGACTATCATTTATTTAATGGTGGATTATTATTTAGCAAAATAAGATCTTTTTGTTGAACAGTAATCTACAGTCTTGTACTTTTATCTACAATGATAAAAGTATGGGCCCCGTATGTGCATCTTTTTGTCTTGAGTTGAACAAAAAGAAGGTTGTGTAGCAATAATAGTGTAAGTTCGAGAGTACCGAGGCAGAGGAAGGATAGAAGGTGGAGAGTATGTCATGCCAACGCTAGCTCTAAGAGAACAAGAAACGCATGCTAAAGGTAACATAAGTTATCGGAGAAAGAATAGAACAAGTTAGGGGATAAAAAGAAGCATAAGCCTCTAAGTATCTAAGACGTTCAAAACTTCAAATATGGTTAGTAAATAAGAAGAGATCAGACAAATGAAATATTCCGGATAACTAAACCATTAAACCAAACCAATTCCGTTTACTAGTAGTGATCAAGTGAGAAAAACAATACTCATCCGTAGACGTGATCAGTGTAACAAAACGAAAAAAAAAAGCTTTCCCCGATCATGACATCACGTGATGAGGCCCGCTCTGATGATGTCCAGTAGGGATGAAAACGGTCGGAAACGGTCGAAAACGGTATTACAATATAGAAAACGAAAACAGTCGGTACGGGATTTTTCTATATTTTAGTAAATAATGAGGACAAAAAATGGTTGAAAATGATTGTGAAACCAATTGAAAATGACAATTTTTTATGTTTTGCCAAATTCGAAAACGGTCGAAAACGGTATTATAATATAGAAAACAAAAACGGTCGGTACGGGATCTATCCCGTTCAGTTTCATCCCTAATGTCCAGTAAGCCTACCAAGCCCATGTAATTTGGTCCAGTGTGTTGCATGCTGCGAACCAAACCCATCTTTTCTTCCAAAAATAAAAATTAAAAATATACAATTTTTTAAAAAGTTTTGTAAATATATATAATGAGAGAAAGAATATTGGAATATATACATGTTCCGCGGACAGAGGCGCGGCACCGAGGCGGTGCCGTCCCGCCGTCGCGCGGCACCGCTCGGTGCTGTGCCCCCGTTCCGTGGTACCGCTCGATATCCGCACGTCTTATGTGCGCCACTGCAGCCTACCGCCAACTTGTCCGATGCCTCGTATTGGGGCCACGGCACCGTATCGGCTGCGCGCAAGAGCAACGTGGGACCAAGGCGGTGGCATTTCTCGAACACGCGCCACCGTGGTCCCGCTCAGCCCCGTGCGCCATCGGCTGCGCGCACCACTGGATGCGAAAAAGAACTCTGCAAAAATTCAGTGCGTGGCATAACGTAAAAAAATTACTTCTAACCAACATAGCTAATGCTCATAATTAAGCTAATGCTCATAATTCTTGATGCGCCACTAGATTGCATATATATAGTCAGTAACCAATATAGGTAATGCTCTAATTAGGCCGTGACTTGCATGCTCTAATTAGGCAGGACAATTAGGCCGAGCACGGTGGCGCTTCGCCTTTCCGCGGCACCGCTCCATCGCCACGGTCTCGCGCAGTGGCCGCGCGGCATCCTGCGGTGGCGCGCGTTTGGCCGACGGCACATATATATTTCTGTAAATTCCTCCCGTTTACGTGTATATATGCAAAATACAAGAAAAAAAATATTTTTTCAAATTTTTTTCTTTCCCTTCGGTCAGTTGTCCGTGGGCCATGGCCTCCGCTCCGTAACAAAAAAAAAGAAAAAGGAAAAAAAAAAGGAAAAGGCGAAGAATCGTTTCTGCAGCTGCTGGAGGCTGGAGCTCGGCGAGACGATCTCCCCCGTGCCCTCCGGCGATCTCCCCGTCCCCTCGCGAGTTCGCGCGCCGCCTGAGCCGAGCAGCGGCGCGCCGGCGTCCTGCTTCTTCCGTCGCATCCTCGCCGGTAAGAACCTGTACGCACACGCACACCCTCTCTCTCATCCCTCTCTGCCCACACCACCTCGCTTTGCCTTAACCTTAGCCTCTCTTCTAGATCTGGAAGCTGCTTTTCTCTTTGCCTTCTTTTTTGCTGAATGGAATGGAATGGTGGATAGGTTAATGATTTGTGATAATTATTTAAGGGTACAAACGAGTGAATTAACTAGTACTTCTTTCTCTCCTCCCTTAACTCTCTCGCACAGGCAGGAGCTGCAGCTAGCAATCTTCTTCCTTCCCTTTGCTTGCTGCTGTTAATTGTTTCTTCCTCCCCAAAATCTCTACACCAACTTGGCTGCTGCACAAGTGCCCATGGCGACCATGGATGCCGACGCCAGTCTCTCCTACTACTCCCTATGCAACCCCAACCCACATGCCAAGTGGTGAATCCCTGAGGCTAGGATGGGAGCTCACTCCATGAATTCCCAGGCTCAGCCGTCATGGCTGCCGCCCTTGGTGCTCAGCACCACCGAGGGCCAGCTCTCAGGTAGGTGCTACCACTTTTTCCCCCTTCCAATTCCCATAGTGGATTTCAGGTATTGAGCTATTAAATTAGAGCAAGGCCTTGTGCTTGGATTTGGGGATTTTGTCCTAATTTCAATCTAGTGCTAAGCTATTTTTCTTGCAGCCAAGCAAAGTGATTTGGCTACATTTCAAATCGACCTAAACAACTGGAATAATTTCCTATAAGAGCTAGTGTGATTTACGTGCTGAGCTACTAGGGGGATTTGTTAGAATGTAAGAATCACCTTCTTGCCAGATGAAGGTTTACTCCAATTTTTCCTTGTGATGGTTGCCACCAGGTCTGCTTCTTCCGGATCAACTCCAGTTGCTCCTGGTCAGCCTCTCGATCTCCCCTACCTGGCCATTTAGTGGTGACTAGGTAAATATGTGGCTTTGATGTGCTGTTGGCTTGGATTCTAGGAAACTACTTGTAGACTGAGATGAAGAGCCCTTACTCTGATGGTATAATGCAATGGCGCAGGTTCTTCCTTCTCCTAGTGAACCGATGGTGGTGCTGCAGGTCAGTAGCTTGGTGTTGATAGGCTAATGATCTTGGAAATTTTGAGCGAAGGAAGATGGCAGTAGGGAGGATTGGTCTGCTAGTTTAGAAAAAAAAAATTAAAAATATACATTTTTTTAAAGTTTTGCACATATACATGCAAATTTTTAGAAAGTGTAGTAAAATACATGTGCCGCGCGACGGTGACGTGCCACTGCGGCGGTACCGTGGCACAGCCGCGCGGTACAGCTGGTGGTGCGCTGCCCCGCGCACGGCACAGATGCGGTGGCGCACGTAGGCCGTGTGGTACCGCGCAGGCATCCCATGGCACCGCCGTCCCCTCCGCGGCCCGTGGCATTGGTGCTCGTCCGTTGCACGCCAACGCCCAACACCGGAGCAGTGCCGCGTAGCGGACGTGCGCCACAGCCTGGCCCGCGGCCGACAAGCACCACCCCCTCGTTGGCGCGCACTAGGCGCGGGACACTGCTACTTCCTTCTTTCACCCTTAACCATAGCCCTTAACCAAAAGCAAAAGCGTGGTACATATCTCTCCTTTCATATGTTGTGTCTCCAGAGCCTCTCCAAACCGCTTTGCATCCTAACAATACTCAATAGGTTCGATCATTTTACAGATTCACGACCCTGTCTTAGGGTAAGCCCTGAGTATTCATAGGTGTTTACTCTGAAAATAGAGCCTGTGAGTTTGCAAATTGTGCAAACCTATTGAAGCTCTCAACCTTAGCTCGATACGTAAACTCTCTAATTTTCTCACCACTATCTCTCTTGCATTTTTTCCAATGCATGACCATATGTTCCTTATATATGTAGCCAGCGATCATGAGCATTGTACGCAAATAATGCACCGGTCTCGCGCATAGTGGTGAGAAAAGATGTGGAGTATCTTTTGGGCTATCAGTGGTCTCGTGCATTATTTGCGTACATGCATTTTTCTCACTGGCACTTGCATCTTTTGGTAGTGCACGTCGTTGTCATTCATTTACAATACTTCAGGACAAAACACTTTCGGCGCTACGATTCCTGCTGTTGGCGTTATTGTCCTGAAGTGGTGCTCTCACTATCCTCTGCCTTTTATAAAGCATCGGTTCGAATAGATGAGCCACATAACTTATTGGAAAACACTGATTGTAAACGCCCTGGTATACTTGCAGAATATTAGACCAGGTTCTTGAGTAGGAACCTTGTGCAGTTCACATCTCTCATAAAGTTCATGCCACAAGAATCTGTTTTGAGAATTTGCAAATGTGATACTGGTACGGTCATCTATAAAGGTTAATTTATTCATGCAAATATTATGCGCCATTTGATGATATGTTATTTTCGTTAGCCAGCTTGAAATGCCATTAATTTAGCCAATGCAACCAATGAGTTTGGAATTTAGCATTTTGTTTGGACGCTCAGACCATTTGGGCACCCTAAAAGGATTGTTTCTTCAATTTAAGCTAGCCACCTCAACTTGCTCGTGCTGCTCCTTCGCCCGTATGTATTGTGACCTGGTATCAGCTTGTGTTATCATCCGTGCATCAAACAACAGTCTCTCCGTGTTAATCCACATTGTGAATGCACACATCCTTGGCTCTGCCTGTGTAATAGGCTAAATTTTGTTCATTGATATGATAGATTAACTGATGATTACAACGATTAATGAAAGAAAATTTAAAGCCGAACTTACAACGAAGTCATTGTCGACATTCGAACAAATGAAGTACCTCATCTCCAAAGTATCTTGTTTAAGGAAGTTGTAACTTGGCAATGGCCATCGTATGCACACTTAAGACACTCTGTCCATGGAGGAAGGCCTAGATGATTACTTCTCTAGTCGATTTGTTCTGCCTCCATTCGGCGCTTGTACTCCTTTTCGCGCATATATTGAGCTCTTGTTTCAGTAGGTGCGTATCACCATGTTCCATCGAATTGTGGATTCTTCGTGCCAATCCATTTAATGTATTCGCACATTCTTATATCGTTCTACGAACAAATATATCAGTTGTGTTTAAACTATGTTGTACACCTAAACAAAGAGTTAAAATAGGTGTGACAAACAATCCATTCTTTTTTCTGTTTGGACACATTAAGAATCTCCTTCCACGAATGCTCGACAACATGACTGTTTCAAGTTACCAACGATCACCACGGTGGCACATTAGACGGTTCGTCCAAGGTGGGATGAGTCCTTTGAACGGATCCCTACTCTAGTCATGATGTTCATGTCCTCAACGTCTAGATGCCATTTGTCGTACCTGTACGTACAAATAAAATGTGAAATTCTGAACTCAGTGGTTGCATTGGCCGAATTAATGACATTTTAAACTGGCTAACGAAAATAATGTATCATCGAATGGCGCATAATATTTGTATAAATAAATTCACTTTTGTAGATGAACTTACCAGTATCACGTTTGCATCTCAAAACAGATTCTTGCGCCATGAACTTTATGAGAGATGTGAACTACGCAAGGTTCCTGTGCAAGAACCTGGTCTGGTATTCTGCAAGTGTACCAGGGCGTTTACATTCAGTGTTTTGCAAGGAGTTGTGTGGCTGATCTGTTCGAACCGATGCTTTATAAAGGGCAGAGGATAGTGAGAGCACCACTTCAAGACGACAGAGCCGACAACGGGAATCGTAGCGCCGAAAGCGTTTTGTCTTGGAGTACTGTAAATAAATAACAACGACGCGCACTACCAAAAGATGCAAGTGCCAGCGAGAAACATGCATATACGCAAATAATGTGCGGGACCACTACTAGCCCAAAAGATACTCCACATCTTTTCTCACCACTATGCGCGAGACTGGTGCATTATTTGCGTACAACGCTCGTGATCGCCGGTTGCATATAAAAGAAACATATGGTCATACGTTGGAAAGAGTGTAAGAGTGATAGTGGTGAAAAAATTAGAGAGAGTTTATATACCGAGCTAAGATTGAGAGCTTTAATAGGTTTGCACACTTTGCAAATTCACATGTTTTATTTTCAGAGTAAATACATGCGAATACTCGGGGCTTACCATAAGACAGGGCTGTGAATTTGTAAAGTGATCGAACCTACTAAAGTATTGTTAGGATGAAAATCGGTTTGGAGGGGCTTTGGAGACACAACATATGAGAGGAGGGATCTGTACCAAGCTTTTGTTTAAGGGCCGTGGTTAAGGGCGTGGGGAGGAGGTAGCGGTGTCGTGCGCCTAGTGCGCGCCACAGGGGGTGGCGCTTGTCTGCCCGCGGGACCGGTGTGACGTCTAGGAATTCACCAAAATTTCCAAAGCTAATTTGTGCATTAAATCCTCGTCCAGGAATTAGCCGAGGTACACAAATTGATAATTTGATAAACAGAATCAAAACGATAAACGATAAATACTTACAAAAGAGACACTTAGTCCTCATATAGAAGAAAACAATAGTGGAACGACAATCATAGGGAAGTTTCAGCACCAAGCCCACAGCAACTCAAGTGGGGTATAAGCCAAACATCAAAATCTTCTCTTCGCAAAAATCTTCACTCTGATGATGGTAATATTGCAAGATTGAGTACCACCCACCGTACTCAATAAACCACACAAGGAATGTAAAATAATGTAACAGGATTCTAAAGAAAAGACATAGTATGGTTTATTTACATAAATAACATTTAAAACCTTGTGCATCTAAAAACATTGCAAAACGGTATAGTTTAATTATTATCAACATTAACCCAGTCACCGAACAACAATTCAATGCAGTTTAGGCCCAAACCACAACCCTTTAAACCTAGAGCTATCAAGTTTTCATTAATTTAGTATCATTAATGAGTAGTGTGGGACTAATTACGAAAAACATTGCTAGGCCACCCATTAACCGTGGGCACGACTATTCGAACAGTTTTACTCTGGTCAGAGGTGTACCAATTTGCCCACAATACACAATCCCACAATACGTTACCGTGCACCTCAATACCACCATGGTATCTCGGAAAGGAGTTGTGACAGGATCATCCATGTAACTCGCATAATAGGAGTGTCTCCCGCCAAGCCTCCGGTCTTTGGTAGGGGTAATCAAGTGCCTTTCCGCAAGACGGCTCCACGCCCGAACTCATGGACTTATGACGACTATCATGTGTGGATTTATATCAGTCACAAACACGCCCTGGTGCCTTATACTGAACTCATCACACTTTGAATCCCGCCAATTACCCATTCTAGCTTGTGGTTAGTACAGGTATTGCTTTGCAACAAGTAGCTCGCGAACCGGTCCTTAATTGTTATGAGCACCATTAACATCATTATTATTTCATGTGCTCACAACCCACTATTAGTCAAATTTTAGTTGGCATATTTAATTCATCAACCATGACCAACCGTCGTGAAAACTATAACCATTAATCATTAATTAATCATGAGTAGATGAATAGTTTCCCCATATAAAATGACACTAAAGTTTCTAAACATGGCTAAGCAGAACCTAAATAATCTAGCTAGATCATTAATTAGAAATCTAGCTAGTCAATATTAATTACCCAAAGAATCAAGGTAAAGATATCAATATCAAAATGGCCATAATCAAGGAATATAGGACAATAAATAAATACCCGTAATAATGACATTCCAAAGTTTTGTATGCAATAACGTTTAAAACAAAGTAATTTTTACAACTGGAATCAACATGCTCAAGGGAATTATCGTGTGACTTGCCTTGTAATAGAAAAGTTTTCAGACGATCTTCCGAATTCTTCCTCGGACTTCGCGACCTTCTGAAATGGCGGAAAATATGACTACACGCAAAACGAGGAAAAATCATAAAGAACTTCAAATAAACAATACATGTAGATCATGATTTTAGATAAATTTAAGAAGAATGGGTCAAATCGGAGTTCGGACGGAAAAATATGGCTTCTAGAAGTTCGAATTCAGAGAAAATCCGAAAAGAAATAGAAAAGAAATATTCTCTCGGAATTCAAATATTAAAGGAATTATTTTTTTATGGAATACAGGAGTGGGGCCCAATGTCAGTGACATGGCTCCTAATGGACTAGGTTTATGGGCTTGGGAGAACAGAGGAGTGGTGGATTGGTGATGTGTCCAGCCATGTGGACATAGAAGCTTAGGTGGCTGTCGAGGAGGATGCCACGTGGCGATGGTAGAGATCTAGGGCTGACATGGCATCATTCGGAGAGTTATAGAAATTCGATGGCTTAGATTAGATCTTGGGGGAGCGACGGTAGGGATTTGATCTGAGGGGATTTTATGGTGATCGAAGGGCCCACATTGGATCGGGATGATCCAACGGCCAAGAGGGTTTTAGGAACAGTTGATCGGGCCCGCTTGTCATTTATAGGGAGAACACTGCTGGTAGGGCCCACTCG
Organism: Oryza meyeriana var. granulata; assembly: GCA_003991445.1. NCBI lineage: Eukaryota > Viridiplantae > Streptophyta > Magnoliopsida > Poales > Poaceae > Oryza > Oryza meyeriana. Next base: position 120,242 of record RYFJ01001545.1, read on the forward strand.
TCGGTGTCACAGGGGGAAAGACTCCGATGGGGGCCACATGTCTTCAGCAAAAGAGGGCAGGCACCCGTGCACGACACCGCGTGGCGTCGGCGTCGTGACCGCGCTCATGGCGCAGTACGGACACGCATGGCGAGGGCAAGGCAAGTCCAGCGGCAGAGGGGATGGCGGCAAACGGCAACGAAAGGGATGACAACGTCGGGCGATGATGGTCGACGATGATGACGGCAACCACGGCGGCCCTCGGGAAGAAGGGAGAGAGGAGGCGGGGGTGGTATTTATAGAGGCGGAGGTAGGGTTGAAGGCAACGGCCGCGACAGCGCTCGATGCCGAGATCTGCGACGGCGGAAGCGGCGCAAGAAGGTGGCGGTGGGCCGGGCCAGGCGGCGGTGGTGGCGCAAGGTGGGGCTGAGGCGGCGGTGGGCTGGGCGCAGGCCGGGCTGGCGCTACGCAGAGGAGGAGGCGCAGAGGACCTGGGCCAGAGCGGCTCGGCCGGCCGAAGAAGAAGAGAGAAAGAAGAAGCAAGAAGAAGAGAGGAGGAAGGAGGAAAAATAGTTAGGAAAAAAGAAAAAGGAGAAAAAGAAAAGGTAGAAGGGAAAAAAGGAAAAGAGGGGGTATTTCTAGAGTTTTCCCAAATATGGAAGATTTAGAAAATTGGAGAGAACTTAGGATTAACATTAATCTTCTGGAAATATTTAGAATATTTTCCATGTGGAATATTGGAATGCAATATTGGGATATTTTTGGGAATCAGAATATTTGAGAAATAATTAAACATCCAAAATTCAGGAATAGTCTGGGATTCGAGAATGGAGAATATTTGGTGCGAATTGAGGAATTGGAATATTCGAAATGTAGGAATACTTTGGGGAATCGGAGAACCGAGAATATTTTATGGAGATTGCAAGTTGGAATATTTTGGGAATTCAAAAAACAGAAAATATTTTGTGAGGATATTGCAATATCGGGAATTTTAGAATATTTCAGATATTTGGGATATTTAAGGAATAAGTAAACACCAAAAATATGGGAATATACTGGAATTTCAAAAGAATTTCAAAGAGGGAGAATATTTTGTGGGAATTGGATGGCTGGAACATTTGGAACATTAGGGATATTCAGTATATCGAGAATATTTTTGGGAGTCCGGAATTTGAGGATTCTTATGGAGAAAAGGTTTTGGACTGTCTGGGAATTTGATGTGAGGAAATATAGGGGGTTTTAGGGTTTCGAAATTGAATATATCCGAGAACTCCGGATTTCGGATTTCAATGAGGTTTTTGGAATCGGACTTTTTAAGAAAAATTAGGGATTCGGAAGTGACACAAATTATAGAAAGAGAAGGGAACCAAGATTTGAGAGGAACGAAGAGATGTCAAAGGGTTGGAGCAGGAACGACACGAGAAAGGATTTTGGAATTTATTTAAATAATTACTGAAAATAATCTTTTTAATATTAAAATTAATTTTGGAGCTCTGAAAAATCCGAGAAAATTTCAGAGAGGTTATTTAAACACAAAGAATTTATTAAAAATAAATTCAACAATGATTTATTAAAGATATTTTTGTTTTCTATTTTTACCTTACTTGATTAATTTACTTTATAATTTAATAAAAATTCTGAAAAATCCATTATTAATTAATTATTTAATTCCCAAAAACTCGGGAGATGGCGCACGCGGCACTGCCCAGTACTGGGTGTTGGCGCGTGGCTGACGCACGGTAGCGCCACGTGCCGTAGAGGGGATGGTGGTGCCGCACATCGGTCGCATGCCACCGCACGCGGTGCTACACGGGGCGGCATGCCACTGGCTGTACTGCGCGTCTATGCCGCGGTGGCACGCCACCATCGGGCAGCACATGTATATTACTGCACTTTCTAAAAATTTGCTCGTATATTTGCAAAACTTCAAAAATGTATATTTTTAATTTTTTTCCCTCCTCTTTACTGCTTGGCTCACTAAACTTTTCTCTCTACTCCAATTCTTGGTGGATGCAGAGTGTGGCTACCAAGCAAAATAATGTGATATGTTATGAAATGGAATAGTGCTCATGTGCATATGTTTGTGCTGGCTAGTAGTTGGTGGGAGCTTAATCATCCAGTTATTTATATTTATGTGGTTCGAATAACAAAGTATTTGTACGTGTATTGGTTTGGTACATTAAAATTAATTGTAAAAACTCCATTTTGACACTGATATCGTATATCATTTTTTTTAAAAAAATGGGATTGAGAAGTTTTAGCTTCTAGAAATTTAATCATGACGCTATTTTTTTTATTACAACAGCCATATAAGGTGAATTAAGGTAAATAATTTTTTTAGGATTTAATTAAATGTGGGTTGTTTCAGCACACCGCAGTGCCTCCGAAAATTTCTGGTAGCTAATGTCGCTAGATCCGTTCTCGCCGTCCTCTACCCTTTAACCACTTGATCCATTTGTTCTGCCGTGGATGTCAGCCCATAACATCCCACCAACTTGAGACTTTATTAGGCATTTATATTAGAGCTCAATGGTCACCGCCACTAAGAAGTGTAGAGCTTGCCAGAGAAGAACGTCGTTTTCATCCTTCTTGTTTCTATTGGCTAAATGTTAAAGAAGCATTCTAACGGTGGAAATTCTCTACCAGACTGTCTATACATAACCAATCCCTGACACATGAACCAGCACTATTGCAGAGGATCCGTGTCTGCATTCCAAACCATTGGCTCCAATCCAACACACGTCTCTTTTCTTCAATTTATGTTAACTCCAACCCAACACCCCATCCTAATTTAATACTCCCTCTTTCCCACAAAGACTTTATTTTTACACTTTTTATTTATGATAAGAAATCACTCCTTTAAATACTTACAACAATCCTCAAATTGTTATGCAAGGGTCAATTACTAGAGCTCGGGCACAACAATTAAATCTCTAGGTGAACTCGTTTCTGAATTCTTCTTTTGGTGACTTTAAGAATAGATTGTTACCTAATGATTTAATTATGATTAGAAACCTTGGAGAGGACCATGAATTACTTAGAGAGAGGCTAGGAGGCGGACAAGGCCAGTAAAAACGTTCAAGTCAAGTTGGAGGCCCAATTTATATCGAGCTTGAGTCCATCTCGGATTTCAAGAGTAGTCCTGTGGGTGCTATGGGCCCCGGGTATCTCATGACAAGCATATGAGCTACTCGGATAGAGGGTGGGTCTAGCCTTGTAATTAGGGATATAGCCACACTCGGCAGACTTTGCCTTGTACGATAAGAAAAACAGTCCTAGTTGGGTGCGTTATATCTCTAAGAGGAGATCCCTTGGCCGTAATCCGGTTAGGACTCCTACCTTGTAACCCTGTCTCTCAGTATATAAGGGGAGGCAGGGCGCCCCCTGAGGGCAGGTTGAGTTGGTTCATCAGAATCATCACCATAAATCCTCAAAGGAATAACATCACAACTGGACGTAGGGTATTACCTCACATCGAGGGCCTGAACCAGTATAAAATCTTTCTGTGTTCCTTTGCAATCCGTCAAGTTTCCATCCGCCGAGTAGCTCCATATATTTATTGCCAGTGTAAAACATCGACAGTTGGCGCGCTAGGTAGGGGCTTCGGCGAGATCTACATCTACAAGCAGGATGGATCTAGCAATCGGAGTCGACGGCGGCATATTCTCCCTCGGAGATACAATCTCATTCGGAAGCCTCGACTTCGTCGCCGACAATTTCGGCAACCTCACCTTGGCCAACTCGGACTCGATCCGATCTGCCAGGGAACCGGCCGACTCCGCGCCAGTCGGCCCACACGACGCTGCAGTAACCCTCGTCAACTTGCTGCGGCAATCTTCATCTTGTCCGGGTCTCGGGACAACTCTTTCCTTCGGTGTTCGACTCAGACTTGGCCTTGAGCCGACCAAGATCGAGCTAAGAAGGGAAGAAATCATCAATCTCCCATACAGACTCGGCAACGCCGTGGATATCTTCAGAAAACATCCGACGCGGCAAACCCGATCCCCTGGAATTCGACTCGGATACGACCCAGAGCCGCTCGAGATCGGATCTAGGGAGGTTAGAGCTATAATCACCCCATCAATTATTCCGACTACGACTCTCAGTCGGACTACAACTCTCAGTCGGATTCCGACTCTAAGTCGGACAGCAGTTCGGCAAGCTTCTCCCCGCCACGAGAAATCTTCATGGCATCCAAAGGCCCTACTCCTACTTAGGAATCACGCCGACTACATGAGCAATAAGAGGAGGAGGCCTGCTGACTACGAGAACAACAGGAGGAAGAAGCAAGACGCCTGCACGCCCGCAACGACGACCTACGCAGGGCTGGGCAGACTGCTCAGCAACAAATCCTCCAAACATAAGTCGGCGACCACGACGTCTTCGTTACACCCCAACAGAACATCGTGACCGCTGCAACTCTACTGGATACACTCCAGTTCGGACCTGATCACCAGGCCACTCCGACAATCGCAAGGATAAAAGCCATGCTTACCGCTGCTGCATGTCAGCAGCACCAACAGTCGGGCGATACCCTCATACCGACCAGTCGGTCGGCTTCCCCAACAACAGTCTCATCCGCCTCAAAGCAACGCCGAGCGGCCGGCTCTAGTTGACAGCACACGGAGTCACGCCAAACGTCACTCGGCAACCCCAACAACAATTGGAGGCTCCGAGGCCAACCATGGCGTGACTTTCGGCAGGACATCAACGCTCGCCGCAACCATCGAGAGGAAGACGAGCAACGCCAACTGGAAGACGAGAACGATTGCTTCGGCCTCCGACACGAGCGGTTTTGCCGCCGTATTCAGAGTCGGAGCCCTCATGACGATGAAGGCATACCGGCCTTCACCCAAGAGCTACAACAGGTCGACTAGCCGTCGGGTTTCAAGCCTACAGGAATCGAAAAATACGACGGCAAGACCAACCCCGAGTCCTGGCTCACAGTTTACACTCTGGCAATCCGAGCAGCTGGAGGAAATCACAAAGTCATGGCTAACTACCTCCCAGTCGCTTTAGCCAACTCAGCGAGGACATGGCTAACAGGACTTCCTAAGCAATCAATTGGCTCCTGGGGAGAACTCCGGGAACGCTTCATCGACAACTTCCAGGAGACATACGAGAGGCCATCTTTCGAGCACGACCTACATCAGTTGTATCAAAGGAAGAATGAGTCTCTTCGTGACTTTATCAAGAGGTTTTCTGAGAAGAAGAATTCAATCCGGAAGATCAAGGATGAGGTCGTCATCGCCGCCTTTCGAAAAGGAGTCAAAGACATCTCGTTTATCGACAAATTCACTCGGAAGCCTCCCAACTCTATCAAGGCTTTATTCGACATGGCGAACAAATACGCCGACTTGGCCCACGCTGTTGCTAAGGCCCTCGATGACAACAAGGCACCCTAACAGAAGAAGCGGAAGGGCACCGACGACGCGGTCCCGACTAAAGCTGGGAATCGCAAACGCAAGTCAGACGGCTTCATTGTGGCAGTCGGTCACAACCGTCTTCCACTTCCAACAACTGGTGATTTTCAGAACAACAAGTGACATGCTCGGGGGCTCAAAAGCCCGAACGCAAGGATGGCATCCCTACTCCCAAATACCAAACAGCTAAGTCGCTTTCTGATAAATCTTTCCTCACTTGGCCTCGCCAATGCCGCAGCCGCTTCACCTAATAGGCGTACAAGCTGTACTTTTTTCTGTTTTTTCTCTTAAATGATTGCAAAAGTATTCGAGTAGCATAAATCTTGATCCGTGAAACTTTGCTCTATGAAAGACGAACTCAAGTCACCCAAAACGCGTGTCTGGGAAAGAGCCATGAGCCAACTCTCGACGCTAGGGGGCTATGATTAGTCGGGCAGAGTGCTTAAACGTAAGGGGTCAACTACTCGGAGAAATTAATATCAGTAAGAGGAAGAACACGTATTTACATATATTGTAAAATGGATTTTATTAAGGTGATTGTTTTCATCATCAGATGCTACTCATCCGGTATTTTTATAGCGCAGGGCCAGCTCCGGATACGCGTGACAAGAACTCAGGGCTGCGAGCCTATCTCCTACGCTCAGGGGTTGGATAAGTCTGCCAAAATATATTTGGAATGCTCCATGAGGGCTACTGACCGAGTACTTATGCCGATCAAGACGTCATCTTCCCTGGCTACGCTTCATGTGAGCTGACAACCGACCTCCGGCGCTAGTTGGGGGTCGTATACTACTCGGCTGGGTGAGGTACGCCCCATGAGGGTCGTCAGCCGAATCCTACGCTAACGCTAGGTTCGGGTACCTTATTCGGTCGCAACTCGGCTAAGTAGGGTACGCCCCATGAGGGTCGCCAGCCGAATCCTATGCTAATGCTAGGATCGGGTACCTTATTTGGTCACAACTCTGTCAGGTTAGGTACGCCCCATGAGGGTCGTCAGCCGAATCCTATGCTAATGCAAGGTTCGGGTATCTAGCTTGGCTATAACTCTGTTGGTAGGGTATGTCCCATGAGGGTCGCCAGCCGAATCCTATGCTAATGTAAGGTTCGGATACCCTGCTCGGCTTTCTTGAAGTCAGAGAAGACCTTTGTCGTCAAAGCGCATCCGGAGTTCTCATGCACCGCGTCACACCTGAGGAGGGTAAGCAGATCATGCTATATACTTGCTCAGGCATCTGTGGCAACCGGGCTGCATCCAAAATATAAGTCGGAAAGGCTTGCAGATAAGGATTCTTCTAGCTGATTGAGGTTACTGACGCTAGAGTACTCATCCTGACATGTGATGGATGCTACTCTTATAGAGCCTACGCTGGGTGGGTCGGTTTAGATTGACTTATTCGGTAGTAAGCCATCAAGATATGAGTTTCTACAGTAGCACGCTCCATGTGGGCCGCTCGCGGGCTGTGTTAAAATCACGGCGCTGGTGCTACCAACAGGAACCGATGAGGTAAATAGATATGCTTTATAAAAGCCTTATTGCTAAACACATGTGTTTGGGTATCTGTCTTATCCACCAGGTTTCGAGGATATATCCTTATAAGGATCACAAGCTGGTCTTAATTAAAATTGGGGATGCAGGTATCTTTCTCGAGTACACCTGACCACGCAATGGATTTATTTTCATAAAGTGGTACTCGGCCTACATGCTTGGCCACTAGTTGCTATGAGCAATATTATTCCAGCCGATATGACGCTGAAGAGTCTAACTTTCGAGTAGTGCACTACTCGGGAGAGATTATAAACCTTCTTTCCAGCTGACATGACGCTGAGGAGTCTAACTTTCGAGTGGGACGCCACTCGGGAAAGACTATAAACCCCATTTCCAGCTGACATGAAGCTGAAGAGTCCCATATATGAGTGGCATCCTACTTGGCAAAGACTATAAATCATATTCCGGTTGACATAATACCGAAGAGTCTCATATACCAGTAGTATACTACTCGGGAAAGACTACAAGGTTAAAGATATTTGACTTTATGTTTAATTGTTTTCACAATTAAGTATAAAGTCGGGGGCTACACGTAGTAGGTATGCCTATTCGGCGCACACTATTCATACATCTACATGAAGCCCTTCATAGCCTCGCTGTCAGCTAACATGAAGCAGGGCTCGGAAGAAGAAGCACTCGGACAAAGAGTACTCAGGAGCAATGCACTCGGGAAGACTTTATCGTGGAGGGTGAGCACTCGGCATCAGCTGTGACTCAACTATGAAGGTCTCAGAGGCTACTGTGGGTGCCATGGGCCCCGGGTACCTCATGATAAGCATATGGGCCACTCAGATAGAGGATGGGCTTAGCCTTGTAATTAGGGATATAGCCACACTCGACAGACTTTGCCTTGTACGATAAGAAAAACACAGTCCTAGTTGGGTGCGTTATATCTCTAAGAGGAGATCCCTTGGCCGTAATCCGGTTGGGACTCCTACCTTGTAACCCTGTCCCCCAGTATATAAGGGGAGGCAGGGCGCCCCCTGAGGGCAGGTTGAGTTGGTTCACCAGAATCACCACCACAAATCCTCAAAGGAATAACACCACAACTGGACGTAGGGTATTACCTCACATCGAGGGCCTGAACCAGTATAAAATCTCTCTGTGTTCCTTTGCAATCCATTAAGTTTCCATCCGCTGAGTAGCCCCCATATATTTATTGCTGGTGTAAAACATCGACAAGTCCGCACTAAAATCGTCGCCCAGATTGCATATAAACTCCGTTTTCAACGTTCTACATATGTACGGAAAGCTAAGGAGATAAGCTTTCCAATGGATTCGGTCCCACGTCAAAATTCTTTACGAGTTAAAAGATATCGTCGAACAAGAGGGTGAACAGAATTTGCTGGGGTGCTGCGTCACCGTCTTTTGGGCCGTTAGGCCTTGTATCGTGTCAGTCCATTAGGGATGCGTCCAGGGGTTCTTAGCCGACCCTAGACCCTATATATTCAATAGAAGTCGTCGAATTAGGGTTGTGTTTTGCTTAGATTATTCTACCATTGCAGTTTCGCTGTCTAGATCAGTTTGTAAAATCCAACTTCGTGTGCTAAACATTCATCTATAATTCAGATTGTGTTCTTACTTGTTCTTGCAAATTTCTTCGATTGTTTGCAGGAGCAAAACCTTCGTGGTTAGGTGGACTGCATGAGAGCGTGGCCGATAACGACAAGACGCGCGGGTGTAGCGAGTGCGAGGTGACGATCTGCTGATCGGAAGCCTCAAAACGTGAACTTCTTCACGTCGTCAAATCGAACCTATCGGAAGATTGGGCACCTAGTCTCGCATCAAGTGGTATCAGAGCACAGGTTGCCCGATAGGTATTATCTGTTCTCATCTATCCATCTTTGTTTCTTTTACCTAGATTCTAGAAAACCTAAAATTACCATCGTGTTCTTCGTAGTGTTTAGGTTTATCCCCTGTCCAAACCCCTTTGTGCCTTTGCAAAATTTATTTTAGTTTCGCTTTGTTGAGTCGTGTTCGTGGTTCTAGTTCTAGCTGTTGCGTTGCGCGAGAGCCTACCTTGAGAGATCGAGTTCTACTCGGTTTCGAACTGCAAGCCGCCTTGAGCTTTTAACCCGTTTTTGCAAGCCTTTTTAGATAGGTCGCAAGCCGTCTTGTGTCAATCGCTCTGCATTGCTAGCTTTCTTGTCAGCCCCGCTTGACCTATTGGCACTTATACTCTAGCCGGAGCAACAGGGTTGATCTATGAAACCCTAGTTCACACTACCTGTCTTAGAATAGCCATAACTTTTGCATACGGACTCGGAATTGGGTAAACTTTATATCTGCGGATATCTACAGAAAATTTTACATCTGCTCCTTCCTTACTATGTCAGGTTCGGCCGATCTAAAATCGTGAAATTTAGCCTGCAAGACTAAGTTTTCAAGCTCCAAAGTTCCTGCACGCTTTTCAGAACGCCTCTGCGTGTTTTTCCAGGGTCACTCCGTGCATTATATCGAGTTGCCAATTTTTGTGGTTGCTTCTTATGTACTAGGTGTACTCCTAGAAGAGAAAAAAAGAAAAAAAGAAAAAAAGGGAAGAGAAAAAAAAGAGAAAAAAAGAAAAAGAAAAGGATAGAGAGTTGTTCTAAGTCTTTTATTTCTTACTCTCGCTTGTTAGGCTGGTTCTAGGAACGTGTCTCGGCCAGTGACTGCTACAAGTATCTGGAACACTTATTCAGCTTTGCTATTCTGCTATTGAATTTTGCTAACTCTTGCTACAATACACTGCCTTCTTGAGATTCACACACTTCTGGTCAGTACAGGTTGATCCTCGCAATCGTATCCTTGCCGTCGTCAAACATCACACCTCTCTGAGTTGTACCGTCTGCTTCAATTGGTAAGATTTTTGTAAGAGTAAGGTAAGACACTTGAGAGTGTTCTAGTGTCTAGTGGTTAATAGGGATCATACTTTTGTGCTGTTTGTTTCCTATTTTCTACTAACCATGGCAGGTGAGATGAATGATTTTGCTGATTGTGCTTCAAAAGAGGAGATCACTAAACTGGATCAAAAGATTGTAGCTGCCATGAATGCTATGCAGGAAGACCTCCAGGCTGTAGTGGGGAGCATTATCACCCTCACTAACAGCATCGAGCAGTTGGCAGCAAACCGTCACCCACCACCACTTGTTGATGATGATGGAGGTAATGAAGAAGAGGAAGCCGACAATAGCGACGCACGCGCCGTATTGCGTGACGAGCGCCTACGACAACGGCTGCGATTCAACCGACAAGGTATAGGAGGTAACCGTCACCAAGGACTAGGTAATGATGATTCTTTTGCTAAAGTTAAATTTACCTTGCCTTTCTTTTCTGGAAAATATGACCCTGAGGCTTATTTAGATTGGGAGATGACAGTAGAGCAGAAGTTTAATTCCCATCTAGTTCCTGAAATTCATAAGGTTAGACAAGCAACTAGTGAGTTCAAGAACTTTGCTATTATTTGGTGGAGTAAACTAGTTAAATCTGGCCTAGAACCTGACACATGGGATAGATTGAAGAGAGCTATGCGGGGTAGATTTATTCCTCCATTCTTTAAACGAGATTTACGAAAAAAGTTACAATGTCTAGACCAAGGTGATAAGTCTGTAGAACAATACTATCAAGAACTATAAATAGGCATGTTGTGTTGTGAGGTACAGGAAGATGAGGAGGATAAGATGGCTCGGTTCTATGGGGGATTGAGACGTAAAATTCAGAACATAATTGCCTATAAAGAATACAATTTTATTAACCAGTTGTTCCATCTAGTTAGCTGAACAGAAATTGTAGGGAAGACAACCAATGAAAAGAAATAATTGGGGCATCACGTCTACATCAAGGCCTCCCTTTGGGTCCGGAAAAAGTACCTCCACCACTGTCCAGACTACTACACTTTCTACCAATCGGGCGCAATCATAGGCATCAGCGCCAACATCCCGTGCTACCGAGGTAAGTAAATCTGTTTGTTCGCAGGCACCGCAAAAAGTGCATCATCGGTTGCTTCCACGGGGCAAACAAGAGATATCCAATGCTTCAAGTGCAATGGGATGGGGCATGTGCAACGTGATTGCCCGAACCAGAGAGTTCTCATTGCTACATATGATGGTGACTACACTAGTGTCAGCGATATTGAAGAAGAATTAGTAGATACCACTAACCACACTGGAGACGAAGACCACAGCGATGACGGTGTTGAGCAAATAGGTGCTGCGGATATAAGCCAGAACTTGAGCATTGTAGCACAACGGGTGCTAAGTGCTCAAATGGAGAAGGCGGAGCAAAATCAGCGCCATAACTTGTTTCAATCCAGGTTTGTTGTCAATAATAAGGCATGCCGTGTTGTCATTGATAGTGAGAGTTGTAGCAATCTTGCTAGCTCTAATTTGGTTGAGAAGCTTGGTTTGTCTATACAACCACATCCACGGCCTTACTACATCCAGTGGTTCAATTCTTGTGGTAGGTTAAAGGTAAGCAAAGTTGGGAGGGTACAATTTTTCGTTGGAAATTACCATAATAGTGCAAAATTTGATATTGTGCCTATGCAAGCATATTATTTGCTGTTAGGTAGGCCTTGGGAATATGATAGAGATGTATTGCATCGTGGTAGAACTAACACTTACACCTTCACACACAATGGTAAGAAGATGGAGTTGCTACCAATGGCTTCTGCTGAAATTCTGAAAGATGATGTAGCACGTGCTGAAAATAAGAGGAGATTAAATGAATCTAAGTCTGAAAATCAGCAAGTAGCTAAAGATGTTTTTCCACCAAAGAAGGGGAAAAAGGACCCACATGCTAGGAACGATACACTTAGGTTGAAAGGTGCTTCCATGTTAGCTACTAAATCTGAAATTTCTGAGTTAATTGCACATGAGTCTATTTACTATACTTTCATTTGCAAAGATACTTTCTTTACACTTAAGGATTTGCCTCCATCTTTGCCACGTGCAATTGCTAACCTTTTGCAGGAGTTTGTTTATGTATTTCCAAGTGAAATACCCCCGGGGCTGCCATCTATGAGAGGAATTGAGCATTAAATTGATTTGATCCTAGGAGCTGCATTGCAAAACCGTGCGTCGCACAGGACCAATCCTGAAGAGACTAAGGAGATTCAGCGTCAAGTATAAGACTTGCTTAAAAAAGGGTATGTATGTGAGAGTCTTAGTCATTATGCTATTCCTGTTATTTTGGTGTCTAAGAAAGATAGGTCATGGCGCATGTGTGTGGATTGTAGAGCCATTAACAACATAATTATTAGATATCGTCATCCTATTCCTAGGTTAAATGATATGTTTGATGAATTAAGTGGCTCTGTTGTGTTATCTAAAATAGACTTGCGTAGTGGATACCACCAAATTAGAATGAAATTGGGTGATGAATGGAAGACTGCGTTTAAAACGAAATTTGGTTTGTATGAGTGGTTAGTTATGCCTTTTGGTTTAACAAATGCCCCTTCTACTTTTATGTGACTCATGAATGAAGTTTTACGTACTTTCGTTGGTAGATTTGTGGTAGTTTATTTTGATAATATACTGATTTATAGCAAGTCTTTAGATGAACATAAGGAACATTTACGTGCTATTTTTATTGCTTTGAGAGATGTACGCTTGTTCGGTAATCTCGAGAAGTGCGCTTTTTGCACGGAATGAGTTTTATTTCTTGGTTATGTTGTGACTCCATAGGGAATTAAAATTGATGAGACCAAGATTAAAGCAATTAAGAGTTGGCTGATTCATAAATCGGTTACACAGGTGCGGAGTTTTCTTGGGCTAGCTAGATTCTACCGTCGCTTTGTGAGAGATTTCAGCACCATTGCCGCACCCATGAATGAGCTCACCAAAAAAGGCGTTCCTTTTCAATGGGGACAAGTACATAAAGACGTCTTCAATTTGCTTAAAGAGAAGTTGACTTATGCACCGCTACTCCAACTCTCTGATTTTGGTAAGGTTTTTGAACTTGAATGTAATACAAGTGGAATTGGGATTAGAGGTGTTCTTATTTAAGAGGGTAAGCCTGTTGCATACTTTAGTGAGAAGTTGTCAGGGTCTAGTTTGAACTATTCCACCTATGATAAAGAATTGTATGCTTTGGTTCGAATTTTAGAGACTTGGGAACATTATTTATAGCTGAAGGAATTTATTATACATTCTGATCATGAGTCTCTGAAACATATTAGAAGTCAAGCAAAATTGAATAAAGACATGCTAAGTGGGTAGAATTTATTGAATCTTTTCCTTACATCATCAAACTTAAGAAAGAAAAGAATAATATGATTGCTGATGCTTTGTCTAGACGCTATACCATGCTGTCTCAACTTGATTGTCGTATATTTGGAGTTGAATCGATTAAGGGACAATATGAACTTGATGTTGATTTTAAAGACGTGTTCTTAAATTGTAAAGCGGGATGTACATGGAATAAATTTGTGCTTAATAATGGATTCTTATTTAGAGCTAACCGCCTATGTATTTCAGTTGGATCCGTTCGTCTTTTGTTGCTGCAGGAGGCCCATGGAGGAGGTTTGATGGGTCATTTTGGCGCTAAGAAAATGGAGGAAGTTTTGGCCACACACTTCTTTTGGCCAAAGATGAGGCGAGATTTAGAACGTTTCATGGCTCACGGCACCATATGTCAAAAAGCTAAGTCTCGTTTGAATCTACATGGTTTATATATGCCTCTTCCTGTTCTTTCTATTCTTTGGACAGATTTATCTATGGATTTTGTTTTTGGATTACCTAGGATAAAGAGGGGAAGGGATAACATTTTTATTGTAGTGGATCGATTTTCTAAGATGGCACACTTTATTCCTTGTCATAAAAGCGATGATGTTGTTCATATTGCTCATCTTTTTTTCAAAGAGATTGTTCGCTTGTATGGTATGTATTCTACTATTGTTTCAGATCGTGACGCTAAATTCTTGAGTCACTTTTGACGTACACTTTGAAATAAATTAGGTGCAAAGCTGCTATTTTTTAAACATGTCACCCACAAACTGATGGACAGACCGAGGTTGTGAATAGAACATTATCTACTATGTTGCGAGCTATTTTGAAGAAGAATTTGAAGATGTGGGAAGAATATTTGCCGCATGTTGAATTTGCATACAATCGGGCAGAACACTTCACTACCAAGGTCAGTCCTTTCCAGGTAGTGTATAGATTTAATCCCCGTGCTCCTATTGATCTTTTGCCTTTTACCTACTACTGAGCTGACACATTATAATGCTAAGCAGCGTGCTGATTTTATTTTGAAAATGCATGCAACAACTAAAGAACATATTGAAAGGATAAATGCAAAGTATAGAATTGCTGGTGGTAAAGGTAGAAAGTAAGTTACTCTTGAACCGGATGATTTAGTGTGGTTACACTTAAGAAAAAATAGATTTCCAGAGCTTAGAAAATCTAAATTGATGCCTAGAGCTACTGGTTCTTTTAAAATAATTGAGAAAATTAATGATAATGCATATACACTTGAGTTGCCTCCCGAGTTTGGGGTTAGTCCCAACTTTAACATTTCAGATTTAAAACCATACTTAGGAGAAGAAGATGAGTTTGAGTCGAGGACGAGTCCATTTCAAGAGGGAGAGGATGATGAGGACATCACTTCTTTGGATACTTACAACAATCCTCAAGTTGTTATGCAAGGGCCAATTACTAGAGCTCGGGCACGACAATTGAATCTCCAGGTGAACTCGTTCCTAAGTTCTTCTTTTGGTGACTTTCAGAATAGATTGCTACCTAATAATTTAATTATGATTAGGAACCTTGGAGAGGATCAGGAAGCACTTGGAGAGAGGCTAGGAGGCGGACAAGACCAGCAAAGGCGTTCAAATTAAGTTGGAGGCCCAATTTATATCGAGCTCGAGTCCATCTTAGATTCCAGGAGCAGTCCGTATTAAAATCATCGCCCAGATTGCATATGAACTCCGTTTTTGACGTTCTACATATCTACGGAAAGCTAAGGAGATAAGCTTTCCAATGGATTTGGTCCCACGTCAAAATTCTTTACAAGTCAAAAGATATCGTTGAACAAGAGGGCGAATAGAATTTGCTGGGGTGCTGCATCACCGTTTTTTGGGCCGTTGGGCCTTGTATCGTGTCAGAGTCCATTAGGGATGCGTTCAGGGGTTCTTGGCCGACCCTAGACCCTATATATTCAATAGAAGTTGTCGAGTTAGGGTTGGGTTTTCCTTAGATTATTCTGTCATTACAGTTTCGTTGTCTAGATCGGTTTGTAGAACCCTAACTTCGTGTGCTAAACATTCATTTGCAATTCAGATTGTGTTCTTACTTGTTCTTACAAATTTCTTCGATTGTTTGCAGGAGCAAAACCTTCGTGGTTAGGTCGACTGCGTGAGAGCGTGGCCGATAATGACAAGACGCATGGGTGTAGCGAGTGCGAGGTGACGATCTGCTGATCGGAAGCCTCAAAACGTAAACGTCTTTATGTCGCCAAATTGAATCTATCGAAAGATCGGGTACCTAGTCTCGTATCAATTTGTTCTACCATGACTTTAACTTTAAAGTAATTATTGCGTTGGAGTTTATAAAAGTGAAAGACAAATGCATTGGAGTTTGTGAAAGTAGGGAACATATGTATTAGAATTTACTAAAGTAAAGGGTATTATAGTCTTTTTAGTTCTGTATTGGTATGTGTGAGATAAAAAAGATTTTATCATTTTTTAGGATGGAGATAGTAAAATCTCAGTCAACAAGATGGCAAATGCCTATCTGGCCACACACACACATACTGACATACAAACCGTACATCACTTTGGCATGCGGCCACTGTACAAGTGTAGATCGGCAGGAGCATGCAACCATGCATGTACACCAATAAGCTCAGCCTCACCATCCCTGTACCTCCTACAATTAGCAACTCCACCCCGCTAATTTCTTCTCCACAGCCGGCCGGCGGTGCGTGCGTGCGCCGGCATGTCCAGCCCAGTGAGCCGCGTCGGCAGCGACCTCAGCCACAGCACCTACTCGGCAGCAAGCCACGGCGGCCACAGAGCCAGCGATGACGACGACGTCGCCAAGGCGAAGCAGAGGCTCTCGCTTCTCTTCTCCGGCGTTGGCACGTGGAGAAGAAGCGTGGACAGCGGCGGCGCAGGCAGAGGGGATCAGAGCCGCAGCACTTGCAGCAGCAAGCGTCAGGTCAAAGGCAACAGCCGGCGAGGAGGAGGAGGGTTAGACATAGCGTAGCTGGTGAAGAAGTACGCGTCCATGGTGGAGCATCTCTTTGCGTCGGCCTTCTCCAATGGTCGTCGTGGGGTGAGCGGGAGGAGGAGGGAGCTGCGACCGAGGCCGCACTCGTTCACCTCCGGCCGCCGCCGGGGAGCGAAGCGTAACGAGGGGAGGTTGTTCTCGGCGCCCGCGTCGCTGCACGAGCCGCCGGTGATTAGCGGGACCTGTCGGTGAAGGCGTCGACGTCGTCGGAGGAGAGCACGATGGAGGAGCTGCACAGCGCCATCCAAGCCGCCATCGCGCACTGCAAGAACTCCATCGCCGTCGCCAAGCTGCAGGCCTCCGCAGCCGGCGACCACGCCAACCAGTGCAAATGCTGACGGCGTGACTCGATCGGTGGTGACGTACGTTCGCGTGTTGTACCATACGTGTTGCACCGCGTACGTCACGGGATCAGCTTGTGAATGTTCTCGGTTACTGCAATAAGTGGCTATCCGTTTACTGCAATAATATTAGTCTGAAAATATGACTATCAGATTCTACAGAATCCGTTTTCTCATACGGATACAGCGACCGTTTTCTCATACGGATATAACGGGTTTTTGCAAGTGAGTGACGGGCCTGCCTAGAAGAAAGTGTACGTGAAAATACTCTTTTCTCAGATGGGCCTGTCACCGCTTGTGAAGATAATAAAAATATATGGTATAAGAGTCTTAGGACTTATATTTTTAAACGGAGGGGGTTAACTAGTAGTCTTTTAGCTGAATGTTCAAATAAAGTTTTTTCTTTTTTTTTACCTAATATTTGATAACCAGTAGTCTAGTATTCATCCCCACGAATATGGATGGGCCTAACCGACTAGGACTAGGAGAAGCATCACTGGGCCTTCTACCTGCCTCACCTTCCCGTCGCTGCCTATGATGTCCAGGCCGCTTCTATCAGCTATGGACCATGGCCTGGCCGGTAACTAAGGTGGTGTTTGAATTGACTTATTATCCTAACTTATAAGTCACACGTAAACGAAAAACGTCATTAGCACAAAAACTTAAAAAATAGATCTATTTGATTTTTTTAAAGATACTTTCATATAGAATTTTTTTTTATAAAAAACAACGTTTAGCAATTTAGAAAACAAGGAAATTAAGCCAAGATTTATAAGCCCCTTCGAACAAGGTGTAAGCTTCACTTTCTACTTGGCCATGCGGCCCGCGCACCCGTACGTCGCGCCGCTCCGCTCCCAAAAAGATATTGCCTTCTCATCACTGGTTTGCGTCGCGTCACGAGCCGCGCGGTGCTGGTGTCGAGAATTGACGGCTTGACACACTATGACTACAGAACTCTAGAATCCATAGCGAGATAATGGTAAAAATCCGCAGAACCGCATCAGCCAGCCCATCACCTGAACCAGCCTTTCCTCTTGCGCGGGAGACAGGGTACGTAACATATTGGAGATTTGGAGGAGTAGGTGCGAACGTGCGAGGTGCGTCTACTCTCTCTCCAAGCACTTTTCTGATGACGCATCAGCTGAAAATCTAGTGGCGTGACAGCTGGACTCTGCCTTGCACTGCCGCTGCCCAAATTCTGCTCTACGCAGAAACATTTGTTTTTGTCGCGAGGCCACCGGACAAGCACCCGGGCCGGTCGGCCGGCAGCAGCCAGCCCCGAAGTTTACTAAGGCTCTGTTCAGGGAGTTTAAAGATTTTGAGAAATAATTGGTGAAAAGCTAGCCGACGAAAATTTGGAGAAGTTGGATTTCTCACCTTCTGGCTTTTAGTTTATTATCTGGATTCCACGACTACGAATTTTTAGAATCTAGATTGTTTGGGAAGTTTCTGCCAGCTAGAGATTCTAGTAGAAGCTGCAGCTGATAAAAGCTCCCTCAAATAAGATTAAAAGGACACCGAAAGGCGGGACGGCCATCTAATAAGCAGCATAAAATTTAGCAATCTTATAGGTCGTACCTGCATAGATGCATGTACCATACGCTCCTCTCTCATCGAGGAGCTCAGGAGGGTAGATGAGAGGCCATGCCCCTCGCTGACCTGCCACTCTCTCCAATCTTTCCACTCGCGCTCATGGCGGCTGGGGCCAAGATGAAAATTCCTTAGGACATGTGCAACGCTCCTACATGGCTCACCACATAGGAGGCGTGGCTCCAGCTCAGCAGGGGAAGTGCCCTGAGCATGCCGTGCGCATCTCCTGCAAGCCACCAGTGCCACGGCTCACTCTCACACCTAGAGGCCAAGGAAACGGCTCGGCGAGCCACGATGAGTGATTGCGTGCCTCCATGACATGCTCTCGTCCCGTCCCCAGAGCAAAAAATTCCCCAATCCACCCACGTCTCGCGTGACCTCTGTTGTTCTCCCGCGCTCGGGCTGCCCTATTTTGCTATGTTCCCACGTTGTTGATGGTACTATTCGCTTCAGAGGAGTGGTAAGCCACAAATCCTAACCCTATCCACCGCGCACCTTGTTGTCGTGCTTGTTTAACCTCTGGAATCCTTTTCTCGGTTTAGGTTTCGATGGATCTGACCCCTCTCTGTGGTTTTCTCAACTGCGTGCAAGATTCGAACATGGCAAGCAATTTCTTGCAGACAGCAAGCCAGGCGGCTCCTATGGGTGCGCAGCAGTGGTTCCTCTACGCCCATGCTCCATTCCCTCTCTTCTCCACCTAGTCACCGCCAACGCTCTGGATAGCCAAGTCCCCCTACTTCTGGATCTAGATCTGGACGGCGACATAGGGTGGTGGCTACTCCTAAAGCAGGGGATGATGGTAACAAGAGGATGTACTACACCCACGAAGAGGATCTCAGGCTGGTAAGCCATGTTTCAATTTTCAGTATATTGCTTGCTGTAAAACAACCAAAAGATTTGTTGAGGTAGTTTTGCAGTATAAGATTATGTGTTTGGAATATATAGTATTGCTTGACAGGTCAAAATTTCTGTGACGAGGATTCATAATTTCTGTGATGCGGATTTAAAATTTCTGTGTGAAAATTCAATGCCAACCATTTCACATTCAATTTTGCAGTATAGGTCAATACCCATGCTAAACACATTAGATTTTGTTTTTTTGCCAATGTTGTCTACAAACAATTTTGCAGTTGACTGAACTCCTTGAGGACAGAAAAAAGAGACCATGTGCTATATTTTCAAGTACTAGTATAGACAGGGCAATGTCCTTTTTTTAAGAATATGTTTAGGTACATAATCAGAGGTGATCCTCTAGAGAAAACTATCTTGTGACGTCGCTTGTGAAATTAGGAAATCTGACATCATCTCTGGTTAGGGATGGACATCATGTACATGTATATATACTAGGCCATTGAAATCTGAGAAAATTCTGCATGGACCCTATGAGTAATGCAAAAGGCAACATCAATGGCTCACTGCTTTGTGTAAAACTTAGATATTTAGGTACCTATCGACCCACTTAACCAATAGACTAAAAAAGTAATGGAAGTAAGAGAAAAAAAAGCATATGTAGTTGTTTTAGTTGAACTAATAGTGGATAAATGGACAACCATATTGCTGACCCACTCCATCCTAACCATAAGGATAAAAAACAACAAATTAATTTCTAGAACAACACAAAATTTGAATGATATTTAAAATTCAATGGGCTTCCATCTAACTGAAAGAAACATATTTAAAATAAGCCTATACTTCACATTATTGGCAAGTTAGTGCATAGCTTAATAACTCAACTGATCCCATCAAGGGCAATGCAAGGAAGGGGAAAAACTACTGGACCAAGGTTGTTGAAGCTTTTAATGCACTATGCCAGATGAGAGGAAGAGGGAAGTGAACCATCTAAAGGGTCATTGGCACAAGACTACGAAGGTCTCTTTCTTCAATGAATGCTACATCCAGCCAAGAGATGCATATGCTAGTGGTAGGAGTGACTTGCAACTCATGGACCAAGCATGAAGCTGTACAGGACTCGCCAAGGCTACCAGTTCACATTCACACACTGGTGGAAGGCTGTGGCTGATTCTCCAAAGTGGACTATGCATCTATCAAGTGCTGCTCGAGGTCCTAAGAAGCATACATAAGATCTAAATAGGAATCCAGAGCCAATGGTGCGCCCTATTGGTATCAAAAGGGCCAAGAAGGGGAAGGGCACAACAGATGAGGTAACACTGGAGGTCAAGGAGCACCTGAAGACTTTGGTGCAGACTCAAGCTACTCAAAAGGAAGAGCTAGAGGGAATTAAGGATCTTTAGCAGAAACTATCTAATTAGAGGGTTGAGGCTGCCACCTTGCAGCTCAAGGCTGCTCAAGAGAAAAAGGAGGCTAAGTTACTTGACTATAAGAACAAGCTGCTAGAAAAATTCTCTGAATTACTATAGGTGGATACCTCCAATATGGAGTCATGGGCCAAAGAAGCTCATATTAGGGCTGTCATACTCTCAGATCAGATTTGGGGGAGAGTTGACAGATCTCAACCCAACTGAGTGGTCCCTGGTAACTAAATTGACTAAACTCATGTATTTTTAATCTCTCTGTTCAATACTGTTGTAGGTTGACCATTTGTGTGTATCTTTGAATTGCAGCTAGCAACAGCAACACATTTTGTGATCAACTTATTGCCTTAAGTTGACCAGTTTTGCCTTGGCCAAGTGTTGGACATTTTGTGAGAGGGGCATTGATACCTTTTAGAATCAGGTTTGCCGTTAAGGGGTGCAATCCACACTTTACAGGTACAAAGTTCACCTAGTTGCAGATTTGTTTACTTTTGGGTTAACCAAATTGAAATTGTGATCTCTATTGCTTTTTGCCATTGAAATCTGCTGTGTTATTGCTATTGTTGCTGCTCCTTGTGATGCAGGGGCCAAGGGTGAACTACACTGTAAATGGAAATTACTATGACTTGGGTTACTACCTTGCTGATGGGATATACCCGGAATATGCTACACTTATGAGCACGATCTCTTTGCCCCAAATGGAGAAGCATAAATTGTTTGCCAGAAAGTAAGAAGGGACGAGTAAGGATGTTGAATGTGCATTCAGTATACTGAAACAATGTTTTAGGGTGGTAGCCGTTCCAACACGGTAATGGGAACAAGCGGACATTGGCAACATAATGATTGCTTGTGTAATAATGCATAACATGATCATTGAAGATGAACAAATGAAGCGGAGCATGACGTGAATGACAATGGAGGAGATTTTGAGGTACAGGCTCCACAGTACCATAATGAGGTACCACCAGAATTTGCTCAAGTGCTTCAGCGAGATGTAGAGGTCCATGACCATGCTATGCACAACCGGTTGAAGAGAGATTTAGTAGAGCACATCTGGGAAAGGTATGGTCATCAACAAAAATTAGCAAGTACTTGTATCTTTTAGTTTACTGCACTAAATAAAGTAATCAAGTCCACCTATAAGCTTAGGGTAATGTAGTTCTAAGAGATAGTTGAATAAAACTCTTTCCATAGCAAGTAGTTGAATAAAGCTCTCATGAGCACATGTTGTCGAATAAAGCTCGTGGGAGCACCCATGTATATAAATAAAGGTCGTGCGACAATCCATGTATATAAGTAAAGCTCGTGTGAGCAACCATGTCAATTAATAAAGCAATTACTTGTGATTAAATACTTGATAAGCGCTCAGACCAGATCTTGGATTTTTTTTAGCACATCTCCAATCACGTCTAAAACAAGGACGGATCAAAAAAATTCCCCAAACCAATTTGCGTACTAGAAATACAGGAGAGAGTGAGGGCAGTGTAGGGTTTTTACACAGTACAAGGCTACATGGCAATGTGGGCTTTGTATCTCCAGTTGAGGCTTCAAATTTAGTGGGAACCATCTAAAGATACTTTGAATTGTGAGTTCCGTATCTCCAGCTGAAGCTTGAGTGCCCTCATCCTACGTGGACCTGATTTTGGTCATAAGACCACACCTAGAGCCACGGTGCATTGTGCATGACCTTATTTCCAGCTAGCTCTTCTTCGAATCTTTAGAAATCAGCATTATACACTGAATATGCATGTTGGAGACCAGTGTAGAGACTTTAAATTGAAATCAAAGATTAACTGATACACAATTCTACTCCATCCATCTCAAAATAATTTCATCTTTTGTCCGTCTTATTTATCTCATAAAAACTTTATTTTTGGAGCAACCAATGCAATAGAGTTCGCTGAAATAAATACAAATGAATTGGAGTTTACTAAAGTAAGAATAAATGCATTAAAGTTTGTTAAAGTGATAGATAAGTGCATTAGAGGTTGATAAAATAAAGATCATTCTAGTCTTTTTAGTTTTGTATTGGTATGTGTGAGATATGTTAAAAATAAAGTCTTTTTATGATGGAGGTAGTACTTTTTTTTATGATGGAGGTAGTACTTTTTTTAGAAATTGAATTAAAAACCCTGTTTCTATATCCACAGGTAGTACTTTTTTAATAAGGAAGATGATGACATCTTTTACAAAATTTTACTACACACCAAATGTCCCTTCTCGTTTAGTGTTTTTATTTTACAGAAGAGCACCGTTTTACGAAGTGATCGTAGTAGTTCTAATTAGCAGATACTCATATATGGAGGGATCAGCTGAGGGATCTCACATTTCAATATAGCACGTACACATGTGCAAAGAGTATAAAATTTACCGGCGCAACATTTAATTTCTCTCTTTCGATTTCCCCTGACTTACTTTCCATGCTACAAGCATCATCTTTCTTCAAGTTGACAAAGTAGATAGATTAAGAGTTAAGCGCAGAAACAGAAGGACATTCTCCAAATCCTGCCGATTACACCCGGCGGAAAAATACAGTCAATTAGCCCCCCGAAAGAGGGGAAAATTAATAAAACAGCATAGAGCTAGCTAGCTTGGTGGATGAGAAAAATCTGATTCCATCCATGGGCCAAATTAATACTCGAAGTCTCAAACCATCAAAGAAGGGACACGCTAAAAATCTTGTTTGTCGATGTTACTCCAGAAAGGAACCAGTAAACACGTAAACGGAAATGGGCTGCTCCAAGGCCATTCATTCATTCACCTCCTCCAAGGTTCTGCAACCAAGATTCCTTATATTAGTTTCTCTGTCCTAAAATATAGGAACTTCTAATATTTAAATTTTATCTTAAAATAAATCACTTTTGTAACAAGAGGAATGTTTATAGATATGAAATATTCAAAATATCCATCATCTCCATACCCACCAGGCCCCACCCACTTTCCACCAACTTAGTACAATTAACAAAGGGCAGCCTACTCTTTTTATATCTCTTCTCAATCTCAAAAAAACTAAAAAATAACCATATTTTGAAACGGAAGGAATTACTAATACAACTAGTTCCAAACTTTCAATCAGACGTTATGAACGCAACAAACTGTGCTCTACGTAAAAGTATTAAACTATTGCTATCAAACCAAAGAGAACCACTAAATTTATAAAAGGAACTGGTGCAGGTGTAATACATGTGTAAAACATAGCAGGCATGTCTTTTCCAATCTTTTAAATTAAGGTGGTTAAGTTCAATTTTGAAAATTTTTAAGCGATCGGAAATAACTCTACCACATAGAAAAAAACTGATACTTTTAGAGCATAAGCGAATTCCCGTCTTTACTCATTAGTATAAACTTTTGTGTTAAACTAGTTGATGTATATAATTTAATATAGCATTTGAGCCGGCGGTCTTTGAGTACAAACACCGAAGCTCATTTCTATTCCGCTCTTGAGGCTTAAGGAGACTCTCGTATGAGGGGGAATCTTACAATATAAGTGAATCATTCACTTTTTCTTGTCAATTTAAGCTTTTGGTTTAAACTAACTAATACATGCAACTTAATACATACAACATATACATATAGTTTACGGTCTAAGTTCTTTGTTTACATATGATATTTCCAGTCCTATTCAGGAAGTACTGTGTTCGTGTGAAATTAATTAACCAGATCTCTAAAGGACAATAGGATTTTAAGTAAGATCAAGAATTTACTATTGGCAACGTCTCTTTTAGCGTATGTGTTAAGAGGGCACACTCGTGTGTGTAATGGTGTGTGTACATGCATGTGTCTTTCAAAAATAAAAATATATCTTTAATAAGAACGAGCAACAAATCCTCCAATGAAGCAGCGGTATTACACATTACCATGTGATCGGGGTCGTGGGTGGATGCACTTTCCTCTGCGCTCTCAACGGCGGCCTGCTTCCTGTGCCCCCTCTTCAGCCCGAGCATCTCCTTCCACCTGGCGCTGGTCCCCGCCGGCCAGTGGGCCACGCGGCGGTGGCGGTCGGCAATGGCTACTTCGTGGGCGCGCAGCTCGTCACGCAGCGTCACGGGCCGGCCGCTGCCGGGGGCCTCCCGCAGCGGCAGGATGCGGCCCTTGGAGAAGAGCTGGTCGGCGGCCATCATCGGCCGGCTGCCCGCCGAGGAGAACTCGAAGTCCGCGTCCCCCATCGACGCCCTTCCGGGCCCCGACGACGGCGGCGGCGGCGGCGGCTCCAACGCGAAGTCGCTGGAGAAGGACATCCGCGGCGGCGCCATGAGCTGGTGGTGCGGTTGCTGCTGCTCCGGATTGTACATGTCGTCGCGATGTCAGCAGCAGAAGCAGCAATCCAGCATGTACATGCGATGAACACGCAAACACAATTGCAGAAACCCAGTGGCCGGTGACCAACGCACAAGCGCGCCTAGCTAGCTAGCTAAGCTTGAACAGCTGCTGCTGTCACACTCTGGGGCTAGCTAATTCTAATTGAAGGGCCAAATTCTGTGACCAAGTCTCTAGGTTTATGGAGGCGTCTGGCTGAGGGTCATATATAGCAGCAAGTATAGTAGAGAGGTCAGAGGAAAGCAGGCACAGCTAGCATCCTGCTGCATGCACGGTTGTGGAAACGGACGGTGGCGGATGAACCACGCAAAAACTTACTGTCAACTCATCGATCAGCGCCTGATTGAAACTTGAGGATCGAGATGGCTAGGAATTGGGAAATGGTTCAGGTTCAGGCGTTTTACTTTACAACAGTATAAAAAATTATTTTTAATAACACTCTTTATTTTTAATGGTATCAAAGAAAATACGTCAATAAAAATGAATCAGGATCCTGACCACGGATCTGATGAAAATGCCACAGGCGCGAAACATACGGTGGTGGGCCTACACCAGGGAGCATAGGGTGAAAGGGCGCCCGGACGGATCAAGAGACAGGAGAAGCCAGGCCATTTGACGGAAATAAAAAGTCTGAGCGGCTCATTCATTCTTGAAAAAAGAGAGGCTATTAAAATCAATTTCTATATACGGACGTGTTAAGATATCGATCTATAAAAATATCTTATTTCTATAAGGCTTTAGTTAGACAAGGTTTCATAATAAACGAAGAAATTAGTGAAACAAGGTTTTATAATGATAGAACATTTTGCTAAAGACTTATATATGGCGAATTAAGAGATACTCCTTTAAGAAAAGCTGCAACTCGTTGAGGGCTCAGGCCGTTGACTTTTGGTGTCGCCAGCAATACGCGTCGTCAGTTTAATGAACTGAGCACTAAAAATACATTGGTCAAAATCTCGAGCATGGAACTATGGTTTTGACTTTCATTTAGTTACGTCTGTTAATTAATCTAGTAAAAAACTAGGGCTGACCATTCATTTGGGCTGCAGCCTGCACGGTTACTCAACTTATATAAAGTGCTAGCTGTACTAATCGGTGAGTGAGATGCTATCTAGGACAACTGGGGGTTGCATATCTAGGTTCTCGGAAACACTCGCACGCTCATATTGATGCACATTAACCATTAAATAACAGTGTTTATAGATGCTTATGGGCTTATCCGTGTGCATCTCTTCATAACATTTGTCTCACGAGATGCTAGTCTGTGTGTTTTTTAATATACTCTATTATGCATAAACTACGCATATTAGCATCTTGTAAAACAATATCTAAGGCTATGTTTAAACTATAGCTTTTTATAGAAGAAACCAGATTTTTTATAGATTTTAAAAATAATTAGCTACATAATCTCTAATAGCCAAAAAACAAAGAAACCCAATCTTTTTAATTCTCATCATATCCTTCTTAGAGTTTTTAACTCCTATAAACGGGCCTGAATCTCTCTAGGCTAATGAAAGGATGATGCCTTACAAGACCACAAATATGATGGCAGTATGGCACTTTGCTCTCCAGAAGTGAAGCGAAATTGCCAATTAAAATCCTCTCAAATATCCTTTTTGGAGTAATCTAAGTCAAACTTCTCGCGTTCAAGCCCTGGTAGGCAAAAAGCATACACATGTATGGATAGGCTAAAATTAATTTTGCTAAGAAAATGCCCAGAATTAATCAAAATCTGTGTCTTTCGGAGTACGCCTGTGCATAGTACTAGCAGTCATGCATGGGATGCAGCAGTAGTAAATCCGTTGGCTTTTTCCCACGTGGTGAATCAGACATGCGTATCTGTTGGCTTTTCTCCTGTACTAGGTGATGCAGTAGTAGTAAATCCGTAAACACACACCTGTCAGTTCCAGTAAAATGCGATGTTGCAGTCAACATCTCCAGGGGCTTCATGCCTATCGATTCCCAGCATTTTCTTGCAATAACACAGCGTAGTAATATTACTGAGTTTAAATTTTATCCTAAATATAATAATAAATGAGAGGTGAAATATAACTTTTATCGCTAAACTACTCATACTACCCCTTTAACTTTATTATCACCTAACTAGTCTGGTCTTACACCGTACCTACTTAAAAAGATAAATAAGTCTTTTTATCCTCTCCTTAATAGCTATGTTAAGAACTAAAAGTTGCTATATTTTAGAACAAATAAACACGGATCGATCCACGGATAATCTATGATTAGCTAGTTCAACTAAATAAACTAAGATTTATATTAAAAAATAAATCTTAGTCATTTAGTTGAACTATAACCGGTCACAAATTATTCGTGGTTCGAATCACATCTATCCTAAAAATAGAACTTTAAACTCGCTCGGCACCTATCCGTCAAAGGAGGGAGTAATATTCTCCTCAATTCGGCAAAGGTGGCTGTGGCTCAGAGTGTCGGCATGGGATCTATAGCTAGCAGTGAATGGTGAATGGGTTCAAAGGACCGAAAGGTTAATGCACGTTTGTCATGTACTCTGGCCTGGCCGTACGTCCGGTCTTCAGATCGATCGGCTGCCGTCTGTCTGGACGGATGGATCTCGCTCATTTTCTGGACGGCATTTACGCACGCCTGCATGCATGATTGCACATATCGACTATAGCTAGCGTAACATGCATGCAGAGCCCATTCATTTCTGCGCGTCTTCAAGCAAGCTGCTGCTAACCTGCGTATGCAGATCATAGTGGCTAGCTGCTAGCTGGAAGCAGGTTACTGAGTTTGGGACTGTAGATGAAGACGCGTGGAGCAGCTGGGAGCTTGGAGCATTAGGCCCGGTCTTCATGGCTGGGCAGCTGGCCATCTCCACGACAAGCCCAGGGTTGCCCCATTATTTGTGCCCTCCGATAAAAGCAATAAAATCCAAGACTGATGCAGAGTTTGTATATTGAAATTTCAGAGGCGAGAGGGCCAATTGGGCATAGTAGGATTGCTTGCATTCGGCACTGCAACGAAGTACCGTTGGCTGGATGGCAATAATATACTAGCAAAGGACAAGCATGCATGCCAACAAGGAACAGCTCCATTCAGCTACAAAATTCACTGCACACCCACACAGCAAAGCATTGGAGTGTATTAAGAACACTGATGTTGCCCATATTATTACTGCAAGCATGTGGTTAGGCCGGGGTATACCAGTAGGCCTTAAAGTCTTCATTATGCGAATTCATATTGGGCCAGAAAATGGACCTGAAACTGTGGTCCGTTACCTTTTCATGCAGGGCCGTATGTTAAAGGGTTATGATTCTACTGGGTTTGTTAGTTGGGCCCTCGTAAAACACGAAACAGCCCAACACGCACCCTAGGTAATTCCAGAGCTTTTTTTATTTTTATATTTTTTTTAAAAAAAATATTTACAAAAGTATATTTCTATTTCAAAAATTTACAAAAATATACTCCCAACGCCCTTCGGGAGAACGTTTTTTGACGTGATAGACGGCCGCTAACGGCTATCTGCCCTTTTGCAGGCGGCCCTCTGGCCAGAAATAAACCGCCCTCTATGAGGGCGGCAAGCGGGCCACGGCCCCCCGCAAAAGCGTCGGCCCCGCGGTCAGCGTTTTTGCAGGCGGCCCCCTTGCTATCCTCTGGGAGGGCGGTTTATTACTGGGCTAGTATAAAATCCCCTCCCAGCCTCCAAAAATGGCATAAAATTCACCGAAATCATAGAAAAAAAAGAGAAAGCTAAGAGCGAGGTTGAACGAAAGCAGCGAAGCTCTGCGGGTTTGCTGATTTGTTTGCAGGTAAAATCTATTGTCTCTTTGTAATTTCTATTTCTATACAAGAATTGATGTAGTATTGTACTAGTTATGTGTATAGTACTATATGAAAATAAATTGTCACTCGTAGATCAGTAGATTTTTAGTTAATCTGTTAGCCAACGTAAGTTGTGTAGAGATGGTAGTTATAAAATTTTGATTACACGGTATTAGATGTGAGGAGAATGTTGGTACCTAGTTTAACTGTATTTTTTTATTAACAGAGATGTCAAATAAGGTGATATTTCTGTTATTTTATGGGCAAGGGAATGTTAGGTATGGTTCACAAGGTGTAGATCTGTCGAAGTTTAGTTCAACGACTAAGGGCATTGATAAGCCAGCTGAGAGAAGTTTCGGGTCAATATACAACTGGCTAATGTGAAGCTTTCGACTCGACTCACAGATCAATGCAATAACCTTATATGTTGTAGTCAGTCGTGCAATTGAAGGTTATTTTTAGGAATTGATGCCGGTGGATTGTACTGCCACTTGGAGATGGTACGTGAAGAATGCATTTCAACGTGGTTGGCCACTAGGCATACTTATGTCAGTGTATGAGAAGAATAACACCGCTGTTGCAATGCCTGTGTAAGATGATGAGGGTCCAAGTACGACGGGAGGTGATGCCGAAACAATGGAATAAAATGAAGGAGGGAATGAAGAAGATAGGAAGCCAACAGGTGTGGCAGATGAGGGAGAACTAATCGACACAATTATTGAAGAAATAGATACGAAAGATGCTGAAAATAAGCATGCAGAGGATGATGATTCGTCTGATGAGGACAATAGGATGCCTGCAGAATGAAGCAACGAGAACTTCTCCGGCCTTGTTATCTCTGAGCGACATCATGTGCCATGGAAGTACAAGGAGAACGATGTCATCCAGGAGGCTAAGTATGCATATATAGAGGATTTGAAGGAGGCAGTGAAACAATGGACGGTGTCACTTCAGAGAGAGTTCTCGGTCGTGAAGTCAAGCAAGTCGGTGTATGAAGTGAAGTGCGTAAAGGATAGGTGCCCATGGCGGGTGCAGCATTCAAAGGTAAATGAAAGGATTATTGGCAAGTTTCAATCGTGACCGAGCATTCATGCTACTTACAAAGTGTCGAGAAATATCATAGAAACATAACATCTGCATTTGTTACAACAAAGATGTGCTCTCACATTGTGAACAACTTGGGGTACGAACCAAGGTCAATTGTT
The DNA here is from genome assembly GCA_003991445.1 of Oryza meyeriana var. granulata. NCBI lineage: Eukaryota > Viridiplantae > Streptophyta > Magnoliopsida > Poales > Poaceae > Oryza > Oryza meyeriana. The sequence goes on from RYFJ01001545.1 coordinate 149,923, forward strand.
AGACATATTGAAGAGAAATTTAAGTATACAATTAACTATGCTAAGGCATGGAGTATGAAACAGAAGATTGTAGAGATGAGATTTGGCACATTTAAAGTATCTTATGATAATTTGCCTTGTCTGTTAGCCTGTATTCTTCAGAGGAATCCGGAGACCTGCTACAACCTGAAAGTTTTCCATCAATTGACTATGGTAATCAAAGTGTGCTACAACGGGTATTCTTTGTATTAGGTGCTTGCATTCAGGCCTTTGAGCATTGTCGTCCCATCTTCTGCATCGATGGGACATTCCTGACCGAAAAGTGCAAAGGGCAGATATTGACAGCAATTGGAGTTGACGGGAACAACCAAGTTCTACTGTTGGCTTTTGCTTTTGTTGAGAGTGAGAACACTGATAGCTGGTACTGGTTCCTAGAAAGGGTTAAGTCTGCAGTTATACGGATGAGGCCAGACGTATGCCTAATACATGACCGTCACGCCGGCTTGCTACGGGCAATTGAGAAATTGAGGGATGGATACGCTGAGAAAGGGTACCTACCAAGGTGGTCCGATGTTTAAAGTAGATGGTGCAAGTGTCATATAGGTGCTAATTTCTACAGACAGTTTAAAAATAAGCACCCTGTGGATCTTTTTAAGAGACTGTGCGCCCAGAATTAGGAAAAAAAATTCAATGAGCTTTGGAGGAGGTTGGATGAGCTGACATCTAAACAAACAGATGAGCAGTCCAGGAGGGCTACCCTTGTAGGGGATGAGGCTCCATGAGCTCTTAGACCTCTATCAAGTGACGGACCTCATATGAGTAGAAGGTCGGCATCGTCAGTTAAAAAATTTTCGGAGTGGATTGAGAATGAACCAAAGGAGAAATGGACATTGTTGTATGACAAAGATAGTTCTCGATTCGGCATAATGACCATAAATTTGGCAGAGGTTTACAACTGGGTGATGCGTGGTGTTCGAGGGCTCCCACTTGTTGGCATTGTTGAATTTATCTTGCATGGCACATGCAAGTACTTCAGAGATCGATTCAAAGTAGTTGGCCCCTCAATGGTAGACAATAATCTTTTTTTTGGCAAACTACTTACTAAGTACATGCAAGATAAAAGTAATAAGGCCCGAAAACATCGAGCTATACCTCAAGGTACACAAAAGCATAGATTTGAAATATTATGTGTCGACAAGGGCATGCGTGGAATCTACCGTAAAAGAGTTGTGCAAGAGTACGTGCTGAAGGAAGACGGGACCTGCAAGTGCTCGTGCCGAAAGCCTACTCTGCTCCACAAGCCATGTTCTCATGTTATTGCCGTGAGCGGTGAGTGCAGGATAGAAGCACGTCATTTTGTCCCACCTTATTTCAGGAAAGAAACAATCTATAGTACTTGGAGTGGAGAGATATACGGCTTTGGTATTACGGGGACATTTACTACCAAGCATCCTCAACCTATTTACATTCCTGACCCAACAAAATTGAGGGACAAAGCAGGTCGCCGCAAGACAAAACGCATTCGTAATGACATGGATGAGTCAGAAGCCAGTGGAAGGTATAAACGTTGTTCAAAGTGTGACCAGACAGGCCATACCTACAAGAAATGTCTGAAGGATGCAACCAGTCCAAGTGCAGCGGAAGCTGTACCGTCGGGTTCAGGCGCTAATGGCAGTCGTCCTACAGGTGAAGGCACAACTTCAAGACGACCCCGTCCTAGACGTTCTCGAGCATTTGGTGGTGCTGCGATGTAGTGTTAGTCCATGCATCGATATAACAGAGATTCTATAACTTAAGTTCTACTGCTTTGTTACGTGCTTGATCTTTGTTATAGAACGATATGTACCGTATTGTTTTTTTTATTGTCATGTAATAATGCTATAAAACTTAACAATAATTTGTAATGTGGTTGTTCAATTAACTTTGCGAGCTTACTCTTACTTGTTGTTTTGACAATAAAATTTACGCTAAATCTCTATTTGCTTGCAAATATGGCGTACCATACACCGGAGCTGCTCGACTGGGGCTTCAACCGGTCCCACCGATATTACTTGTTAGCCGTCGAGGGTACCCAGCTAGGCACCTTCCGTCCACGGCCTTCACGTCACCTCCTGCGGATAGACCCTCGGTTCCGTAAGAGATAAGAGCTGTACCAACATTCATTCACATCATTTGTACATATCTATGTTCCCCAATATTGACTACAGTGCTATATTTTGCAGATTGCGTGAGGTTGGACTTCTTTCGCTGTGCAGACTAGTTGAGCCCACACCGGACGAGAGGAACCCTGCCAAGCGATGGGACGCTGACCGGTCACTTCTGGCAGCACCGGTGGATCGCTAGAGATCGGAGACGCACACGTTCCACCTACCATGCAGCGAGATGACTCTCACACTCCAGGACGTATCCTACCTACTGAGACTTCTTCTCGCTGGGGACGCAGTCGGTCCGATTGACGGGGCGCATGGTTGGTCGCAGGGCATCACTGTTCGGTTCAAGGTTGTGCACCGACGACCTGAACTTGGTAGGCCAGATTCGCTACCGCCTTACACCACGAGCGGCCCCTCGCAGTCATGGCTGCTATAGTTCACCGTAAGTCGCGGATTCCTTCGATTCACACTCATCCGATCTATAAAGCAACAGTGGTGTTGACTATAATCTTACTTTACAACCTGATCAGTTAGACCCTGACGCCGACGAATACTCGGTGCAGCGGAGCTAGGAGACGTACCTGCTGTGGCTGTTCGGGTGGGTGATGTTCACTAGCACGACGGGGCACACGGTGGACAAGAGACTGATCCACTACGCTCGTGCGATCGCCGATAGCGAGGACGGCTGTGTACCGCAGTGAAGCTGGGAATCTGCTGTACTAGCGGCGACGTACTGTGCTCTTTATGACGCATGCACAAAGACCGATCCAAGTGCGATTCTCGCCGGTTGCCCTCTCCTTCTGCAGCTTTGGGCGGCCTAGCAGTTCGCGATAGGCCGTCCTCTGATTCAGCATTCTCCCTACAAGGACGGCCTCGGAGGCATGTACGGGCAGTCGGCCGAGCACCGTCCTACTATGGGGACGGTATGGTGTCGCCGTGAGGTATGTAACATAAAATTTTAGGTTTACCACTTATGCACAAACACTGACGTGTTTTCCCTGTCTTATTTTTCAGCATCGTTACGCCCACATGCAGGTTAAGAGGGCCTACTCCGACTTCGATATGGAGTTCGACCACCTGCAGCCCAGCGACGTCGTCTAGGAGCCATATAGTTCGCAGGCCATCGCGGCCCGTGCACCGCTCGGACTCTCGGCTCTTTGCACGCGTGACCAAGTGTACTGGATGACGACAGTGCCATTGGTGTTCGATATTTTCATCGAGCCCCACTGTTCGCACCGCATGATGCGACAGTTCGGCCTACGTCAGCTCTTCCCTGTGCTCGTGGAGATAGTTGTGCCGCGCGATGTGCACCGGTTAGTACAGCTGCGATCTTTGTTGAGTACTACAACTCTTTAATGAAGTCTAATGCACTCTCTACAAATAGGTATAATCATAGGGGACAGGCAGGCGGCACTCAGTGGTATCCCCGACTGCAGAAGTACGTGGACGACTGGTTGTTGGCGACGGAGGATGTCATCGATGAGGTACATCCACACACTGAGGACACCTACCTAGCATACCTCAGGTGGTACCAGCTCCGCACCCACACACGTGTGACATTCACCCTAGATGATCCACAGCCACACGTCGCCACTGCGACTGACATGTATCCTAGACATCGTGACCAGGACTACTTCCGCGCGGTAAGTCACATTCTCTTTGCACTTTGCTATTCCCTTTGTAGGTGTCCACGGTTCTAACACATATTCACGTTGTCGGAGGATGAAACCTCGACGGCGGGAAGTCTGGAGACCCCCCTTTGAGATTCGGCCAGGGGAGTAGTTCTCAGGCGAAGCCGGCTTCAGGTGTAGCAGAAAGATACGCGAAGAAGACGATGAACAGCACACTCAGAGGAGACACGAGGATTTATACAGGTTCGGGCCGCTCGGAAGCGTAATACCCTACTCCTGTGTGTATGCTATCTGTGGTGGACGAATGTAGTACGGTAGTTACAAGGTAAGCTAGCTCACAGCCGGAGCCGGAGAAGAGGAACAGGGGCTAGAGAATGAGCTCGGGAGCAGAAGACCGGGAAGGCCCTGTCCAGTTCGGCCTGCTCTGCTTGGTGGCTTGGATCCTCCTTTATAGAGCAGGGAAATCCACAGTGCCCAGGGCACATGCTGATGGAGAGAGCTACATGAGAAGGCAGGTATGGCTTGTCTTCTCACTGTCTTGTCGCCGTCTGTCTCACACGTCCGCCTGTTGCCGCCTGCTGCGTCCACGCCGGGTAGGTCGGCTGCAGAGGACGGCTGGGGCGTGGAGACGAGACGGGCGTACGCCTCCAAGTCAAAAGGCTCTGACTGTGAACAGCGATTGCACAGTGAAAGGAGCCTCCGTAGTCAAAAAGGGTCTGACTGCGCAGGAGCGGGCGTCAGGCGCGTCACGCCCCGTCGCCCCATCGTTAATGCGGGTAGTTGGGGACTGCTCCGCCGAGTCCCTTGAGTCTGGGCCGAGTCACCCAGTCGGCGCCGGGAGCAGGGCAGTCGGCACCTGGGGCTGAGTCGTCCAGTCGGCACCCGGGAGCACGGCAGTCGGCGCCTGGGGGCGATCGGCACCCGGGCAGTCGGCATCGGCTCCGTGGCCGGACATCGGCTCCCGGGAGCAGTCGGCACCCGGGAGCAGTCCAGTCGGGAATCGGCACCCAGGTCCGGAGCGACCGGCGCCCGGGACCGGGGGATGCGCTTCCGGGCCCGGCCAGTGCCCGGGCCCCTGGATACTTGCGGGAGAGCGGCTGTAGCCGGTCTTCTCTTGCACAAGATGTGGACTCCGAGTAGGTGCGTGGCAGAAGATCCTCGCGTCCCCGAGGACTGGGGGACCCCCAGTCCCATTTCGCCGACACACGTCACATTTGAAATCGGCTGACGCAGCGCGATAGGTTCAGGCTGATGTGGACGCGACGTTCCGATGGTTGGATGTTGGGATCGTGCTGACTGCGAAGGAGCAGAGGATGACTTTCGAGAGGATCCGTCAGTCGATGCACATAGTGATTCGTGCGCTCACTTGTCGTGTGGTCGACGCGGTACCTCCTGTAGCTGTACATCAGCACCAACTACAGCCCGCAGGAGCAAGAGTGCACCAGCACGGTTCCAGTCAGCCAGCTGGCCTCTCCAGAGGTAAATTCCGCTAATCATCGGTTTATAACATGTTTCCTTCTATGACATGCACCGTTTTATATCAATATGTTTCTGTGCAACTTTCGCTACACCATACCTATATCCCTCCGGAGCTAGCACATCCATGCAGGGAGCGTACCACATATGACCGCACGCGCACCAGGGCATGAGCAATGCCCCCGGGGCCACCACAAGAGGTCCTTCAGGTTAGATCAAAGTTTATTTTTGCTTTGCAAAATTCCGATTTGCAATTATCAATAATTTTGTGCACAGGGTTCCACTCTACAGCGTTGCAGATGTTTGCTGGCGCTGGCTCCTCCGCGCAGGGCGCACGCGGTAGCGGTTGGGCACCGGATCCTTTCGAGGGCGACGACTTAGAGGACTTGAAGGACAAGGAAATCCTGGAGGTACTAGGTTCCTCACAGCTCGGAGGAGCTCCGCCACCGCAGACACTGGACCCACCAGCTGCCACACCCGTGCAGGCGAGCCGCGCTGGCCATGCCACACCAGCAGACCGGCTGACATACTCACAGGGCCAGGTGCGAGAAAGGGTAGGAAGACGAAGAGGTCTAGAGGTTACGGCCAGGGGCCGTAGTACGTTGTACCAGTAGTAATTAGCCTATTGTACATCATGATTTATTAATCCTACGTTTACTGGAGAAACCTCTTTGCTTCGTTTACGCTCGTCGATCAAACGATGTACTCCTCACGGTCTACGTTTGCGATGAAACTGATCAAAAGCCATGAATTTTTGAGTTTTAACTTCACGGCGAAATTAGATTCCGAGCGATGACAACCAAGCACACGTTAATTGCTTATGAACCTAATGAAATTATCCATCCAACGAGTACAAACGACATATGAAATGCTTCTAGTTATCGTTATTACATGCCTTACGGTATTTCAAACGGATATTCGACTAGATATGCAACTACTGTGTGCAGCGTGGGTACTTCCCCTTCCTCGCCGTCTCCGGCCCAGCTTCCTTTGCATGTAGTGCCATCTCCCGCTTCCTCTATCTGTCTGCCTCACGGGCTTCCTTCTCCTGCCGCTCCTCGTCCTTCCTCTTCTGCTCAGCCTCCCACTCTGCTTCTGCCACCCAAAGACGTTCGCACCGCTCCTTGTTCCATTCCCATAACCTGCAAAGAAACTCTGCGTCCTCTAGACAGATCTCCGTATCTATCCATTGCACAAAGTCGCACAGAGGCGGAGGAGGCTTCAGTGCCTTGGCATATGTAAATTTGTTAGTTCAAAGGTTCAAATATTCCGTACTACAAGATAATTCGTATTACCTCCACTGGCATCTTCGACTTCCCTTTCTTCTCTTGTGGCTTCGGCTTCCCCGGGGAGTAGGCGTAATTAGCACACATCCAATACATTTGCCGGTATGTGTGATCCTACTCACTTATTGTAACTTTACAATCATTTCCGCACCAACACATCGGCAGAGGCACGCCAATCGGAGGTCGTTGACAATTGGACATACCAAATGCATCCATAGCAACCTACATTATAACCAAATAAACGCAAGTTATAACTCGCTAGGCCAAAAATATCTTATACAACTACATACCTAGGGTATAGTACACATGATTACAAAAAATAAAATGTCATCGTCCTCATTTCCATCTCCCTAGCGTTTCTCGAACTAGAGCTACTCATCTAGTAAAAAAAACCTAACTTCTCTCATCCGGCCTATCAATGCCCTTAATTGTTATGCTCAACTACAATAGATCTATACCCTGTGGACCATACCTAACATTCCCTTACCCGTGAAATAACTAGTACAATACTACACATCCTACATCACTTGATGAATAGAAATGGAAATTGCAAAGAGAAATAAAATATTGCCTACAGACGAATCCGCAAACCGGCATGGCTTTGCTGCTTTCGTTCGCCTTCGCTCTCAGCTCTCTCTTCTTTTTTTCAATTATTTTTGTGAATTTTATGAACTTTTCGGAGGCTGGGAGGGGGTTTTATACTGAGCCAGCCAAAAATCGTCCTCCCAAAGGGCGATTTTTTACTCGGAAAGACTTTTTTAAAGTAAAAGGGCCATTTTGCAGACGGCCCCCTAGCTGGGAAAAACCGCCCCCCTAGGAGGGCGGCAAGGGGGCCGCCCGCAAAAGAGGCGGCCCGGGGGTTGGGCATTTTGCAGGCGGCCCTCTTGCCACCCTCCTAATGGGCAGCTAGGGTTTCACCTGCAAAATTGTATACGGCCGTCACCAAAAACGCCCTCTGGGAGGGCGTTTTTTTAAAAAATACCATCCCAGAGGGCGTTGGGAGTATATTTTTATAAATTTTTGAAACAAAAATATACTTTTGTGATTATTTTTTAAAAAATATATAAAAATATAAAATTTTCGTAATTCCATACTCCTACAAGTTATGTACTGTAGTTATTGTTAGAAAAATAGATGCAAATAAAAACAAGGATTTTTATGTGAAAAACTCTTGTAGGAAAAAACCATGGGCACTGACCAGTAATGACCACAATTGAGGAGTTAATTACAAATGCAGGGAATAACAGTGGGACGTCACCCCTTCCCGTGCGGCTTACAAGGAATATATATAGGGAAATAAATCTAGGAGTTCTAGTAGGAAAAGCCTAGAAGTCTTATTAGAAAACTAATCCAGTAATCCGAATATGTTACATGCAGAAATTCAGATCGCGCATTTAACAATCTCTACCTTGAGATGAATTTTCCTTTAGTATATAAATCATCAATCATCAAACAACACCTCAAGTAGGTAAAATAACCGCCCGCCAAATAATCTCTAAGACTACACTATAACACCAACCAAGTTTGAGCAAAGCTCAAACTCAGTAGTAGAAAGTGGTTTTGTCATCATATCAGTTGGGTTATCATGAGTACTTATGTTATATACTTTGATATCACATTCAACAATAACATCTCGAATAAAGTAATATCTCACATCAATGTGCTTTATTCTCTCATGGAACATCTGATCCTTTGTTAGGCATATTACATTTTGACTACCACAAAATATATTAATGCAAGACGTATCTCCATAAAGCTCAGTGTACAAACCTCTAAGCCAGATAGCTTATTTACAAGCTTTAGAAATAGCCATATACTCTGCTTCAGTAGTAGATAAATTCATAGTTGCTTGCAAACTTGCATTTCAACTAACAACATAACCTCCAACAGTGAAAACATTACCTATGAGTGATCTTCTTTTATCTAAATCTTCAGTAAAATCTGAATCCACGTAACCAACAAGTCCATCTCTAAAACTTCCAAACTGTAAACAAGCATTAGAAGTACCACGTAAATATCTGAAAATCCGCTAAACTGCTTTTCAATACTCTTTGCCAGGATTAGCCATGTATCTACTAACAACACTCTATGCATATGATAGTTCAGGATGAGAACATACTATAACATACATAAGTGAACCAACTGCACTTGAATATAGAATTTTAGACATGTACTCAACATCATATTCTGACTGTGGACATAAATCTGAAGATAGTCTAAAATGTGCAGCTAAAGGAGTACTCACTAGTTTTGTATCATGCATATGAAATCGACGAAGGATCTTTTCAATATAATCTTTCTGACTGAGATATAACTTATCAGACTGTCTTTCTCTAGTAATTTTCATACCAAGAATTTTCTTTGCTGCACCCAAATCCTTCATCTTAAAGTTACTACTCAATTGTGCCTTCAATTTTACTATCTCTGAATTATCTTTTGTAGCAATCAACATATCATCGATATAAAGAAGTAAATATATAGTTGAACCATTAACAACTTTCAGATAAACACAACTGTCAAAATTTGATTTTCTAAAATTCTGAGAAAACATGAAAGAGTCAAATCTCTTATACCCCTATCTAAGTGACTGCTTCAACCTATAAATAGACTTCTTCAACCTACATACTAGGTTTTCTTTTTCAGAAACAACAAAACCTTCAGGTTGCTTCATATAGATGTCCTCTTCAAACTCCCCATGTAAAAAAAGCAGTTTTAATATCTAATTACTCTAATTCATAATCATGCATTACAACAATACTGAGTAAAGTGCGAATTGAACTATACTTTACAATTAGGGAAAAGACCTCATTGAAATCAATACCTAGAATCTTTCTATTATCTTTAGCAACCAACCTTGCTTTATATCTTGCCTCATCACTTGGAGATATGCCTTTCTTTCTTTTGAAAATCCACTTGCAACGGATAGGCAATCTACTTAGTCAATTTCACCAGTTCCTAAGTACTATTTTTTTCAAGTGACTTTATCTCATCATGCATAGCAACTATCCATTTATTTCAATCATCAGAAACAATAGCCTCAGAATATGTAGAAGGTTTTACACTACCTTCAATTTCTTCTGCCACACTCAAAGTATAAGCAATTATGTTTGCTTCTTCCATTAATCTTTGAGGTCGTTTGATAGTTCTCCTTGTTCTATCAAGTATAATAGAATGTTGTAGCGGCTACTTAACAGTAAAAGAATCTGAATCTTCAATAATAGGTATTTTTTGATTAACTGCAATATTCTCCTTTTCTAGTACATGCCCTGAACTGCTTAAGTGCTTCACCTGCACACTTAGTTTCTATTGGTTCTCAATAGGAATACTAGTAGAATGATTGCCATGCAACATAACTGATTCATGAAAGGCAATGTTTCTACTAAGTACAATCTTTCTAGTTTCAGGACACCATAGCTTATAACCTTTCATATCAGATTCATAACCAAGAAAAATGTACTTAATTGCTCTAGGCTCCAATTTATCGTTATCAACATGAGTATAAACAGTACAGCTGAATACTCTTAAGTCTAAATTATTTGTTGGGAATCAGACCATACCTCAATTAGAGTCTTCTTATCAATGACAGTACGGGGTGATCGATTAATAAGATAGCAAGTGATGGAAGCAGCTTCTGCCAAAAACTATCTAGACAAACCTGCATTTGACAACATGTAACGGATCTTTGATATAATTGTCCTGTTCATACGCTCAGCTATACCGTTTTGTTGAGGTGTATGAGAAACAGTGTAGTCCCTCACAATGCCTTCATGCTTGCAATATAATTTAAACTGCTTAGAACATAACTCCATCACATTGTCAGTATGAAGTATTTTCACTTTACTTTCAGTCTGTCTTTTAACTATAGCCTTTCACTCTTTAAATATAGAAAACGCTTGATACTTGTGTTTTAGAAAATAAGGTCAAACTTTTCGAGAATAATCATCAATGATAGTCATCGTATAACGAACACCTCCTAGAGATGTCTTACAAGCAGGCCCTCATAAATCAGAATGCACATAATCAAGAATACCTTATGTAGTATGTGTAGATGTGTTGAACTTCACCCTCTTATGCTTGTCAAAGATGCAATGCTTACAAATTTCAGCTTTTCGATGCTTTAATCATCTAGCAATCCTCTCTTGTTTAATTCTGCCAAACAAATTTCACTCATATGCCCAAGATGCATATGCCAAAGAGTAGTAGCATCGGAATTAAATAATGAATTAGAAATTGAAGCAACATTACCAAATACTGTAGTACCCTGCAGATGGTACAAGTTGGCAGTTTTAATATCAACTTTCATTACAACAAGAGAGCCTTTTGTTACCTTCAAAATTCCGTTGCTTCTGGAATATTTATACCCCTTTCAATCAAGAGTACATAAAGATATGAAATTTCTCTTCAAACTTGGGACATGCCGCATATCCGACAATGTTCTGATACAACCATCAAACATCTTGATCTAAATTGAACCAATGCCTGTAACCTTGCATGGTGTGTTGTCACCCATCAATACAGTACCACCTTCAACAGGTTCATAGGTGGCAAACCAATCACTATTCGGGCACATATGATAGGTGCAAGCAGTATCAAGAATCCACTGATCACTAGTTTTTGCACAACCAGTATAAGCAACTACTATATCTCCATCAGAACCATCATCAGTAGCAATAGCAGCTTTACCTTTATCTTCTTTCTTACCTTTTGGCCTATAATTTTCATTGCGCTTTTCTTTATTCTGCAGCTTCCAATACTCAGAGATATCATGTCTACATCTCTTGCAGTATTTGCATGACTTATATCTACCTCTAGACATTGATCTTCCACGGTGGCTGTCAGAACTTTTGTCTCTTGATTGGTTTGTGTTTTTTCCTTTTGGCTGCCTCGAACAACCAAGCCTTCAGCTTGTGAACCTGAATCCTCAGAGGGTACCATCTTTTTCATCTTCTCTTTGGCATGCAAAGCATCATAAACTTCTTGTAAAATTAGAGTATCACGGCTATAAAGAATGTTATCTTTGAAATTTGTATATGAGCTAGGCAATAAACACAATAGAATAAGACTTAAATCCTTTTCATCATACTTTACCTCCATAGACTCAAGGTCGGCAATAATTTTCTTGAAAGTGGAGAGATGATTCATCATAGACTCATCGTCTTGTAATTTGTGTAAGAATAACTTTTGCTTCAGGTACATCTTACTGGTAAGATCTTTTGTCATGCAAATCTGTTCCAGTTTCAACCATAGTGCTGCAGTTGTTTTCTCCTTAAGCACCTCCTGCAAAATATTATTAGATTTATGAAGATGGATATATGTCATAGCCTTTCGTTCTCTTCTCTTCTCATCATCGAACCAATCATTGAGTCTCTTGTTGTTTAATCTATCTAGCGCATCATCTAAGTCTTGTTGTGCTAGAACTACTTGCATCTTCACTTGCCACGGTAAAAATCTTATATCTTGGTCTAGGAGCGATAGATCGTACTTTAAACTAGCCATGGGAGTTTAATCCTGAATCTGCTTGTAAGAAATTGGTGTGAACCTAGCAGAGACGTGAACCTCTGGTATACTTTGGGTGCACGTAGTGTAGATCTGGAATCTTCCTGGTACACAAGCTTGGATGGATGTAGCAATTTTTGGATGTGAATTTATCTCTCACGTGAAAGGGGCTATGCAATGCACAGGCTTGACTTTTCTTGGATTTTTCTTGGGTTGCGTGCAGCTTGGTGGCAGGAGGGACGCTGGCTATTGCTCCCTCTGCCTTTTCTTCTTGAAGCGCAAGCAGATGTCTACTCGGGCTCAAAGTCCACAAACGACTCTGCTTCAGACTGGAAATCAATGAGACAACGATGTGATAGAACGATGCGTGCTGCTACTTGATCTGAAATTTGTCGAGGCAACGAACGTCGTCGGCGGCCGGACTGCAGATCGGATCTACAATCCTCTGATACCACTTGTTAGAAAAATAGATACAAATAGAGTCACGGATTTTTATGTGGAAAACCCTTACGGGAAAAAACAACTGGCGCCGTCGGCAATGATCACTATTGAGGAGTTGATTATAAACGTAGGGAATATGTAACAGCCTGCCCTCCAGAACCGTATAGTCCAGCCCATCTGACGGACAGGCGCACTTACACATAGCACCTCACTTATACTTTCGTCCTCGCTTCGTGTAAAAGGGTTAACCCGAAAGTGCTATGGTTGGAGGGACAAGGCCTTATAAGTTGGTTCAACTCTTGCTCAACTAGCAAGGTGGGTACTAATCAAGTGCACACAATATTTATGGGCCACATAGGCCAGCATGTCACATACACCCCCCTCAAAGGACCTAGCGCCCCAACGCGCTCCCCTCCAGAACTGCATAGCCTAGCCTATCCGATGAGCGGGCCCACTTACACATAGCACCCCCACTTACACTTTCGTCCTCGTTTCGTGTAAAAAGGTTAACCCAAAAATGCTATGGTTGGAGGGACACGGTTTTATAAGTTGGTTTAACTCTTGCTTAACTAGCAAGGTGGTACTAATTAAGTGTACACAACACTTATAAGCCATATAGGCCAGATCCTGATTGGGCCAGGATGTCGTAGAATAATAGTAGAATGCTATCCCTTCCCGTGTGGCCTACAAGAAATATATATAGGGAATTAATCTAGAAATCCTAATAGGAAAAGGCTAGAAGTCCTATTAGGAAACTAATCCAGTAATCCGAATATGTTATATGCTGAAATTCGGATCACGTGTTTAACAGTCATATACACGTTATAATTTAATTACACTATAGTTATACAGTATTTATATTTGACAAATTTTTGAGAGGAAAATTATTGACATATGTACAAACAGTCCCAAAAGTTTTTACTTTTGACTTCTCTCTGTTTAGCGACTTGGCTCAGGCGTTTCCTGCTTTGTCCTTGGGGTATGTTTTTTTTTAATAGATGTAATCTGACCTTTGATTCAACAAAAACTACAGCCACCAAATATAAAAGTAGCTAATAAAGAATGACGAGAAAACAAATTTAAGATCCATCAACAATGAAGAAGAAATGTAACTTATTCAGACGGTAATCCTATTTAGTAAATCCCATCTAAAATTGATGAATATTTTCATAAACATTGCGTTCCAGCATGAAAGATGAATGAATTCCTCTTCTTCATCACATCTTTATAATTAAGCTCTTCTCCGAAGACAATATGTTGTCTATATAAGATTTAAAAGGAGTTTAAAAAAACATGCCATTCTCACTTAAGCAATACAGTCCAACATAAATCAGATACTCATACCAAAATATGTACTTGGAGTATAACATGCATAAGAACAGTTTTTAACCCAAATTATGACGCCAATGTTCTCCCACCCAAGTTATTCCATAAAAAAAACAAGAAGAAAATCATGTCATACGTGCACGCTCAGCGAAGCTTTACGGTCGTTATCCTTTCTCCAATACACGTACTCGCTCCGAGCGACCCCTGCCTTACAGATAGAGGATAAAAAGGATTACGACCGGACCGGTCAAATACTTAACGGACGGCCGCTTCGACGTATAATACTTTATAGTCAGAGAAACTCCCAAACAGGCCAGACATCGCAGCCGCTGAAAAACAAAAAACAGTCGCAGTCAGACGGAAGCCGCAGCCGCAGGCCGCGCCCCCCTCCGCAGTTTCGCCACGCGCGGCCCAGTGACGAGTCCACGCCACTCGCCGCGCCGCGCCCAACTATACCCAGCCTGGAACCGCGGCCGATGCAGCCGCACTGACGCTGACCCGGCGCCCGGCCTCCACCACGCGACCCGCCCGTGCCCGCGCGACGCGAGTGACAGCTGCCGCACTCGCCGCAACGACCGCTTCCGCGCAGCGCAACCCGGGCCGCAGCGAACACCCGGGCTGGTGACGCCACCACCGCCCACGCCGCTCGTGGCGTCACCTCGCCCCCCCGCGGCGACGTGTGTAAGCCGCCCGCTGCGGAGGCGGGCGGAAGGTGAGCCGCTGCGGTCGTTCTCGTGTTGGAGGGACGAGGTTGTGGCTCCCGTAAAATGACGTTGCCAGCGGATGGAATACGGGAACACCGCTCCAGGGTTTCAAATAGTACTACCTATTTCCGGTTTACTCGATTTCGTAGAAAAAATTCTAATTTGGAAAATTTTGTACTTTTACCAGTGACTAATTAAAAGGGTTTCAAAATTAAATTTAAATTTCGAAATTGAGATGTCCCATGGATCATGGGGTTGTTCACATCTTTTGATATTATGTTTGACTTGAGAAATATCTCTGTATTCTTCGCATGTTTGACCTTACTGAAATATCTTCAACGATTCGGATTGCTCAGGAAGTAAAACAAGCAATATCTGGCCAACGATCTGTTTAATTGATGCACATGACTGCAAAACGGAGTAAGCAATTGGTCGGTCACCACTAAACAACGCTTATAAACATGTGTTCCATATTCATCATTGCGAATTAGGCAATTGATCTCACTCATAATAATCACTTCGTTCGAGAAAATCTCAATCCAAAATCTCTTATCCGTTTCCACGTGTGGACAAATCCGTTAACTAGTCAGTCAGTTACTCTGCTCGTTTTCCTTGCTGTGTACTATTACAAAAAGTACACAAAAAATGTTTGTTCAATACAGTTAGAAGTCAACTCTATGGATAATTCACAAACTCTGCTTTGTTCAATTATTACAACAGAGCCAAGAGAAAATAGAAAAGAGAGAGAGAAAAAAACTCTAGTTACATGTCTCTTTTGTTTCAAGCTAATCCGACGGCTGGGATCTAATCACAACGTTCAATTCCAAGAATCTGACGACTGCGGGAACCAGCTGAGCTCGCCTTCGTCCAGCTTCATCAGGTCTTGCAAGCCTTCCCAGAGCTGGTCCCCTGTTTCGCCGCCGCCGCGCGGCCACCCGTCCTGTTCCCCTCGCTCCTCGCCGTCGGCGCTGCACGGCGACGGAGACAATGTGTCGGACTTGGCGGCGGCGCTGGTGCCATCGCCATTGCTGTCGTCATGGCCGGTCATTTGGTCAGGGAACGGGAAGTTCAGCTTGGCGCGCGGGCCGCGGAACTCGACGGCGGCGCGGTCGTAGGCCCTCGCCGCATCCTCGGCGGTGTCGAACGTCCCCAGCCACTTGCGCACCGCGCGGCGAGGGTCGCGGATCTCCGCCGCCCACTTCCCCCAAGGCCGCTGCCGCACGCCGCGGTACTTGTTCTTCTTCTTCCTCCGCCTCCTCTGCCCTGCCGCGGCCGGCGCTGGCGCCGTGGCGGCTGCTGCGGCCACCTTCTCCGCGCCGTCGAACGACACCACCCCGGACTCCCCGGCAAAGAACTCGCACCCGAGACACTGGTCCATCCCGCACACCCCGCACACCTCTGCGCGTGCCGCCGGGAACACCTCCGGCGGCGCCGTCCTGTACCCGGAGATGACATGAAGCAGCGCGGCGACGATGACTGAGTGCTCCCTCTCGGGTGAGATCGCCCTCCCAGCGAAAGGCGCCGCCGGCAGCGGCGGTGGCTCCGCAGTGGCGGAGCTCGGCGAGGGATCGTCGATGTGGCCGTCGAATCGGATCATGTATTCATGGTTGGCTCCCATGGCGGAGATGCGATTGGTCATAGTGTGTTGTGTTCTTGCTTGCTGCTGGCTGCTGAGTTCTTCTGGTTTGAAGTGCGCGGGAACAGCTGAGGCGGTCGGGCTTATATACGGGGTTCACGTCGAAGCGCACGCGGGGGCGCATCAGGACAAGCCTTTAATCCCATCCCAGATTAATCTAAACACCCTCTCACGCGAGTGCAAAAAAAAGCAATAAAGCGCACAAGGGGAGTGGCGCGCGAAGAAAACGTGTGCAACGTGCGCGTATTGCTGCCTCTGGTTTTGCCCTTTTCTACTCTGGACTCGCGCGGGGCACTTGGACGGTGAGCGGGAGAGGGTGGGGCACGTGACGATGTGACGGGATACGTGACGTCAGCAACGGAATAACGGGATTGGGAATTTAAACGTCAAATTGGGTCATGGAGGCGGATGACGATCGTTCGATTTGTCTGACGTGGCCGCTGGAGGTCGGTAGGGTGGGGCCAGGAACTGTGGGGCCCGCCGTTGGGGGAGAAGAAGAAGAGTTCTGAAAGACTTCGCGAAGTATTTGCTGTTTTGGATAAGATAACAAAGGGGCCTGAGAGCTTCAACTTTTGTGTGTTCTCACCTGGACACATGATAGTCATGCCGTATTTTTGTACTCTCAGTCTGAGTATGTACTCTCATCTACATATATATATTTTTTTATAAGAATAATATGGACTATTTTTTATTTAGTAGCAATATAGTGTATATTTTTTTAAGTAGCGGTATATATCTATTTTTATTTAGTAACAGTATATTTTTTTATTTAGTAGCTGTATATACTTTTTTTATTTAGTAGGGGTATATATCTTTTTTTATTTAGTAGCGTGTCGGAGGATGAAACCTCGACGGTGGGAAGTCAGGAGACCCCCTCTTGAGATTCGGCCAGGGGAGTAGTTCTCAGGTGAAGCCAGCGTCAGGTATAGAAGAAAGATAGGCGAAGAAGACGTAGAAGAGGCGGGGTTCGGACCGTCCGAAGCGAGTCCGGACTGTCCGAACTGTGGTGAAGCAGAAGGGTCCGGACCGTCCGAAACGACGTAATCGCGCAGGGTGTTGGGGAAGACGATGAACAGAGGCGCACAGAGAAGGCAAGAGGATTTATACAGGTTCGGGCCGCACGGAGGCGTAAAACCCTACTCCTGTGTGTATGCTATGTGGAGATGAATGTGGTTTGCTGTGTTACAAGGTGAGCCTAGCCTGCGGCCGGAGCCGGAGAAGAAGAGCAGTAGCTAGCGAGTCGGAAGACGGGGAAAGCTCCTCTCCAGTTCGCCTTCCAGTTCCCGGTGGCTTGGATTCTCCTTTATAGAATCAGGGGAGTCCACAGTGCCAGTACATGGAGAGAGCGAGAGCTATACTACGTCTTGTCGCTTCGTACGCATGCCGCCGCCTGCCGCGCCCACGGCGCTGCGCCGGAGAGTTGTCTAGTCGCCGCCTGGCTCTGCTGCTGCGGGCGGCTGTGCAGAGCATGTCTGGTCATCTCGCCGCCTGGCTGCTGCATGCGGCTGTCTGGTCGGTTTCTTGTCGGGCGATCTGATCATGGAGATGCTGTCGGGAGACAGGCGGGAGGCGCCCTGTCACTTCACCATCAATGCGAATATTTGGGGAGCTGGTCAACCGAGTTCTTCGGGTGGATCGGCCCCTAGAGCCATGGCAATCGGCACGTGAGGTCGAGCCGATCGGCCTTGGGCCCGAGCATCGGCATCCGTGACCGGGGGATCGGCACCCGGAACCGGGGTATCGGTGCCCGGGCCCGGGAGCGCAGCCGATGGCTACGGCGCCCCGGGGACGAGCCCGGGGCCGATGGCGATGACGCCCCGAGGAACTGACGTGGCCGATGACCCACGCGTCCCCAGGGCACGTGGGACCCCCTGTCCCATTTCGCCGACAGTGGCCCCTGGCCCTGTTGCTCGGCCGGAGCCGCTTCGGGCAGGAACGGGGCCACGTCCTTGAAAAAACGAGGGGACGCTGGGTCCGCCTGGTTCATCTTGAGCTTGACGTCTTTGGTGCTTTAGATGAGATATACGCCCGGGACTCGGGCGTCGCCGTCGAGTCCTTCGTCGCAACCCTCTGGCCGGAAATCGCGGTAGCAGACAGGTGCGTCGTCCAATCGAAGGGCGCCACTGAGCCTGTCGCCGACGAGGACTCCCGCGCCTGGTCCGGGACGGAGGCGCGGGAGAAAGAAACACTCTCCCGAGAGGGAAGCGTCTGGGCCCAAGATGCCGGGCTCGCGTCTCGGGGGTGTGAGTTCGCCGCGCGCAAGGAAGTCACGGAGGTTCGCGAGGAGGCGCGGGAGGCCATGGTCGAGTCCGCTGCCTCGGGGGCAGGGTTCCTCAACCGCGGCGAGCATCTTGTGGAGCCGATGTCGACGAAGAGTTCGAGGAAGCCGCCGGTTCCCTTCTGACGCCATCCGCGGCCGCCTTCGGGGCCCGGGGGCCCTCCATGCCCCCGAGCGCTGACCTTCTGGCGCCGCCCGGGGTTCGGTGCGAAGCACACCGGTGACCTCCCCTCGTGCGACGACATCTCCGGGCCTCGCTTGTGCTTGCGCTCCGGTTTGCCTGTCTTGTACAAAGAGAGGCATTTGTATATGTATATGATCATGTTTATATTTTCGTACCTTGGTTTATTGTGTTTTTTGGAGGTTGCTTGCACTCGGGGTCCCGTGTCTGGGGATGGAGCTCGGACTCGCTTCCCTCGCGAGCCCGAGTCCGGCATATGCTCAGGGCTCGGGGGCCCCTGCTGTCATGTGAAGGATATGTGTCCGGGGCCCGAGGGCCCCGGACTGGAATATGGTTTTGATATAAGCCGGGTTCCGGGGGCCCGGGCTTGAATATGGGATGTGAGACGACCTTCCGAAAGCATTCTCGCCGGGGTGGTGCTATCCGGGCTATCGCGCCCTATTCCGGGTGTCGCGTTCCTAGGCTTGCACTCGCCTTGGCGAGGCCGCCTTGGTTCGGCACCCTGGTGTCGGGCCCGGGGCACGGATTCGGGAATCCGTGCCTCGGCTCAAATATGTGCCCGGGACTCAGGGGCCCCGGACTGAAATACAAAATGTGAGACGACCTTCTGGACGCATTCTCGCCGGGGCGGTGCTGTTCGGGCTATCGCGCCCTATTCCGGGTGTCGCCTTCCTAGGCCGCACTCGCCTTGGCAAGGGCTGCCCTGGTCGGCACCTCGTGTCGGGCCCGGGGCACGGATTCGGGAATCCGTGCCTCGGCTCAAACATGCACCAGGGACCTAGGGGGCCCCGGACTGTCATGTGATTTGACGTGGTCGACAAACGCCCGGGTACGGGCCCCCGGCTAAGGATATAGACCACGTCGGACAACTTCTCCGGAACCCGCCTTCGCCGAGGCGATGCCGTCCGGGTACTCGTGCCCTGTTGAGGGTCATTCCGGGTGCCACGTTCCTAGGCGCGCACTCGCCTTGGCGATGCCGCCCTGGGTCGGGCTCCTCAGAGTCGGGCCCGGGAGGTAAGTCCCAGGCCATATGTTTGCCGGGCGAGGGGCGCTCTGCGACGTGCGCCACGCTTGCTGCCTGCGGAATATTATTGGTGTGTGCCCAACCATCAACTCGCGTATCATGACCTGAGGCCACGGCGCGAGGAGCGGGCACGAGCCCCGCTACCGAGGGCAGCGAGGACGCTCTCTGGCCTGTTCAGGGGCCGTGCTCGGCTCAGCTTCCCTTTACATTGCGAGTTGTGGCGAGCTCTTGACACCGGGAGAAGATCCTCGACCGGGAGCAGCCGATCAACCGGGAACGGATCAACCGGGAGCGGCCTGCCCGGACTTGCGCTCGACAGGGCGGCGTGGTCCGGACTATCATACCGGGACCTGGAGGCGTTGGCTGAGTCGGGACGAACCGCCCGGACAGGCCATCGCGTCCGATGGAGTCCGGGCAGCCGTACCCTAGGTGTGTCCGGGACCGGAAGGTCCTGGGCTGAGTCGGGACGAACCGCCCGGACTGGCCATCGCGTCCGATGGAGTCCGGCAGCCGACCCTATGTGTGTCCGGACCGGAAGGTCCCGGGCTGAGTAGAAGGTAATGAGGGACGAATCGGGACGATTTCTCTTGGAAAGTGTCGGGACGCCCTTCCCGGACACGGTCTCGCCAGGGCGAAGCTATCCGGGTTTCGGTCCCCCATCTGGTTATAAAATGTTGATGTTGTCCTGAGCGCGCCACGCCCCTAGCCCACACTCGCCTTGGTGAGGCTGCCCTGGTTCGGGCCGCATGGTTTCCGGGCCCAACAAGCGGAATCCCGGGCTACGCCCTTATTGGGCAAGGGCCCCGGACCCGGGGGGCCCGACTATAATGCGATTTGATATATGCTGGGATCCGGAGGCCCGGGCTTGGTTGTTTCCGGTGCCACGTCCAAGGGTCGCACTCGCCTGGCGAGGCGGCCTGGCTCGGGCTTCCAGAGCTGGGGCCGTTGGTCGGCCTGTCCGTTGCCTTCGGCCGGGCCGCCCGAATCGTCCCGATCGGGCTCGGCCTGCTAAGGCTCCTGCCGGAAGTACTTGACCTGCTTGGCCAAGCTTTGGACGGCGCGGCACTCCGTGAGGTCGTGCGAATCCGTCTCGTGGACGGCGCACCACTTCTGGGCTGCTGCCGGCGAAGGCGGTGCACGTGCGGCCCTTGGCCGCTCGTCGGTGCTATTGTCGCCGCGGGCGTCGTCAGGCCGTGTGGCGCCCGCAACAGCCAAGGCGAAGTCGTCGGCAGCCGCCTTCTCCTTCCGTCGCTTCCTCCTGTCTCGACACGCCGCGGAGCGTGAGGACTCACCGTATTCTTCGGGGTCCTCGCCAGGGGCCTCGGGGCACGGCTCGTTCCACGCCCGGGCCTCCTCCTTGCGGGCGCAGAGGTCGGCGAGCTTGAACAGCTCAGCCGTAGTCTGGACGTCGCGGGTGCCCATCTTTTCGAGCATGCACCTGTCGCGCACACCCAAGCGAAAGGCATGGATGACCGCGTGAGGAGCGATGTGGGGGATAGTATTGCGCACCTGGCTGAAGCGCTGTAGGAAGTGCCTCAGCGTCTCGTCCCTGCCCTGGCGTAGGGCATGGAGGTCCGCCTCGGTCCCAGGGCGCGGAAAGGTGCCCTGGAAGTTGGCCACGAACTGGTGGCAGAGGTCCTCCCACAAGTAGACTGATCCCTCGGGGAGGTTCATCACCCAAGAGCGCGCCTGGGCTTTGAGAGCGACGGGGAAGTAGTTCGCTATCACTCGATCATCGCCTCCGGCCGCCAGGATGGCAGTAGTGTATATTTGCAGGAACTCCGTGGGATCCACGGAGCCGTCATACTTCTCCGGCAAGCTGGGCCGGAACCTGGCCGGCCAGCGAACCTGCCGGAGGCCTGGGGAGAGCGCCAGGCAACCCGAGCCGTACAGAGCGGGCTCGGGTAACAGATGACGGTTTCCCGTCAGTAAGTTGGAGCTGGAGGCCTGGACCTCGAAACGCGTGGCGGCGTCCGCCCGCCGCTCGCGCTGTCGCTCCATAGTGACCCGGGCGTCCTCGTCGGACCGCCCCCGGTTCAGCCGGTCACGGAGGTCGCCGTGGCCGCTGTTTGTCGGAGTCGTGGCGCGTTGCGCCGTGCTCCGGGCTCTGCTTTGACTCGGGGCGGGGGGGCCGGCCCGTGCTAGACGTCGCGCGGTCAGCACTCCTGGCCCCTGCGCTGCTGTGGGCAGCGACCTGGCGATGGGCTGCGCCTACGAGGTCGGTGACTTCGTTGAGCCAACGCCTCTCCCGGCCCCCGATCCCGTTAAATGCCGGGGGGTGGCGCAGGAGGGCTTCCGCCGCCAGGAGAGCTCCCTGTGGTGATGCTGGCTGGAAGTCGAGGTTGCGGCGCGCCGTGGAGCGGCGCCTCCGCTCGCGCCTCAAAGATGAGACCGTGGCAGACCCGGCGGGGCACTTGCCGGTTCCTTCCGAGAGAGAAGGGGCCGACGCCGCGCTGCCAGGCCGCCGGGGAGCGAGCTCAGCCCGCCTGGCTCGCGCTGCGCGTCTCCTGGAAGACGGGGAGCGCGGTGGGCTTACCACCGGGCTAACGCCACCCGGCGGGGTGAAGCCGCCGGACTCCTCGTCAGAGTCCCGTGGACGGTGGCCTCCTGCCATGGAGTGCGTCGGTGTTGGAGGCGACGGCGTACCACCTGAAAAGGAAACTCCCCCCACCTGGCGCGCCAGCTGTCGGAGGAGAATGAAACCTCGACGGCGGGAAAGTCAGGAGCCCCCCTTGAGATTCGGCCAGGGGAGTAGTTCTCAGGTGAAGCCGGATGCGTCAGGTGTAGAAGAAAGATAGGCGAAAGAAGACGTAGAAGAGGCGGGTTCGGACCGTCCGAAGCGAGTCCGGACCGTCCGAACTGTGGTGAAGTAGAAGGTCCGGACCGTCCGATGCGGGTCCGGACCGTCCGAAGCGAGGTAATCGCGCAGGGGAGTGTTGGGGAAGACGATGAACAGAGGCGACAGAGAGGCAAGAGGATTTATACAGGTTCGGGCCGCACGGTAGGTGTAAAAACCCTACTCCTGTTGTATGCTATGTGGAGATGAATGTGGTTTACTGTGTTACAAGGTGAGGCCTACCCGGCCGGAGCCGGAGAACGAAGAGCAGTAGATTAGCGAGTCGGAAGAACGGGGAAAGCCTCCTCTCCAGTTCGCCTTCCAGTTCCCGGGGCTTGGATCCTCCTTTATAGAATCAGGGGGAGTCCACAGTGCCAGTACATGGAGAGAGCGAGAGCTATACTACGTCTGTCGCTTCGTACGCATGCCGCCACCCTGCCGCGCCCACGCGCTGCGCTGGGAGAGTTGTCTAGTGCCGCTGCTCTGCTGCTGCGGGCGGCCTGTGCAGAGCATGTCTTGGTCATCTCGCCGCCTGGCTGCTTGCAAGCGGCTGTCTGGTCGGTTTCTTGTCGGGCGATCTGATCATGGAGATGCTGTCGGGAGACAGGTGGGAGCCCCTGTCATTATGGCTCACTTCACCATCAATTGCGAATATTTGGGGCGAGCTGGTCAATCGAGTTCTTCGGTGGATCATGGCCCCTGAGCCATGCAGGTCGATCGGCACCTGAGGGTCGAGCCGATCGGCCTCGGCCGACAATCGGCATCCGGGACCGGGGGATCGGCACCCGGAACCAGGGTATCGGTGCCCGGCCCAGGAGCGCAGCCGCTGGCTACGGTGCCCCGGGGACGAGCCCGGGGTCCGATGGCGATGACCACCCCTTTGCTCCGCGCAGTGTTTCCATCGGCCACCCAAAGATCCGTCGGACTGCAACGTCACCGGCCGTACCCACCGGAGCGTGTCCTCCAGCTGTGCACGCGAGCTCCATCTTGAGCTGCGTGCACTTTTCGCCCACACGCTATTGCGGAATCACTAGATCTTTTAGTTGGTAGCTCGAAGCGCTAGTACCCCCTTCTTGACAAAATAATACCAGCAATGTATATTTACTCGAGCCGCAATTTATCTATTCATCCATCCATGCGTAGCTCAGTAATCTCCGATCAACTTACGTGCTCTCTTGTATAATACTGCTACAAAAAATAGTAAAAAGGTATATATTTCTAACAATAAAATAAATAAGTATATGAATTAACCTAAACTAAAATAATAAATAAAATAATAGTATAGCTATCATAGCAGCACCTCCTTATAAAAAGATAGTAATATGCATGTAAGGTGAATAGTAACGTACCACCTAGGAGACATAAAGAAGGTTATATATATATAGAGAGAGAGTAGAGTTGGAAATAATGGTGAGAAGATGATTGCCCGCTGCTTCGCGTCCGTTGCTTTAGTTAATTAGAAGGTTTATATGGAGCGATCCAAACCGTTTCATTGGTCTCCGATCTCTCATATTGAAAACAAGGTGCGAGACAAATTGTTTACATTGTTTGAAAAATTTTTTACTATTTTTAGTAGGTATGAATACTTGTTAATTTCAAAGACTTCACCGCTCCGAAAACCTATAATTTACTCGGGTCTTAAAAATAGTTTAAGTTTTAATTTTAAAAATATAATTGGTACTCCAACTTTTTGGTATCTCAAATATGAGATCATGATGAATGGTTGGATTTGCTCATTTAAACTTCTAAATTGTAGCAACGAACGTGAAGCACGGGGCAATCCGTCTCGCGGAGAGCAGGCCATAGCCATGACGCTATATATAAGTATATATTTATTATTATAGATAATATAAATGGATTTATTTATTTATTTATTATTTTATTTTGGGTTACGTTGACCTCTCCTCTAAAAATATATGTATCTAAAGGGTTTGAATAGAAGATTTATAGGGGATTATATGAAAGTCTAAAATAATCGGTTATAATAGACTCGGGGTATGATATGAATTAAGAATAGTTGCGAGTCTCTGTTAAAGTGTATTTTATGTTTAGACTGGTTAATAGGCGTAGCGCAGGAAGTTAATAAGTAAAGTCATATTTTACATATGATTATATGGTAGGTATACGTTGGGAAGCAAAATTTAATATCAAAAGACCTAGCTATTTTGAGACAGATGAAATAATATAGTTTAAGGGGGATAGGCTACATTTTTATAGCTAGTACATGGTTACAGTAGATGTTAGACTTATCTATGGTATTTATAATGATTACTTAGTGGGGCATTATACTTTAATATATTTATAGATTTTTTAAAATATAGAGTCTTATGTGTAAAGTATTGTCACGGTTTTTTGTTGATAAATGAAAGGTAAATGTCCAATTTGGAACTCAATACTTCGATCTAAAGTCCTTGTTATACACTTACGTACAAAAACCGATATATTTTTATCTAAAGTTTAAAAACCAGAATAAACTTCTGGTGATTTGTTTCTAGTGGCGGTTTTAAAACGATAGCTCAAGTTGTTATTTTTGTGCTATATGGTTAATTTGCAAGTTCGCAATCATGTATTATATCCTTCTTCATCCTCATATATGCATCTCTCATCACACTATGTCCAGATATATTGGTAGACACTATATTTTGGGACAAATTAGTATACAAAATGTGTGCCATGTGAAGCCGGTCAATATTAGCCAAATAAAGAAATAAGTGTTATCGTTAGACATCGTAAACCACCATTAAATAAGTCTTGGGGTAAAACTTGGTTTGAAAGTCTAGGGTGAAAAATAATGGTTTTTTAGTTGATGTAATAATTAGACTTACTGAAAATTTAGGGGGCAAAAAATGAAACCTTAACCATAAACGAAAAATATAACTTTCGCTTTTAAAATTTAACAATATGTAATTTTACAAGTTAAAATTTAAACTATCAAGACCAAATTCCTAGAAGCGTTGCTTTTTATAGCAGGTTGACAAAGTGTCAATCAGCAAGCGGCTAGACTTGTCACTTTACAGCCATGTTTGGGGTGTGGAATTGTGGCAGAAAACGATTGCACCGATCCCATGCATCGCTACGCGTTATATATAGTGGAATAGCCCCAACCAGGGCAGTACAAGCACACGGAGAGAAGACTCCTGATCCGAGACTTACATGGAGATAGAAAACAGATTACAATACATCTTTGAAAGAGATAAAACTATTATGTTTCCTAAACTACTATATGCGTTAACACAATCCTCTTTAGCTATGGAAAGAACTCCAGGCATAGGAAATATTTATCCTTTAACACCCTCTCTCAATCACACCTTAGCAAGGTTGAGATTGTTTTTGAAATTTTCCAACAGCCGGACTAACAAAAGTTTAGTAAACCCATCTACAACTTGATCACCAGAAGAAACAAAATCAATTTCTAGAAGTTTACAATTTACCCATTCTCTGATAAAATGATAGTCCACTTCTATGTGTTTCGTTCGGGCATGAAAAATAGGATTAGCTGACAAATACTTTGCACCAAGATTATCACACCAAATTTTGGCTGTTGTAGGACTTTGTACTCCTAGCTCTGTAAGTAGTGTCTAAACCCACATGATTTATGCAATTGCATTAGCAATGGCTTTGTATCCTGACTCTGTACTAGATCTAGACATTGTAGCCTGCTTTCGAGCACTCCAAGATACCAGGTTGGATCCTAGAAATATAGCAAAACCTCCAGTAGACCTCCTATCATCAAGACTGCCAGCCCAATCTGCATCAGAGAATCCACTAACAAGAGTAGACCCTGATTTTTGTATTTTCAAGCCCAACTTTGTACACTGTTTTAGATACCTGAGAATTCTCTTAACAGCTGCCCAATGCACAGTTGTAGGAGCATGAAGAAACTGACAGACTTTATCGATCGAAAAAGGTATATCTGGTCTAGTCAAAGTTAAATATTGTAAAGCTCCGACTATACTTCTATATCTAGTTGCATCATTCGCACCCAAAGGAGATCCTTCATGTAGAGAAAGCTTTTCACTTACTGATAGAGGCGTATTAGTAGGTTTGCAGTTCATCATGCCTACTCTCTTCAATAGATCAGTAGCGTATTTGTCTTGTGTCAAGATAATACTGTTATATACTCGGTTTACCTCTATACCAAGAAAGTAATGGAGATCCCCAAGATCCTTGTGTGCAAAGTCCTTCTTAAGATCCTACAGAAGCGCTGTTGTTGCCCTCTCTGAAGAACTGGCTATAATTATGTCATCAACATAAATCAACAGAAATATAGTTATATCTCCTTTATTAAAGAAGAACAGTGAGGTGTCAGCTTTCGAAGCTATAAAACCGAGCTTAACCAGTTTCTGACTTAACCTGGAAAACCATGCTTGAGGAGCCTGTTTCAAACCATATAAGGATCTGTCAAGTTTGCATATATAATGAGGTTTAGTGACATCCTCAAAACCAGGCGGCTGATCCAACTGTCTAAGACTCCACCCTCTAGACACTGCTATGGACAGAACAATTCTAATTATAACAGCTTTGACAACTGGGCTAAAGTTGTCTTCATAATCAATATCATATCTCTGTTTAAACCCTTTTGCTACCAGACGAGCTTTATACCTATTTAGAGTTCCATCTACTTTCCTCTTAACCACTTATATCCATACATGCACCACTTGCGGTGTGGACCTGCTCATTGCCATTGTACTTTTCCTTCATAGTGAGTTTGTCTATCTCTCCTGTGATGTGATCTATGGCGCCAGTGTCGATGTACCAGTTGGTGTCGATACCATAGGAAGAGTTTGCGGCTGCCGCTGCAACATGTTTCTCATCAGGTCTGTAATCCTCATCATACCTGTACCAGCAGTCGGTAGCACTATGACCCTCGCTTGAAGCAGACTTGACATGTGGGGCGTCTGTCCATGCCTCCTTGGGGGCACCCCTAGCCATGGCCACTGCCACTGTTGCCACGGCCACGTCCTCTAGGCGCACCTTGACCGGTGTTGCCGCCGCCACGCGCGCCTCCTCCTCATGAACCAGAATTGCCTCGGTTGGCCATGTTGACCACAGATTCCCCGGCTCCTTAGTAAAGTGCAAGACGTGTCTCAAAATTAAGAAGCTGTGAATACAGTTCCCCAACAGAGTTCGGCTCTACTCATGCACATATGGCAGATACCACCGAACTAAAGTCCTCATCCAGGCCGGTGATGATATATTGGATCAAATCTTCATCGTCAAGCAGCCGTCCTCCAGCCAACATCTCATCCCCTAGAGCCTTCATCTTTGCAAAGTACTCTGTGATGGAGAGATTACCTTTTTTTTGTTGTAGTGAGTGCGATGCGGGTATTGATGGACCTTGCTCGCGTATGGGATGAATACACCTGCTCGATGATTCCCCATGCTTTGGCTGCTGTCTCGCATTTAGCAACTTGGGTGAGAACATCCCGAGTTAGAGACGCAAGGAGATAGCCCAGAACTTGCTGATCTGTGGCTTCCCAATCCTCATAGGCCGGATTTGGCCTCTTCTCTATTTTGCCATCTGTTGTAGTAGTAATCTTGGCAGTCGAAGGTTGGCTGGCGCCGGTCAAGTGACCCTGGAGTCGTGCACCGTGCACAGCGACGGTGTGCCTTCCAGAGGGCATAATTTGTTTTGCCAAGCTTCTCCGATATTGGGTGGCCCTGAAGGGGGTTGGTCATTCCGGAGGAAGATGAAGTCGACATGATCGCATCGCCAGATGCGCCTGACGGTGGTGCTTCGAATCAGGGTGCTTCGGAATAGGGCTCTGATACCATGTGGAATTTGGCAGAAAACGATTGCATTGATCTCGTTCATCGCCTACGTGTTTATATATGGTTGGAATAGCCCCAACCAGGGCAGTACAAGCGCACGGAGAGAAGACTCCTGATCTGAGACTTACATGGAGATAGAAAACAGATTGCAATGCATCTTTGGAAGAGATAAAATTATTATGTTTCCTAAACTATTACATGCGTTAACACAATCCTCTTCGGCTACGGAAAGAACTCCAGGTGCAGGAAATATTTATCCTTTAACATGGGGAAGCTTGTGATAACGGCTACTCCAAAAATCTACAGCTTCCCAAACAATCCGGATTATTATTCTAGTTGTAGAATCTTCAGCTCCGCCAAATAAGACCTACATATCAACACAATACACCACTAACATATCAAAAGCACAGAACTTTCACACAGCTCATCTCACTAAGGTCCTGTTTAGGGAAGCTTAAGCTTCTAAGAAGCAAGTGGTAAGAAGCTAGGCAGTGAGAATCTGGAGAAGTTCTAGTTCATTTTTTGGAGTCTATAACTACAGATTCTCAGAATCTATATAAAAATCTAGACTGTTTAGGAAACTTCCATCTGCTAAAAATTCTAAGAGAAGCTGTAGCTGGTAGAAGCTCTCTGAACAGAGCCTTAGTCACCAACTTACAAAGAAAAACATAACTCCTGTTATAAGTAAATGAAGTAAGACCAAAACGTAAAAGTTCAATCAATTTTAAAGTAATTAATTAATGCGTAAAAACAGAGTATCGTTTGCACAATCTTGCCGACCACTTGTATTAGATAGAAAAAGTTTCGGATTAGATTAATTTAGGGAAAATCAAGTATCCAGACGCTACTGTTCATCAGTAACTAAACCCCTTGATGATTTTGGTAATTTCTTTTTATCTTGGTTCTCCCAATTATGGTAGTTCTCTGCGGTAGAACTCACAATATAGTGTGTAAATGACAGTCATTTTCAGGCGAATCTTTCGAAAAGGTGGAGGTCATTTTTTCACGTGACACTTACTAGTATTTGTGTAATATAATGATTATCATTATGTAAATAAGTTCAGCTGTAAGTCGGATTTGGTGCTATTTTTGTCGGAAGGAATAGTTCTTTTCGTCCTTATTTTAGTCTACTTGTACTCTACTCCTGTTCTAAAATAAGTGGATCTCTTAAATCCTAAGAAAACTTTAGTTGTGCATGAAAAAACGATGAAAGTGTCAACTGATTGATACAAAAGTAGCATTGGTACGGATGGGTAAGTGAGAGATGTTAAACAGATAAAATTTTTCGATTTGTATTTTAAGAATAGATAAGAAGATAAAAATCAACATATGTTAAAATAAAGATAAAACTCTGTAAATCAACTTATTTTAAGAATGAGTGAGTATTTACAAAGACAAGATAAAAAGGTAAAAAGAACTGGAGGGGACCTAGGTAACCACCCAAACACCACTCGAGAAATACACATTATTGCTGTCATAAGCATGGTAGAGTGAGATTACATTTTAATTTTGTTAGTGGTGAATCTAACCACAAGACCATAACGGGGTGAAATGGTGATGACGAAA
The DNA here is from genome assembly GCA_003991445.1 of Oryza meyeriana var. granulata. Classification (NCBI taxonomy): domain Eukaryota; kingdom Viridiplantae; phylum Streptophyta; class Magnoliopsida; order Poales; family Poaceae; genus Oryza; species Oryza meyeriana. Next base: position 179,705 of record RYFJ01001545.1, read on the forward strand.
GGGGGTAAAAACATGATGATCCACATGCATAATTAAACTCGCACTCACGTTCAACTGTACTCCCATTCTGTTAAGCATGTCCTATGTCGTAGACGGATTCTTTATTCGATTGCAGCACCAAATTAAAATGAGAACCATGTTGCTTAATACCGAAAAAACAATTGGGTGAGTCTGCTCGGAGTCCAGCCGTCCTGGGGTCCACGGCGAAAAGGTTTCGAACAAATCAGCTGCCAACACTGGGTGCCACTGTCTGGTGGTGGCATGGTTGGTGCCCGGTGGGGAGGCGTGTGGTCGCGTTGAAAGCGACGCGGACAGATGGAGACAGCTCCTAGGCGCGGAGTGTCCAATGTGAATGGTAGTCCTATGGTCAACGTCAAAAACGTCTCAAACCTTGAACCTCTCTCTGTAACAAGAAAACGTCAATATCTTTTGCTTGGATGGGCAGTGGCTGACAGTGGTACTCCTATATATCATGAATTTAGAACTTCTATGTATTTTGATTTAGAACTTCAATATGTTTTGAATTAAAACTTGTCGATGGTTGATTGGTCAAAAGAAGATAGAACAGTAATTGGCACACTTCTAAACTGTAACATTAGAACGTATTCCCTTCGTCCCAAAATATAATAACTTATAGTATTCAAAATTTATCTCAAAATATAACAACTTCTACATCTACATTCTCTTTTCAACAAATCACGAGCTTTTATCATAATAGTTTTTCAGCTACTTTCTCTTCTTAACCAATCACAGTCTTCCTCATTTAATTTCAATAATTTTTTAATATCCGTATCTAACTCTAAAACTTCTTATATTTTATGACGGAGAGAGTACTGTATATAAGCTTGTTAGTGGTCCTATGGAATGAATGCCATATATATCTCACGTTTAACTGTATAGCAACCTGCATCTTGTCCACAAGCAAGGGCGGACACAGGGGGTCATGCGTATTTTAGATGAATAACCATATTTTTAGAAAGTAGTTGTTCATCATAGCATGCAGTTGTTTCACCCATTCAATATGTGCTGGGTTCGATCCCCATTGTTCCTCTTGATTTCTGATGCTTATCCTCTCTTGTTTTATTATATTATTAATAAATACATCTTCTTTTTCATTAGTGAAATAAGTAATAACATTTAAGATATTATAGTGTAAATCTTGACTACCCACTCTTAAAATCTTATGCCCACCACTGTGCTCAAGCAATTATGTTGTGCATATAGTTTAAATGGTTAAAAAAATTAAAAGATATTAATAATGTACAATAGATTACGGTGTTACATGTCACCAGTGTTCGCCAAACCGGTGGTTACTGCAGTAACCACCCAAACCGCCAGGGTAATAACGGGTGGTTTGGTTTAAACAAATTTTAACCGAATTTAAATTTTTTAAAAAATAAACAAATCCAAAAAAAATTTAGTAGGTAGTACTTGAGTTATAAATCACTATGGTGAAGAAAGTTTATAAAAATAATGAAGTTTACTTTATATTTTAGAGCTCCATTGAAATTAAAAAAATAAGAGGTAGGTTGGGATATAATTTCTACTTTATTTAAGTGTAAAAAAAATAGTAAGGGTTATGCAAAAAAAAAAATTGCAATATTATATTATTTTTTAGAGATATTCATAATTTTTTTTCCTAAATTTTCTATATTTTTTTAGAATTTTTACTACGTTTTACACTTTTTTTGTAATTTTTTTCTTTGTACCTTCAACATACCGTGGCTTACCGTATGGTTACTGCGCGATATCATACGGTAACCATGATCTTACTGTGAGATTTGAAAATACTAAATTTAAATTTTTGAATATGAAATTTGTACAGATTTGGGCGGTTACCGGGGGCGGTAACCTCCCCCAACGGTATAGCAATCCCTGCATTTCACTCCATAAACATATAGTACTAAACTAAATAAACTGATTCGATTAATTATGAGACTTGTTTATTTTATTTTTTTTGTGTGTAGATTTTATTAAATTTGGACTTCAAATTTTGTAAGTGGTAGATACCTTTTATAATGATATTGTCAAAAAAATTTACTACTTCTTGATTGGTATTTGAGGAGTCAGAAACAAAAGAGTGTGCAATACTTGAGTTAAAAAAAATCCAACTCCGTGAGCTGTAAAAGTTTCAAATAGTGTTTCTCTCATCCAGATACTCCGTATACTATACCACTCCATTTAAAAATATAAATCATATTAGGTTTCGTTAAGACAAGATTTTGACCAAAAATTGGTCTATTAGAATCTCATTTTTCTGATAGAAAAGCATAACTATAAGTAATCACTTTTGAATATGAATATAATAATATTAATTTATATCATAAAAATATATCTTAATAAAGTAATCGTTAGTTAAACCATTATCCTAACGAAATCTAGTAGGTCTTATATTTTTGAACGGAGTGAATAGTTTGTTTTGGAATTGCACATCTCAAGTTATATAATAACCCAATTGCAAAAGGATAATGAATATTTGTATTGAACGAAGAAAAGAGTAATGAATATATTGTAAAATTATTGTCATGATTAATATTTTGTGATGAACAATTGGCTTTGCAAATTATTTATTTAACGAAAATTTGTTAAAAAATATAAGTCGATGTTGGTGTGAGTGTGTAGCTAATGCGAGTCAAGTTGGGAAAGAACTTGTGCTCGGATATGGTTTCTTTATTTTTGCATGTGTAGGTAGGTCTTGAGGCTCGGGAGTATTGCTGGTGATGGATCGGGAGTTGATTTGGGAGAAGTTGATGTCCGGATGATCGAGAGATCACGCGATATACTAAAGGCTAGAGATCAATACACATGGAGGTGAAGATTCCATATGGCATAGAAGAGAAATTGTGTGCGTATGAAAAGAGGAGTTTATTTTGGATAGAAGTCAAGTCCTACTTGGACTAGGAGTTGAATCCTAATAGGATTAGGAGTTCTACTCCTACTTTATGTAAGAGGTTTTAGTTATAAATAGATGAGAGGTTAAGACTCTAGAGTCATAACTTTTGAAAGAGAAAAAACTAGGGTTTAGTTTTGAAAGAGATGAGTGTTTTGTATGAGCTTTGTAAACATATCTTGATGAAATAAAGTTAATCTACTTTGAAGAATATCTTCGGTATGTATCCTTCTGAATTCTGACGGTTCATCCGACAAGAGCGCAGCAGCGAGACGGCGGTTCTATCGGTGGACATACAGCGGTCAGACCGACGCAACAGAGACGGTTTGACCGGTGCACTCCATTCAGATTTAAGAGTTTCTTTTATTTAAAAAAGATTTTAGTTTTTGTTGTTACTACCATTTATCCCCTTCTAATAGATTTAATTCTTGTCTTCGATCCTACGGCAAACTTTCTAAATCATGGTGGTCCCTATCTTTATGGATGTTTTGATTGGACACATGAAAAATGATTGTTAACTAAAGAAAACTTTTTTGGTTTCAGAAGTCTTTCTATCGGGGTTGTTAGCTTAGCAACATTATAGCAAGGGGTTTATTTGCTATTCTAGTTATTGTTAGCGGTTAAAAAAGAGTTATTCTTTCCACTCTGTTCAGACCTCTTTGTCCCTTCGCAGGTGTTGCATGCTAATCGTACGTGCTAGTATAGCACTACTAAGTAGGAGTACTTGCGTTATCCTTGATGCAACGTATTCATTCCATTTCAGTTCAGCTAGCTAGCGCGAATCATCCTCAGTGTCACAGTGTTTCAGTTCACGGCTTCACGCACATTTACCTTTTGTGCCGACCTGCAATTTGGCAGTGATATGAAATCAGACGGGACGCCGGGCCAGCAGCCGAGAGTAGAAACAAAAAAACGGTGCTGTTCATTTTGGTCGGTCAACCGATCAAGCCCTGCCGATGGCACGACAAGTTGCAGGTTAAGGATATGTTTCCTACAGTTTTTACTGTAAAAATAAAGTGAAGTTGAGAAGCAGGAGGAATATCGTTATTCTTATAGTTTATTTTTTTTAACAGAATGATAGATCTACTTTATATAATTTAGGGTCTTGATAAAAAATAAAAATATCAGAATAGAAGTTGTGTGCGTGCGATTCGCCATCCCCGGCCGGAAAGAAGAAAACGGGAAAAGCGCTTGACCGGGCCACTCCGTACGTGCCGACTTCCGTGTGATCTGAGAATAAAGTGCGTGCGTGCGTGCGTGCGTGGCGTAGCCCACCACCTGACGGTGCTCATGCCGACCTCCCAAGTCCCACCGGTCGCTCTCGCCAGGGCCACAACCGGCTTAAAACCATGTGGATTACCCTGATCTGCAGATGCGATCTGATCGTTCGATCGATCCGTGCAACAGGTCAACACTTTGGAGTATATGCGCACATGAATGTGGGTGGAAAAGCGCCGTACTCCCTCGGTTTTCATTTATTTGATACCGTTGATCACTTCCTTTCTATAAATACTTATAGCTGTACACCGTACAGTTCCCAACCTACCTTTCTCAAATTTTGCCCCCTTTTATACAGCCAAAGCATTTTTCGGAAATCAATATGTGTGGAGCATGTGCTCAAGTGTTAGGAGTCCTCATGTCTCCTGTGTATCTTCTTCCTTCGTAGTTCTCCTCTCAAGCTGTTGTTTACTGTTCCCTAACATCCCCTAAATTACATTTCAGCATATTTTGAACTCTAAACTATTAAAAACGGTTTACTTTAGTCCTAATAGTATTGCTCTTTTTTTCTCTGTATATAAGTCATATTTTGCACTGATATTTAGTAGGATGATAATAGATGTATTACAACTTAAGTCTCAATGTTTTTTAAGAATTTTTTATTAGTATTTACATAGGTGCTAGGTTGGAAGCAAATAAGACTGATTTAAACATCGTAATTTTAATGTTCAAATAAACAGCTATGAAAAATTTTGGAAAATATTTTTGAACTTTGATAATGATGTCATCTTTGGCTCTACAAAATTGCAGCTTAAAACATAGTCTATATAAAGAGAAAAAAAGTGTGTCATTACAGTGTAAAGTGAATTATTTTCAATAGTTTAGGGAGGTAAAATAAAAAATATATAGTTTAGGGGTTAAGGAATCCAATCAAATTGTTTGAGTGAGATAAACTTTTTTTCTTTTGACTAAGGGAAAAAATTGATACCGTTGCATTAACATGCACTAGTACACAAACGCCAATAGAAGCCGACTCATCCTAGTATGGTTTTTTTTTGTCTAAAACAATGTGAACTAGTAGTAATATCAATAGTAATGTTAATATTATTGCCAATTCGGCAACTGGCAAAGATACACACTTGTATCAGCATTGCCGATTTAAGTACTAGCAGTGATTGCCTATTCTGCACCAGTGATATGAGTGCCAATTATATAGAAAAGGAGGGACCCCTAGCCCTAGCACCATTGCTGCCAACCCTAGCCCTAGCCACCCCAACCCCCTCACCCACCTTGCTGCTGTCGGAGCAAGCCGCTGGTCACCGTACAACAGGCAAGAAAGATAGCGGTGGAGTGATCTTTTTTCAATAATTATAGTTTGTATGTATTCTAGCTATACAGAGGTTGAGAGTGGTCTTAAATTAACTGTATCATCTTGATGTAATGGTTTGAGATCAGTAAAACTTTTTTTATCTTAAAAAATATAGAAAAGCAGGGAGTATAATGTCGAGGGAAATGGAGAAATTTTGAAGAAAGATTGCTGGAATTAAATAACTTTTTGCTAAAGTCTGGTAAAATCCATGTGTTTCAAAGAAGCTCTTCGCAATGTTTCTTCAATTTGACAGGTAGTTGAGTTTTTCTATTTTTAAAAATTACTATCTTTATACATTATTGGTTCTTGTATCCATGAACATATTGGTTTTGTCATGTGTATAGTGCGATGTCATGGCATTCAACAATAACAACACATGAAAGCTAAGGATAAGATTTGTTTTATTTTGATGTCTAGCAATCTGGGTTAGATTGGATTGCCGATACTATACGGCAATTTTTCAAAATCCTGGATGAAAAAAGTAACTAACATTTTTTTGGGAAAAAAACCTCTATAGTATCTTCCACTGTTTTCCTGGCACTATTATTATTATTATTGAACAATTCAATACCGGGATAATAATCGGCACAATCTGAGAACGGTGAGTGGTAAGGACAGAGAATTCCGTAGCCTTCTCATTTCTATGATCTAATAATGTGGAAAATATTTTGCCATAAATGCTCAACGGTACAGTATTTTTTTAAACCTGACGTATTTCTCAACGGTTACACACTGCATGTAGTTTACTGTTTACATGGTACAAGCATAAACTGGCAAGCTAAATATACCGGTCAATATAATTGACCGGGAGAGCTTGCTTACGTATTGGAACGCTACAATCGGTAATTGAACTGCAAAAGTATAAGAATCAGAAATTCCCGTTCTGTAGAATCGGGCAATTCCGTTCAATTTAGGGCTTGATGCGGACTTAGGTGCCTCCCCGCCGGGACGCGGAGGGACCCCTTCTCCCAGACGCAGTAGTCCTTGCCATGCGCCGTTTGATGGAAATCCGACGGCACCACGTTGCCCACGTCGTACCTCGTCCCGATCTTCACCATGACCTTCTCGTCGACGACGGCGACGTAGGCGTCGGCGTCCGCGACGAGGATCCGGAGCTTGCTTCCGGCGTTGATGCGGTTCCGCTCCCTGATCGTCGCCAGCGTGGTGATCTCCTGCTTCAGGTTCCAGTCGAACATGTGGTCGTAGAACTGTCACAAGAAGAGTTAATCAGGACACGTGTACGGTGGAGGTGTACGGAAGGTTTGTTTCTACTTACGATGCAGGGGACTCCGGGGTGAGTGAGGATGTAGGCGTAGCCCTGCATGACCTTGTCGGAGGGAAATGGCCACAGCTTCTGCGTTGACCCGGTGTCGTGGTTGTCGACGAACGTCACGGCCTTCTCCGGCAGCCACCCGATCATGCCGGCGGCCTTGCCGTTGACGTCGCGCAGCCGCCACAGCTCGCCCTGCACGCCAGCCTGCAGAAGCCCCTTGGTGGTGAAGTCGAACGTCATCGCCGGCCCGCCGACCGCGTTCGCCCAGTTCACCAGCTCCTGCCGGCCCTGGTCCTGGTTGGCCGCCGGCTTCCCGTCGCCGTTGTAGCTCAACGAGTTCCATATCTCGGCCACGACGAAGCTCGGCTTGCAGTTCTCTACGTACGTCTTGGTGATGGCCGTGGAGTAGCCCTTGGCGAAGTCGAGGCGCCAGCCGTCGAAGCCGACGTCGGACTTGAGCCAGTCGAGCCAGTCGGTGAGCTCCCGCTGGACGCGCGGGTTGAGGTGGTCGATGTCGGGTGCCGCGCCGAACCCCTCGCCGGTGTCGCGATGGCCGGTGCCGTCGGAGTACTGCGTGTCGTCGCTGCAGATCATGCCAGGGCCCCAGTCGAGGCGGTCGTCGGGCGTCCCTCCCTCGAAGATGCAGTACACGCCACGCGCGTCCTTCTTCTCGGCGCACCGGTGGTTGATCACGACGTCGGCGACGCACTGGACGCCCTTCCCGTGGAACGCCGCGATCAGGGACTTGAGCTCCACCGCCGTGCCGTACTTTGACGCGTCCAGGTCGTAGAGCCGCCCCGGCATGTACCCCTGCGGCGCGACAGAGTGCGACGGCGGCGGGAGCCAGACGTGGGTGACGCCGGCCTTGGCGATGTCGTCGACTTGGCCTTTGAGCAAGTTGTACCAGCCACCCTGCTGCTTCCACGACTCCCAGTTGAAACCCTGCATGCATAGTAGTAAGTAGGTAAAAGATCGATCGATCACTGAGCCATCACGCACAAATATCTTAAAATTCTAACGTGTTCTTCAGAGAAAATCTAACTACCAGAAAGTGATGGCTAGTTACCTGGAAGAGGACCTGTGCTTGAGCCGAGTTACAGGTCAAGCTGCAGAGCACCACGAGGAGGAGCAGACACAAGCTGCTGGTGTTCTTCATCTGTGTAAGCTGAAACTGTGTTCGATGCTGAGTTACTAACTACTGATCAATCTCTTCTAGATGATGGATGATGTGTTTGTATGTGTTCGTGGCGAATGACCTCGTCGTCAGGGCAATATATAGAACTCCGGGGGTACGTTGATCGAGGCAAGGGGAATGATCAGGAGAGGCGACCACAATTAATGACGTGGATATGGATAAGGCAATAAAGCATCGCCACGTAGGTGCGGTGTCAGCAGCAGGCGGGGCCCGGTCTCCAATGCTCCGGGATGCGGCGGCGTGATCGCGACGACTGCCTGCTTGAAGGCGGCGGCGCCGGTGGCTAGCTCCCCCCTGCATCCCGGCTTGGAGGAGAAGGCAGGACATTCTCTGAACTTCCATTCTTCAGAGTTCAGACAAAAAGAACAGAGCTCTCCCGTTATGTATGTACATATGGATCGTCCTCCTTCAATTTCTGACATGGCAATTCTATCCACATCTTCGGTGAGACCCTAATCCAAACCTCGAAATGGGAGAATCAGATAATGCTGGAATCAATGAGTCCGAGTTGTTCATCGTCATCGGCCAATGGAGCGAGCCGGAAAGAGAGACTAGCTCTCATCTATCTGAAGTTGATGAATTTATGTCAGCATGGATATGAATGTTACGAGTATATATATGCCATAAGTCATAACCAAGTTCATTGCAAAGTCCATCTCAAGCCGCCATACAAATGGATAAGGTAGATATATGTTTGCTGTTGAACTCAAGGTATATAGGAATGCCATGACCAAGTTTATCACAAACTCCATCTCTCGGCCCGACGGCCGCAATGAGCATTTAAGTCATTGAGATGCTAACTTAGGAGCAGCTGATTTCTGGCACGAACTAGAAAATTCCTGATGGCACCTGTATCTTCTTTCAGATTGCTGAATTACAGAGATTGATGATTGCCTATGGCAGTGCGTAGTAGCACTTGTGGTTGAAAACTTGATGCTTTGAGCAAACGGGACCCAAGCAGAATAAATTGGCCATGTTAATCCAAAAAAGGAAAAGAGAAGAAGAGGAAGTAGAGGGTGGGGGATTTATTTTTCGTTTCAAAGTTGGTTAAATTGCTGAAAATTCAGAAATTTTGGAACTCTCTGAAAAGTGGAAATAAACTCTTTGACTAAAAAAAAATAAACTCTTTGCTTGCAAAAACAAACTCTTTGACTAAAAGATTAGGCTTATTTCAAAATTTTAGGCAGCTTGCACATATATACATATATTTCATAGTCAGTCTCGGATTTTATTCAAAATTTTGTTTGTTCTTTCGCTGCCTATTTTTCAAAATTTTAAAAAAAATGGTTTTGAAGATCTATGCTGAAATCAGAGAAAAATTTTAAGTTCTCCAATGGCATACGAAAACTGTTAGCATACTAGGAACACTGACAAATGTACAGCCCAAAGGAAATAAGCCCATTTATGGTCCAAGACGAATCTAGGGTAGGGTACAGCCCACTTTATTCAAGCACGAAACAATAAGCCCTTTTGCTGGTCAATCCTCGCCCAATTTTTTCGAATTCTTTTTATTTTTATATTTATTTAATTAAATATTTACAAAACTACATTTTCATTTTAAAAATTTACAAAAATATACTCCCACCACTCTATAACGTGGCTGACGGCCGTTGGCCGGGCGGCCCACGACCGTCAACCATTTTGCAGGCGGCCCCCCGGTCTCCCAAAAACCGCCCTTTGAGAGGGCGGCAAGGGGGCCGCCTGCAAAAATCCGGCCAGGGGGCCGGCCATTTTACAGGCGGCTCCATTGCCGCCCTCTCAGAGGGCGGTTTTTGGGACGCCGAGGGGCCGTCTGCAAAATGGCCGGCCCTCGGCCGGATTTTTGTAGGCGGCCCCCTTGCCGCCCTCTGGAAGGGCGGTTTTTAGCTGCCCCGATATAAAACCCCTTCTCAGACTCCAAAAATGTCATAAAATTCAATGAAATCACAGAAAAAAGAAGAGAGAGCAGAGAGCGAGACTGAACGAAAGCAGCGAAGCTCTGTCAGTTTGCTGATTCGTCTGCAAATAAAATTTATTGTTTCTTTGTAATTTCTATTTATATACAAGAATTGATATAATATTGTACTGATTATGTGTATAGTACTATATGAAAATAAGTTGTTACTCATAGATCTGTAGGTTTTTAGTTAATCTGTTAGATGACTTAATTTTTGTAGAGATGTGAGGAGAATATTGGTACCTAGTTTAACTGTATTTTTTTATCAACAGACATATCAAATAAGGTGATATTTCAGTTATTTTACGGGCAAGGGAATGTTAGATATGGTCCAGAAGGGGTAGTAGTTCTGTCGGATTTTAGTTCAACGGCTAAGGGGATTGATAGACCAGCTGAGAGAAGTTTTGGGTCAGTGTATAACTAGCTGATGCGAGGGTTTTGACTAAACCCCGAGCTCAACGCAATAACCTTGTATGTAGTAGTCAGTCGTGCAGCTAAAGGTTTTTTGGGAACTGATGCCGGTGGATTGCACTGCTACTTGGAGATAGTATGTGGAAAATGCATTTCAACGTGGTTAGCCACTAGGCATACTTGTGTCGATATATAAGAAAGATAACACCGCTGGTGCAATGCCCGTGCAAGATAATGAGGGTCCAAATACGACGGGAAATGATAGCGAAACAATGGAAGAAAATGAAGGAGGGAATGATGAAGATAGACAGCCAACAGGTATGGCAGATGAGGGAGAATAAATCAACACCATCGTCGAAGAAATGGATAGGGACGATTATGAAAACGAGCAAGCAGAGCAGGATGATTCGTCTGATGAGGACACCGTGATGCCTGCAGAATGGAGCAACGAGGACTTCTCTGGGCTTGCTATCTCTGAGGGACATCATGTGCCATGGGAGTACAAGGAGAATGAGGTCATCCAAGGGACTAAGTATGCATATGTAGAGGATTTAAAGGAGGCAGTAAAACAATAGGCCGTGTCACTTTAAAGAGAGTTCTCGGTCATGAAGTCAAGCAAATCGGTGTATGAAGTGAAGTGCATGAAGGATGGGTGTCCATGGCGGGTGCACGCATTCAAGAGTAAATGGAAAGATTATTGGCAAGTTTCAATCGTGACTGAGCATTCATGTTGTTTACCCGGTGTTGAAAAATATCACAGAAACATGATATCTGCATTTGTTGCAACAGAGATGCACTCCCATTTTGTCAATAATCTGGGGTACGAACCAAAGTCAATTATTAGACATATTGAAGAGAAATTCAAATACATAATTAGCTATGGTAAAGCTTGGAGGGCAAAACAGAAGGTTGTAGAGATGAAATTTGGCATATTTGAAGCATCCTATGATAATTTGTCTCGTCTGTTAAGCTGTATTCTTTGGAGGAATCCAGAGACGTGCTACGACCTAAAAGCCTTTCCATCAATTCACCATGGTAATAAAAGTGTGTTGCAACGAGTATTATTTGCATTAGGTGCTTGCATTCAGGCATTTATCCATTGCCGTCCCATCCTCTGCATCGACGGGACATTTCTGACCGAAAAGTACAGAGGGCAGACCTTAACAGCAATTGGAGTTGATGAGAACAACCAAGTTCTACCAGTGGCTTTTGCTTTTGTTGAGAGTGAGAACACTGATAGCTGGTATTGGTTTCTAGAAAGGGTTAAGTCTGCAGTTGTACGGATGAGATCAGACATATGCCTTATACATGACCGTCACGCCGGCTTGCTACGTGTAATTGAGGAATTGAGATATGGATGTGTTGAGAAGAGATACCCACCAAGGTGGTCTGATGTCCAAAGTAGATGGTGCATTCGTCATATGGGTGCTAATTTCTACAGACAATTTAAGAATAAGCACCTTATGGATCTTTTCAAGAGGCTTTGCACCTAGAATCAAGAGAAGAAATTCAATGAGCTTTGGAGGAGGTTGGATGAGCTGACCTCTAAACTAACAGATGAGCGGTCCAGAAGGGCTACCATTGGAGGGGATGAGGCTCCACAAGCTCTTGGACCTCTATCAAGTGACGGACCATATATGAGAAGAAGGTCTGCATCCTCAGTTAGAAAATTTTCAGATTGGATTGAGAATGAGCCAAAGGAGAAATGAGCATTGTTGTATGACAAGGATGGTTCTCGGTTTGGCATAATGACCATAAATTTGACAGAGGTTTATAACTGGGTGATACGTGGTGTTTGAGGGCTCCCACTTGTTGGCATAGTTGAATTTATCTTGCATGGCACATGCAAGTACTTCAGAGAATCGGTTCAGAGCAGCTCGGCCCTCAATAACGGACAATAATCTTTTCTTTGGTACACTACTGACGAATTATCTGCAAGATAAAAGTAAAAAGGCCCGAAGACATTGTGCTCTACCTCAAGGCACACAAGAACACAGATTTGAAATATTGTGTATCGACAAAGGCATGCGCGGAATCTACCGCAAAAGAGTTATGCAGGAGTGTGTGTGCTAAAGGAAGACGGGACCTGCAAGTGCTCGTGCCGAAAACCTACTCTGCTCCACAAGCCATGCTGTCACGTTATTGCCGCGAGCAGTGAGTGTGGGATAGAAGCACGCTATTTTGTCTCACCTCATTTCAGGAAAGAAGCAATCTATAATACCTGGAGCGGAGAGATATACAGTTTTGGTATTGCGGGTACATTTACTATAAAGCATCCTTAAGCTATGTACATTCCTGACGCAACAAAATTGAGGGATAAAGCAGGTCACCGTAAAATAAGACGCATCCGTAATGACATGGATGAGTCAGAAGCCGGTCAAAGATATAAACGTTGTTCAAAATATGACCGAACAGATCATACATATAAGAAATGTCCAAAGGATGCAACCGGTCCAAGTACGGCGGAAGCTGGACCGTCGGGTTCAGCCGCTGATGGCAGTCGTCCTACGGGTGAAGACATAACTTCAAGACGACCCCGTCTTAGGCGTTCTCGAATACTTGGTTGTGCTGCGGTGTAGTGTAAGTCTATACTAGTTCTTTGTTATAGAAGGATATGTACCGTACTGTTGTTTTTTATTATCATGTAACAATCCTGTAAACTTTAATAATAATTAACGCTAACTCTCTATTTACATGCAGGTATGGCGTACCATACACTGGAGCTGTTGGATCGAGGTCTCGACCAGTCCCACCGGTCTTACCTGTCAGCCGTGGAGGGTGCCCACCTAGCCACCTTCCGTCCACAGCCTTCACGTCACCTCCTGCAGATAGACCCTCGGTTCCGTAAGAGGTAAGAGCTGTACGAATATTCATTCACCTCGTTTGTGCATATCTATGTTCCCCAATATTGAATACAGTGCTATATTCTGCAGATTGTGTGAGGCTGGACTTCTTCCGCTGTGTAGGCTAGTTGAGCCCGCACCGGACGAGAGAGACCCCGCCAAGCGATGGGATGCTGACCGGTCACTTCTGCCAGCACTGGTGGATCACTGGAGACCGAAGACCCACACGTTCCACCTATCGTGCGGCGAGATGACTCCCACACTCCAGGACGTGTCGTACCTGGTAGGACTTCCCCTCGCAGGAGACGCAATCAGCTCGATCGACGGGGCGCACGATTGGTCGCAGGACATCACTTCTCGGTTCGAGCCCGTGCATCGTCGACCTGAACCTGGACCCCTGGGATCGCTACCGCCTTACACCACGAACGGCCCCTCGTAGGCTTGGCTGCTACAGTTCACCGTAAGTCGCGGATTTCTTTCATTCACAATCATCCGATCTACAAAGCAATAGAGCTGCTGACTATAATCTTCCTTTACAGCCTGATAAGCTAGACGATGACGCCGACGAATACTCGGTGCGGCGGAGTATGGAGGCGTACCTGTTGTGGCTGTTCGGGTGGGTGATGTTCACCAGCACTCACGGGCACGCGTGAACAAGGGACTGATTCACTACGCTCGTGCGATCGCCGACAGCGAGGACGGCCGCGTACCGCAGTGGAGTTGGGGATCTGCTGTGCTAGCGGCGACATATCATGCTCTTTGTGACGCGTGCACAAAGACCGATCCAGGTGCGATTATCGCCGGTTGCCCTCTCCTTCTGCAGCTACGGGCGGCCAAGCGGTTCGCGATAGGCTGTCCTCTGATTCAGCACTCTTCCTACGAGGGCGGCCCTGGAGGCTTGTACGGGCAGTGGCCCGAGGACCGTCCGACTATAGGGACCGTATGGTATCGCCGTGAGGTACAAAATGTGAAATTCTATGTTTACCACTTATGCGCAAACACTGACATGTAAGCTTTTCCTATTTTGCAGCGTCGTTACGCCCACAGGCAGGTTAGGAGGGCCTACTCTGAATTCGTTATGGAGTTCGATCGCCTGCTGCCCAGCGACGTCGTCTGGGAGCCGTATAGTCCGCAGGCCATCGCGGCCGTGCATCGCTCGGACTCTCTACTCTTTGCACGCGTGACCTGGCGTACAGGATGACGACAGTGCCGTTGGTGTTCGACATCTTCGTCGAACCCCACTCTCCGAAGCGCGTGATGCGACAGTTCGGACTACGTCAGCACTCCCCTGTGCCCGTGGAGATCGTTGTGCCGCGCGATGTGCACCGGTTAGTACAACTACGATCTTTGTTTAGTACTACAACTATTTAATATAGTCTAATGCACTCTTTGTAAATAGATATAATCGTAGGGGACAGGCAGCCGGCGTTCAGTGGTATCCTCGATTGCAAAAGTACGTGGAAGACTGGTTGTTGGCGACGGAGGAGGTGATTGACGAGATATATCCACACACTGAGGAGACCTACTTAGCATACCTCACGTGGTACCAGGCCCGTACCCGCACACGCGTAACGTTCACCCCAGATGATCCACAGCCACATGTCGTCGCTACGACGGACACGTATCCTAGACACCGTGACCAGGACTACTTCCGCGCGGTACGTTACGTTATCTTTGCACTTTGCTATTCCCTTTGTACGTGTCAATGGTTCTAACACATGTTCATGTCACATTTGAAATAGGCCGACGCAGCGCGACAGGTTCAGGCTGATGTAAACGCGGCGTTCGGACGGTTGGACAGTGGGATCGTGCTGAATGCCGATGAGCAAAGGACGACCTTCGGGAGGATTCGTCAGGCGATGCTCACAGTGATTCATGCGCTCACTTGTCGTGCAGTCGATGCGGTACCTCCCGTAGTTGTACAGCAGCAACAGCCACGGCCAGCAGGAACAAGAGCAGGAGCAGGAGTACGACCGCAGGGTTCCAGTCAGCCATCTGGCCCCTCCAGAGGTAAATTCGACTAACCATCGGTTCATAACATGTTTCATTCTACGACATGTACCGCTGTACATCAATATGCTTCCCTACAGCTTTCGCTACACCGTACCTACATCCCTCTGGAGCTACCACGTCGACACATGGAGTGTCCCACACGACCACACGTGCAGCTGGACATGACAAGTGCCCCCTGGGCCACCACAGGAGGTTCTTCAAGTTATATCAAAGTTTATTTTTGCCTTACAAAATTTTGGTTTGCAATTATTAATATTTTGGTGTACAGGGTTCCACTCTACAGCGCCGGAGATGTTTGCTGGCGCTGGCTCCTCCACGCAGGGCGCACGCGGCAGCGGTTGGGCACCGGATCCTTTTGAGGGGGACGACTTGGAGGACTCGGGCGAGGAGATCCAGGAGATACTAGCTGCCTCTCAACTTGAAGGAGCTCCGCCACCACAATCACAGGACCCACCAGCTGCCACACCCGTGCAGATGACCCGCGCTGGCCATGCCGTACCACCAGACCGGCTGACGTACTCCCAGGGCCAGGTGCGAGTGCAGGGTAGGAAGACAAAGAGAGCTAGAGGTTACGGTCAGGGCCCGTAGTACGTTGTATCAGTGATAGTTTGTCCGTTGTATATCATGTTTTATTAATTCTACGTATACTGAAGAAACCCCTTTACTTCGTTTACGCTCGTCGATCAAACGATATGCTCCTCACGATCTATGTTTGTGACGAAACTGATCAAAAATATGAATTTTCGAGTTTCAACTTCACGGCGAAAGTACATTCCGAGCGGTGACAACCAAACACACGTTAATTGCTTACGAACATAATGAAATTATCCATCCAAAGAGTACAAACGGCACATCAAACGTTTCTAGTTATCGTTATTACATGCCTTAGGGAATTTTAAGCAGATAACCAACTAGAGATGCAACTACTGTGTGCAGCGTGGGTACTTCCCCTACCTTGCCGCCTCCGGCCCAGCTTCCTTTGCACGCCATGCCCTCTCCCGCTTCCTCTCCCTATCTGCCTCACGGGCTTCCTTCTCCTGCCACTCCTTCTCCTCCTTCCTCTTCTGCTCAGCCTCCCACTTTTCTTCTGCCGCCCAAAGACGTTCGAGGTGGTCCCTGTGCCATTCCTGCGACATGTGAAGATACCGTGCATCCTGTGGACGGATCTTCGTACCTATCCACTGCACAAAGTCGCACAGAGGCGGAGGAGGCTTCGGTGCCTTGACATATACAAATTTGTTAGCTCAAAGGTTCAAATATTTCGTAATACAAAATAATTCGTATTACCTGCACTGGTTTCTTCGCCTTTCCCTTCTTCCCTTGTGGTTTTGGCTTCTCCGGGGAGTAGGCGTAATTTGTACACATCCAATACCTTTGCCGGTATGTGTAATCCTTCTCACTTATTGTAACTTTGCAATTATCTCTACACCAACACATCGGCGGAGGCTCGTCAATCGGAGGTCATAGATGAATGGACATACCGGATGCATCCATAACAACCTACATTATAACCAAATAAACGCAAATTATAACTCAATAGGCCAAAAATATCTTATACAACTACTTAGCTAGGGTATACTACACATGACTACAAAAAATAAAATATCATCGTCCACATTTCCAACTCCCGAGCGTTTTTCAAACTAGTGCTACTCATCTAGTAAAAAAGCTAACTTCTCTCATGCGCTCTATCAATGTCCTTAGCCGTTATGATCAACTACAATAGATCTACACTCTGTGAAACAAACCTAACATTTATTTATCTGTGAAAAAATTGGTCTAATACTACACATACTACATTTATTTGATGAATATAAATAGAAATTGCAAAGAGACATCAAATATTACCTGCAGACGAATCCGTAAACCGACAGGGCTTCGGCGCTTCCGTTGTCCTTCACTCTCAGTTCTCTTTTTTTTCCTGTGATTTGTGTGAATTTTATGATATTTTTAGAGTCTGGGAGGGGGTTTTATACCAGGGGAGCTAAAAAACGCCCTCTGAGAGGGCGGCTGGGGGGCCGCCTGCAAAAATCCGGCCGGGAGGCCGGCCATTTTGGAGGCGGCCCCCCGGCCTCAAGGCGGTTTTTGGAAGGCCGAGGGGCCATCAGCCACGTCATCAAATCGCCCTCTGGAAGAGCGATTTATAAAAAAAAAACGCCCTCCCAGAGGGGCAGTGGGAGTATATTTTTGTAAATTTTTGAAATAAAAATATAGTTTTGTAAATATTTAATTAAATAAATATAAAAATAAAAAAATTCAATTTTTTCAGAGCATCACCAAATGAATACCCAATACTCTTCCTAATCCCAAATTTTGAAGTTCTAGAAAACGTGGATCCAACGGTTCCCTTTACAGAGATAACCAAAAATTAGAATCCAAATGCTAGAGTCTTGCTCTTCATGTCTACAGAAGGGCGCTTACTCCCAATCGGCCTCTCGCAACCACTTCATGCTTCATGCATGAAAAGGAGGGAGAGATCACTCCTGGGAGGGGAGAACGACTGCGGTTGCGGTTGGTAGTTTCTATTGGTAGGTTGGATGTGGCCCTTTTCTTATTTGAAGGAGTCAAGTTTACGCTATCTCTTTGAGAGAAGTATATCTTTTAATCCTTAAATAGAGATTTCCATGAAGAGATTTAGGGAGATAGAATTTTAGGCTTCTGTTAGTGATGCTCTGACTTGTGCTGTATCACTTGACCTAGTATCAGTAGATAGTTGGTCTCAAGCCTTTTCTGAAATCGGGCACGGCCCAATATACGGGCCGACTCTTTTAAGCCCGATATCTTAAGTTACATGGGCTAATTTGGTCTCTACCAATGTAGCATCCCAAACTTGAGTGGGCCGTCAAGGGCCTGACCATCCATCCAGGAAGCAGTCTACAGAAGCCCAAAAGTTAGGGGGCCGAGGGTATGAGTGTTTCTTTATATTTGATGGGACAATATATGTGGGCTCATTTACTTGGGGAGATGGGATTATGAGAAAATTGATAGTTGGGCCGGAATGTTTGTGACTTACGTGCGGCCCATTATTGTTAGAGCCGAGCGGGGTATGACGGACGTGCGGCCTATTTTGTTGGGCCGGAGAAGTTTTGTGACAATCGTGTGGCCTATTTTAGTTGGGCCAAGAACGTTATTATGAAGGAAAGAAGGCCCATTTTAGTTGGGATACATCGGTACAGTGAAGAAAGTACGGCCCATTATATTTGGACAGCGCACGAGAGACAACGAGCGTGCGCATTGGTCCGGAACAGCTTCGTCATGGATGTTAGGCCCACTATTGTTGGGCCAAGCTGGATGCTGCCGAGGTGCGGCCCCTTCGAGTGAAGTTGAACTTTTGAGCCACCAACGCCAAGCAAAAGGTGGACTCTGTGTTCCTTTTTTCTTTTCCGCTGGAATGGAATTGAATAAGAAGGTGTGTTTTTTTCCCTGGAATGAAATGAAATAAAAATATGCATGCTTCCCCAGCTTTTAAACATTACGATTTTTTAAAAAACTTTCTAAATATAAATTTTTTAAAATACTATTTTAAATTTATTTTTTAACTTTATAATAGTTAATTTATTTATTGTACTTTGAATTATTCAGCTATTTAGCGCCGCATTATATTTCATTCCATTCAGGCTAAAAGAACACACCCGTGCGAAATCTTGCAAGTCTTTTCTTAGGATCGAAACGAACAGTAGTTAATTCCATCCGTCCTACATTTCTGCAGGATTAACAGAGTGCATTATGCTTATTTCCGAAGAACGCTAGTTATAACGAAGCGCACATCGAAGCTCATACATCGTAGCAAAATTGCATGATTTATAGCTAGAGCCAGGTGTATATATATATATCTAGTGTTGCAAGCAGCAACATGCAACTAATAATGCCTTCTACCGGCAGGAACCCTGAGGCCGTCCTTCTCCCAGACGCAGTAGTCGTTGCCATGAGCCACCACATGGAAGTCCGACGGGATAATCCCGCCGACGTCGTACCTCGGCCCGAGCTTGGTGATCACCTTGCCGTCGATCATGGCGACGTAGATATCGCCCTCGGCTTTGAGGATGTCCAGCGTGCTCTCCGCATGGATCCCGTTTCTTGACCGGATTTCAGCCAATGTCGCGATCTCGTGCTGCAGGTTCCAGTCGAACACATGGTCGTAGAACTGCATACACGCACGTACGAGCAATCGTTAGCTCTGATCGCACAGACGAAGGAGTTTCGATCATGAGAGATTTCGGTGAGATTTGTGGTGATACTTACGATGCATGGGATGCCTGGGTGAGTGAGGATGTAGGCGTAGCCCTGCATGACCTTGTCGGATGGGAATGGCCAGAGTGACTGGGTCGAACCGGTGTCGTGGTTGTCGACGAAGGTGACGGCCTGATCCGGCATCCACCCCATCAGACCGGGCGCCTTGCCGTTGCCGTCGTGCAGCCTCCACAACTCGCCCTGCACGGCCGCCTGTAGAATGCCCTTCGTGGTGAAGTCGAACGCCGTCGCCGGCTTGCCGACGCCCTCCACCCAGTTCACCAGCTCTTGCCTGTCCGCGTCCTGGTTGGTCGACGGCTTGCCGTCGCCATTGTAGATGAGCGAGCTCCAGATCTCGCCGACGACGAACGTGGGGTTGGTGTTGTCGACGTAGATCCTCGCTAACGGCGCGGAGTAGCCCTTGGCGAAGTCGAGGCGCCAGCCGTCGAAGCCGAGGTCGGTCCTGAGCCAGTTGAGCCAGTCGGTGAGCTCCCGCTGGACGCGCGGGTTGAGGTGGTCGATGTCGGGCGCCGCGCCGAAGCCGGCGCCCGTGTCGCGGTGGCCGCGGCCGTTGGAGTACTGCGTGTCGTCGCTGCAGATCATGTCGGGGCCCCAGTCGAGGCGGCCGTCGGGCGTGCCGCCCTCGAACACGCAGTAGACGCCGCGGCTGTCCTTGTAGTCGGCGCAGCGGTGGTTGATGACGATGTCGGCGAGGCACTCGATGTTCTTGTCGTGGAACGCCTCGATCAGCGACTTGAGCTCCGCCTCCGTGCCGTATTTTGACGCGTCCAGGTCGTAGAGCCGCCCCGGCATGTACCCCTGCGGCGAGACGGAGTGCGACGGCGGCGGGAGCCAGACGTGGGTGGCGCCGGTGCTGGCGATCTCCTCCACCTTCTCATGCAAAAAATTGTACCACCCTCCTTGCTTCCTCCACGACTCCCAGTTAAACCCCTGCACGACAAAACACCCAAACCAGCTCATGATAAAATCATTCTTCTTCCTGAGGGCGTACGTACATTGCTGCTGCAAAAGTAATAAACCCTACCTGAAAGAGAACTTGAGCTTGTGCTAAGCTGGAGGCCATGCACAGCACAGCAACAAGGACACAACACAGTGTGACACAATGCTTGCCCATGGCTACAGAGCAATGCAATGCAGTCCAACTCTGCTTCTTCTCCAAACTTCTTTCCTAATGGTTGGCCAAGCAGCCAACCTTTCTCCACAAAGAGAAGAGATGCCTGCTTCTCTTCACGGTTTCTGATCGATGGATGGATGGATGGATTGCGTTGCCTGAACTCGTCTCTATTTATAGTGTCCAAGAGGATCAGCTCGGAGGTTACATCCTCGAGGCAAATTAAACACGACCCATCTCACGGATAAGCACCATGGATAAGGTGGTTATTTCCCCAACGGAAACGAGTAGCCTGGTCCGCCTGGAGCGCCGCCTTGAGCCGTGCAGCTACCTCGTCACCGCGCCGATCGAGGTCGCCATGCCATGCCATGCCATGCCATGGGGCTCTCTCTCTCTCTCGACTCCTCCGGTCTCGTGGTGATCGTCGATCATATCGCGCACGTACGCATGGTGGCTCGGCGATTCGTTGATAAGGCAGGCAGCGGAACGGAGGGAGAAGGCGCACAACGGCCGGCGAAACTTTTCTCCGTTTTCCGGTCGGTTATACGTACCGGTGTCGCGTCATCGGTGTGATGAGTGTGGCAGCGGCGGGGCAACTTTCGGTTTAGAAAGGAGATCGGTGCAACCGAACGAACATATGGTTGCATATCTTTGTTCTTGAGACGCAACATTACTAATTCAATTCATTAATTGGAACTTTGTTGATTATTACATAATGTGAACTGTGCTTTGTCAGACACATTTTTGGTGTGTTTAATTTGTTACCATTTTCAGCCCTACCAAAATTTATTAAGGCCACAAGCCAAACGCACGGTTACCGACACAACCCTACCTTGTTCCCGAACTTTACACTCAAAAATTATCAAATTTTCATAAGGTGTTAAACCAAACACCACCCAACTTACTTTACCTTATTAAAATTTGATAATACAAAATTTGTCAACAAGGTGAACACACCCTTTTAACCGTTGGATTCAAATCATAATTAGTACTGTCTCGGAGCTAACTCAAGTGCTAGGGAGTCAACCTGAAAGCACTTTAGATTTTTTTTTTCTGAGAAACAGCTAGGCCATGGCACATTGGGACTCGTAGCAGAACTAGAGGTGGTAATGTGCTTAACTTTTTGGCCTATAAAATTTAAAGGCTCAGCCTAAAATAGGATAGGCTGAATTTTGTATAGATTTTTGAGCTAAAAATATAAAAGGGCTAAGATGGGTTGTAAAAGAACCTATGAGCCCTGATCCATTACCACTCCAGAACATAATGCCCCATAGGCCGGGCCAAAACAGCCCATATGCTCTTCGTGCCGTGCCTGGGCTAGAGGCTCAAGCCACCATGTGAATAGGCATGACATGGCCTGCTTAATTAGACGGGCCAAACAAGCCATGGCTTTAGGCCTAGACTGTGCCGTCACGTGCAATGCAGTTGGGCTGCACCTCCCGTCTTTATCTCGAAATCAGCAGACGATTAAGCCTTTGAGCATGCTAAAACAAGGTGCCCCTTATGTCGTTTTGAAGTGATGTCACTTGACAAGCCTCTCATATTTGCCATCGGTTTCACTAGGTTTTCTTTAAACTTTTCAAGATCTACATGTTAGAATCTTTAGCATGGGCGACTACATCGATCTCCTCCTTCCTTCCACATCCAACACGTGGGTAATCTTCAAGCAGATAAGAGCTATGGACTATGGTACCATGTCAGCAACTACACGATTGATCGATCAATTTTATGCAGAGATTCGGAGGGTGTCTCCCTTTTTGAAAGAGCTTAGCTTAGTTTACATATCCACGATGGATAAACAAACGGTCGATCACCTTTCTAGCTTTGCACCAGATCCTTGCGAAGTTGCAATGGCGACCAGGCCGCCGAATCCAAGAGCTAGCATGCTCTGATCCTAAGACCTTGTGGCATGTCTCTTGGCGTGACATTAGCTAAAACTGCAATGCGCCCATGCGTGTTAGAGATAAAGTTTTATAATAAAGATGGTTGACACCTCTAATTTTTTTAAGGTAACATAGTCATCAAGTAAGAGGTAGTATGCACAACACACCACCTCTACACTAGCTCTAGTACACTAACCTCAATAAATTTTTTTATTTGTTTGCTCAATCTACTTCTTTTTTTTCCTCTCCTTTTCTTGGAGTTTGTGTGGAGGTTATCTCTTATATGAGAGTGGCTCATCCTCTCTTCTCTCCCTAATCTCATCACATGAGCCTATATGGTATCTTGGGACAAGTGTTTGGAGGCTTATAGTTCTTGCTCTCGGTGACGAATCACAACAAAAATATTAGGTAGGTTAGACACGTCGGCCGCTTGCCACTAGGGCCACGGCCGATGGGCGATGACACACTGTGGATGGGTGCCACTGTGACGCTCAAGGCCGTCCCCAAGAATTTGAGCTCCTAGCATTAAGACAAAAATGAGGTCTTTCATTTAGAAAATACTAATAAAAAAGAATAAATTTTACTTTAGTTTATCTACATGGACAAAAATTGCATGAATCTCACATGACCAACTATACTACATAAGCTCACCAGCTGACAACGGTGGTGATGATTTATCTAAGTAGTAACTAGTGAGAAGAATCAGGTCCTGATGCAGCGATTCAGTTCTCCTTACTAAGCAGAGAAATAGAACCTTTAGTATTTGAAACGTATGTTCATATTATTGTCATGAGCTTTAATTTTTTTAGGTGGTTATAATTATCATCGAACGCTTGTTATAGCAAAACAAACAACCCTGTTCTAGCTGAAATAAACTTTAAAAAAATAGAACAAGAAGATCTTAAAACATGTTAAAAACACATTAGCTCCAACTGAATCATACAATTTAGAGCTTTTTTAAGGAGGTGGCTGGGTTCTGGCCGGCAGAGCTGAGTCAGGCGACCCACTCTGCCGTAGGGGGCGCTGCGCCTCTGCTTGCTCTTATACTGTTGGCCACTCGCTTGTTGATCAGAAGATGCGGTAGCAATGGCGGATTATATTGATTCTGTGAGTGCATCACTGGCTTGTGCAAATCTGTGCTACATGTTGCTCCATGAAAAGTACAAACAAAGGCTTTTAGTTTGGCTGCATGGACACCTAGTAGCTAGATCAATGGATGTAGAGCTAGCAAAGGCACGCCAAAGGGAACTGAAAGGAGAAGCTCTACATGCAAAGTCTGCATCCTGCAAGGGCACGAGAGGGACTGGCTTATTGGAATTTGGAAAGAGAGCCCTTTCCGGATCCTGCATGCTTTCTTGGATTCCTCAGTACGTGGCCGTCTACAGTCTACTCGTCTTCACTTTCTCTCCTCCCTCCTTTTGCCTGCTCCGTTAGCTCGTCGCTTTTCATGGTGTCAACTGTCAGCGCAAATGCGCAATGTGGGCAGCTGTTCCTGTCCTGGCAATGGATAGGCACAGCGATTTGTCAATCCGGTTGGCTAGCTAAGCTCAGTGCAGCCTACAGGCTAGTAGTCGTCCTGTCATTTTGCTCTCGATCGAGCACTCACATGTAAGATCTTGCAGTTCGTCCCACGATTTTTGATTAAATGATCCTTCCTTCCGGCAGCGTGCCACGGACTCAGAGCAACAATACACTACATACATAGTATATGACTTGTATCCGTTGGTATATTTATCCCTTTTGTTCTAACTTGTAAATGTCATATATGTTTGTACAGGGATATATCATATATTAATGTATCTTATTAAAATTTTTTATAATTATTTATATAACATGCAACAATAAAGTAACATCTTTTAAAGAATGAAAAACAATCTCCCTGTCCATCGGTCAATTTGTTCCTAGCACTTTGGGATCAACTTCTACCTATGAAAAAATAACCTTTTTTGTTTATTGGGTCCTAGGACCCATTATTATGCACGAACCATTTCTCCTTACTTTACAAATAAGTTGGGAGTCATTCTTTAGCTGCTTCGTAAAAGAAAAACTTGGGATCTAATATATCGGTACATCTTTCTTTAGGTTTCAATAAGGTTCTCAATGTTGATCAGCGGCAAGATTTGTGCGCTCCAACTTGACCTAGTGATGGTAAGAAGGTGGCATTACTCTGCTAGATTAGATTTCAAGATTTGGGATCACCGTCGAGCTTATCCGTGACCCCGCCATATTTAGAGAGGGGCTGAATGATGAGGGGAGAGAGCATTGATGATGCCATAGCCGTGGAGTATAGTTGGAGCTGGTCAATAGGTGTTGAGAAGTGCTTAGGTATTGAAACGAGGTAGTAGGTGGATCAGAGATGGGAGCCTACCAAAAAATAAAGATGAGGAACAACATGAGAACACTTGAGTACTTGATGGGTAACCTGGGCCATAGCCTAGAGTCTAGGGATAAAGCCCATGACCCTAAACATTTTTTTCATCATGGTAAGTTTGCCTCATAACATAATCGTGTAGGCCGGCCTAGGCCTCAGACAAGGCTTTGTTATTGGTGAAGAAAGATGATGGCAGTCAAATGGAGAATTTGGCGATATTGCTGCTATTATCGGATAGCATAAAATCTGGCTGTTTTATAATAAAAACATGTCGACACATATGTATAGATAATAGATTAATCCCTTTAGGAGTATCGTCCCACCATGCGCTCTCGATTAAGACGTGCAATTGTAGGGCGCGTGCATGTTCCTTCCTGCCTTTGGCATTGCAGCCACAGTGTGCATCGTCCTAGATTTTTATTCTCTGCTTGATCTTGGGACCTGGCTATATATGATATGCTTTCATCAGTAGGTTTTCTTCAGTTCTAGGATTCCTTTTTGTTTCTTTTGAAAACTGGCATGGCATTCATAATCGCTGGATCCTCATTTGGATGGTGAAGGATGGGCAGCTGTACCCATGAGCCATGATGCCATCAATTCTGTAGGTGCCATTGGGGACGCTCGTGTACGAATAGCAGCCATTTGAGTTGCAATGATTTGGCCTCGTATGGTCTTTTTCTTTTTAAATAATGTAAATGATTTACACATCAGCCTCGTGTATGAATTACCCATGTTGCTAATGATCAATGGAATTGCAATTTTTCTGTCAGCAGATTTCTTGTGAGGAAAACTTTTAAAATTTAGATCATTGGATTAGCTCCGAGATTCATGCTGGAGGCGGAGTCGGAAAAATTAGCGATAACGCGCGAGTCAGGAATCGAACCCGCGATTCTTGCGCGCGTGACCTCACTAGCACTTCCTTTGTATTATTTATACATAAGTTACATGTAAGTTATATAATTACTTTGTAGTTATAATGTAATTATATCATAGTTATATTATATTTATGTTTGAAAGTTTTTTTTCTCGATTTTCTGTTAAAAGTTGTATAGATACATCCATAATCAATTTAATAAAATTGTGAGCTTCACTCATCAATCCCTAACCGATGAACAATCACGCCATAAGAAAACTAGCTAACCGATGAACAATGCCACAATGGAGTCGGGGACGTGAGCAGCCACGGTCCTAAATGCAACTGCTATCTTTCATTCCAAAATGACACGTGCTTTCTCTGCATTTTGATTCTACACGCGATCAGCACTAGGCTAGGCGCTGCATTTTTACACCACTGTTTGCATACATATGTGTCACTTTCTAGCAATCTTTAAACAATTTTTTCTTCCAAATCACTTATCCGGTCTATAATTCGATTATACCGTTATATTCGTTATAATTAAATCTTTACAATAATATCTCACATGATTATATTTATGATAAAAAAATTATATGTTTTAACCATTAAAATTCGATGTTTCACGTACGAGAAACGAAAGTTTCAACTATAATCTGACTCTGTTGCACATTTTTAGTTTTTACTTTTATTTATTTTTTGATGTTTTAGTCGTTAAGACTTAGTGTTGTTTGTCGTAGTTGCAGGTAGTATTTTTTATCCCGTTGCCCTCTATGCATGGAGTATACATGCAAGGTCTTTTGGAGCTTTAAAGCAATTTTTTTCTTAACTCTTTATCCGATTTGTGATCCGATTATACCATTTTATTCGTTATAATTAAATCTTTACAACAAGATGCCATACGACTGTATTCTAATGAGAAAAAAAGAAACATTTTTCACTGAGCAATAAAACATATGAAATAATTTTTGTTCAAACATTTTTTACCGAGTGGTGAAACTTTTTTTTACGGTAAAACACCATCCAATATTTACAAAATATCGGACTTCCGGGCCGTACTCGTCTCCATAAGTTTTAGGGAAATGCTCTGTGGCAGACGTCCGACGTGCAGCAAAAGTTTGGACGCCTCGTGCAGTCACGAGTCGACCCATCTCCCTGACCACTTATTTTTACTGAAACTTTGGCTTTCATGCCTGCCTGATTCTTTTTCTCTCTCACACTATGCACTAAGCTTTTTAGAAAAAATACTTCTAACAAATAAGAAGATACCTTAAAAAATAAGTTTCAAATATTTTTTCTCCTAAACTATTTATCTAATCTATTAACCGATTACATTATTGTATTCATTGCAGTTAAATCTTTTACAACAAGATCTTAGATGATTATATTTTGATAAAAGAGATATATATGTTTTAATGGTTAAAATTTGATGTTTCATGCGCAAGAATGAAATATTTCAACTAGCATTTTACTGTGTTCACTTCTTTTTTAAATGTTCCTATGACTATTTTCTTTTCATAATGTATAACTTGATGTCTCACTGACGGTTAACCGAGACAGTTTTTACCATCCGAATGTTTTATTATTTATGTTGGTTTGTTTTGTTGATGTTTTACTTCTTACAACTCGATGTTGCATGTGTGACAATAAAATGTTTCACCAGTTGTATTTGGATGTTACAGCACCATATATTTATTCCAAAAAAACAGACGTTATTTCACCACTTGTGAAAAATTGTTTCATTAACTAGTTAAATGCTTCAATTCACTTCATAAAATATTCTAAAGAGACATAACATTTAAGAAATATTGTTTGCAACACCAACTACCCACTATATGAAACATTGCGTCCTAATATCTGAAAATAAAAAAGTTAACAAAATCAAAACTTAAAATGTACAATATAGTCAAGTTCTAATCAAAACACTCACTTCTCACACGTAAAACATTAAATTTCAATGGTTAAAACATATGTGTGTGTATATATATACTCCCTCCGTATAGGAAATAGAGGACGTCCTGGCCCCTCCGCTCGATTGCGCTAAAAGACGTCGTTCTGAGCCGCAGCCGCTAATTTGGACGTCTTTGCCCTTGTCTCATCGATCGCCGCACAAACGCAGTTACTCCGCACCGCGTCCGTATGCGCCTCGATTCCCATCCGTGCCCGCTCACCTCTCGTGCGTCGTCCGCGCTCGTCTTTCTTAAGCCATCATGTGTGCTCGCTGCTTGCGCTCGCCTCTGGCTGCTTGCCGCCATCAACGCTGCTCGCCGCTCGCGTCGCGTTGCTCGCCATCTCGTCGCGCGCGTCGCTTCCTCGCAGTCATGGATGCGGCGCTCGCCTTGGAGGAGATGGCGCCGGATTCCGCAGGAGACTCGCTGCCGAACTCCATGGAGATGACGACGGAAGATGGCCTCGAGCAGGAGTCGCAGGAGCTCGTCTCGCCGGAGTCGCAGGAGGCACTCGCGCCGGAGTTGCAGGAGCCGGAGGAGGTGGTCACGCCGGAGTTGCTGGTCGTCGCGCCGGACTCGGAGATGGAGGTGGTGCCGGACTCCATCACGCCGGAGTTGCAGGAGCTCGCGCCGGACTCGGCGATGGTGCCGGATTCCTTGCCGCCGGGCTCTTTTATATGCGGACGCTGTCATCTCGTTCATGAAGACCGCCAAGCATGGAATCGTGCGCACTCGCGGTTCTGGCCATGCTCTCGCTGCGGTCTCGTCCATGCGGACTACATAACCTACGCCATGCTTCACGGCCTCGACGAGTTCAACTGCAAGCTTTTCATTAATCATTACAAGGATCTGCTGCCAGTAAAGGATGACGCCAAAGCATCGGTAAGATAACTAGCTTTAGTTCTAATTAACTGTTACAAGGATGTCTCTACTAATTAAGCTAACTAGCATCATTCTAATTGTTTGATGCAGCAAGAGTAGCCTCGGCTTCATCTAGCAAAGATGGTTCACAAGGGATAGTAGTTGGCAGCCTATCTTCTCTTTCTAATGTTTCTTTTTTCATGTGAGGAATCTTGAACTTGTTGCATCCTTTCACTTTCATAGCTTCCATCAAAACACTTTGTAGTGTTAGAAACATTCGGTTTGCTTTGTGTGCCGAATACTCTAAGAATGCCTACAAAACAAGTGTGCAACAAATGAACGAATGAGCAAATTTGTTGTTGAAGAAACAATGAAACATGTGTGAACAATTTGATCAAATTACCTCTTGCACTGCTAGAACTAGAGCTTCTACTGTTTTTGCATTCTTCTTGTATTGAATTGCTTGAATAGCTCGAAAAAAACCCAAGTCAAGAATGTTGAAATCCGGAGAATTGGGTGGTTGACAAATTAGGCGAATATCGAATCCTTCTTGCTTAGCAGCCTCACAAAAATCCGAATCATCCAATTTTAAATGGGAAGGTGCATTATCCTGTTGAATGAAGATTGGTTTGCCCACATCTTCCCTTGGCCATTTGGCTCGAATGGCAGGCAACACTTGGTTGATCATGAAATTTCTAATCACGTCTCTTGTGATCGAAGTTATGGGCTTCATAACCAAGTCTCCACGGACATAGCCGGTTCTCTCATTACCTCTCATAGCCGGTTCATATTGAACAAGTGGAAAACAACCAATCCTACCATCAAAAATACAATTCCCATCCCTAAACCTTGGCCGAGCACAAACACACAAGAACATGAGTCTAGGGATGTAATTCTTGTTCTTACAAGTCCGATGGGGATCATCTTCTTCGGGTAGCAAATAATATTTTTCAGATTTTTGAGAGAGGTAGAACCATTTTTCATCAGTGAACACAAAGTCATACAAATCCTTAAACCTTGGATCAGCAAGCAAATCCCTCTTAATCATGTCAACACACCACTTTAATCTAGACTTCTTGTTAGCTTCAGTGAGATATGGTTTGATGCTACTAGAGTGGCGCCTAAGCAAACCTTTTTTCAAATAGTTTTGAATCTTCCATTTGCTCATGTTAAGTTTGCTACACACATCCTCTATAGTCATTCTTTCCTTTAGAGGGATGTTGCGCAATGCTTCCAAATCAACAAGGATTGCCTTACGGCCAACTTTACCCTTCTTTAGACTAGAAACCACAACCGGAATAGAGTTTGCAAGTTGTATTTTACCTCGGTTCCAAACATGCTGAACTGACCGAATGTGAAGGCCAAATTGATCAGCAACAATTGTTGTATATTTCTTGCCTAGTTTCCCATTCTTGTTTCTAGCCAACAAAGCTTGATAAACTTGTTTTCGGAGCTCTTCAGACATTCCTTTCCTTCGGTGGGGTTCTTCAACTTGTTCTTCAACGGGAGCCTCCACATCATGTTCTGTTAAAAGAAAACAAACATTAGTTGCCACGGCATGTTCTATTTATAGGAAAAAAACAAGCACATTCATAGTATGCTTAGCCACGGCATGTTCTATTTACAGGAAAAAAAACAAGCACATTCATTGTATAATTAGTCACGGCATGTTCTAGCTATAGGGGAAAAAAACAAGCACATTCATAGTTATAATTAGTCACAGCATGTTTTATTTATAGGGAAAAAAACAAGCACATTCATAGTTATAATTAGTCACGGCATGTTCTAGCTATAGGGGAAAAAAGCAAGCACATTCATGCAATACTTAGACACGGCATGTTCTAGCTATAAACCTTACCGGGCAGGTTTTGCAGATAATCGAAATCAACCGCACCAAACTCGTCTAGTGGCAAGTTCAAATCAAACCCTGTCCAAAAAAGAAGAAAGAAAATGAGAAACATTAGCACACGTTGTTGCTTTGAATATCAAAAAAAGAACAAACAAACTGAGTACATTACCATATGTGGTGTGATCCTCCAATATTGGCTCATTGAAATCGAGTGGAAGATTGTCGTCGTCATCTTCTTCTAAACGAACGTTCAAATCGAATGGATTAGCCATTGCAGTAGAGAAGGAAAGAGTGGAGCACGGCACAGATGGAAATAGAAGAGCTAAGCCATGTCGTTTAAGCAAGCAAGCACAGAAGGCAAGGGAGGATGAAGCACTTCAAGTGTCGGACCTGCTGAGCATTTAAATAGATCAACCAAGGAACGAGGCGTCGGACCTGTTGAGCACGCGCGCAGTGGAAAAAATGAACGCCAGTGCACTCAAACGCAAAAAACGAACCAAACTAACGAGGCTAAACGGACCTCATCGCGGCTGAACACGCGCCAACTCAGCGACGAAACAAACGCGCCACGGGCCAACAGTGCCATACAAAATCCCCATGCAGTAAAAACGTAGTCCCAGCCAAGTATCGAACCTGAGACCTCAGCACTGCGGACACACGCCTCGCTGCACTAGCCATGTGAGCCTTGGTTATTTCTAGTATGAAATGCACCCGTAGCCACATTTAATAGGGGCAGACAAGGAAAAATACCCCCTAATTAATCACTCTTTGGTAAGCACAATCATGTCCTAAACGACTTCTAAATCCTATACGGAGGGAGTATATATATATATATATATATATATATATATATATATATATATATATATATATATATATATATATATTCAATAAATCATAATCATGTGATATCTTGTTGTAAAGATATATTACAATGAATACAACGGTATAATCAGAACTCAAATTGGATAAGTAAATTAGGGACAAATCGTTCAAATTTTTTTAAAAAAAGTGAAATACATGCATAGTGTGAAGTGTGGAGTGCTCGCAAGATAGAGAATAGGATAGGAGTGCATGCAGGCCAGGACAGTGAGAGAAGAAAGCAAGAGGGGCTGCTATATTCAAAGGAGAGCGTCTGAAAATTAGGCCTGGATCGGATGTCCTGGGCTGTCTTGCCCCGTATTATATGAGAGTCTTTCTGCGAATTTTTACTGTTACTAATTTAATTTTTTTTTTAAATTTACAAAACTAATTTTCGATTTGAATCATTTGCAAAACTAGCCTCTTGCCGCCCTGGGCCACGGCGGGATTTAAAAACCGCCGTGGCCCAGGGTGGCGAATGGCATCCCCGTCACCCAGGGCTAACGGCGCCGGCCGCCGTTAGCCCCGGGGAGGCCACGTGGATTCTCCGCCCTGGGGGACGGCGGCGAATGCCCCCAGGGGGCCGAATTGCATTCGCCGCCGTCCCCCAATTCGGCCCCCTGGGGGCATTCGCCGCCGTCCCCCAGGGCGGCAAATCCATTGGACCGTCCGCCCAGCAATCGGACGGTCCGTCCACACAGGGATCGGACCGTCCGATTAGATATCGGACCGTCCGATCGAACCGTTCCCTCCCGATCGGACCATTGCCCAGCCCAGGCCTCGGCCCCCTGGAGCCATTTGCAAATTACCAAATTTGAAAATTTTGTTGCTAATTTTTAACCCCAAAATTTTTGAAAATTTATTTGTCAAAATTAAATTCTTAAATTCTATTTATTGTGCCATTGCATTTATTGAGTCGATGTTTAAAAAAACCAAATATCATATATTGTTCACGTCGTGAAAAGAACTTGTCAAACTGAGGGTATTCCCGGATCGCCACTCGCATTCCACTCCTCGTATGTCTGGATTGGCACTCGCAATCCACTCCTCCCCGTCTTTCGCCTACACGCTTAACAAAATTTAGTTTTAATCGTGGTTTAGGGTATGTTTTTGACAGTTTTTTTTTATAATCCGACGATGGTGGGCGTTGGTTTATAAAATCGTGCTGATCATTTTTTCAAGTTTATTTTTGGTAAAACTTAATTAATGACATGGTAATAGGCCGGTCCATTTTAATGACATGATAATAGGTAGATGCGAGCCATTCGCATTGCGGCATGATGAATGCGACACCCATAGTACGAAATACAACAAGCGAGACTACATTGTTAGCAGTACAATGTATCTGAAGGATGGGATCGAGTCTACAGGAGGTGAATATGGACATGACAAATTTAAACAAGTAATGCGAGACCTATAAATAAATAAATACAACAATAGCCCCTAGGTCATACGCCTCCTCGTCCTCCTAGGCTGCGCTCGCACGTGCCCGCGCGAGTACGTCAGGCGGTCCACCGGTACCCCACGGGTAGCTCGGACCGCCTGAGCAGCAGGGGAAGCACCGGCGTCGTGCGGCTGTGTGTACGGTGCACCTCCGAGCTGTGACGACCCGATCACGTCCTGCTCCGGAAGGAGGTCGTCCTCGGTAGAGATCCAAGCAGAGGTGCTCGGGGCAGATCCCCGCCCAGTGTCCCCCAGGTGGAGGTGAGATCCGCTGCGTGGGTCTGGTAAAGAAAATCTCGCGTTAGCCGCATAAAAAGTGCAGTTAGTTATGTAGAATAGGTTCAATCCTGACGTACCTGACAATCCTCGCCCGATCGTGGAGGCTGCCGACCTCGATCCTCCGGCGGTACCAGAAGGACCTGCTCCCCACGACGTACTGGCCCCTGCAGAACCCGCCGCTCCTGCCGATGTCTCTTCACCATGGGGACCTTGCATACGTATCTGCATCGGTGGGACTGCATCGGGACGGCGACAACTCAGAGCACGGACGACCGAGCGCATCGTGTTGCACATCCGGTCAAACGTGATCGTCTGCTCCTGCTGCGTGAGAGGGATGCCAGCCTGTAGGCGCTGCCACAGTAGGTCCAGCTCCGTGTGGACCTGCCTAGCATCGTCCGCCTGTTCAGCAGGACATGCGTGGTTAGTTGCGCGTGGCACCTACCATTGAAAATAGTATGAAAACCATTGACTCACCGCGCGGAAGTAGTCCTGGTCGCGGTGCGTCGGGTATGCGTCTCGCACCCCCGCGACGTGCGCCTGTGGAGCCTCGGGAGTGTACGTCACCCGTAGTCTGGTACGGGCCTGGTACCAGGAAAGGTACTGCTCGTACCTGGCGGCTGTGTAGGGGTGCAGCTCCGTGATGACGTCCTCCGTGGCTATGAGCCAGTCGTTGATGTAGTCGACGACGGTGGGTCTCCACAGCCTACCGGCGGCCTGGCCGCGCCGATTTAACCTGCAGAGCACAACCGGTGACACAATGCATAACAATACGGAATATTCATTTCCACATATACCTATGAACGTGTTGCGGTACGCCCCTGTGTTGTTGATGGCCGAAGGTCTGTCGCATACCGAACTGCCGCATCACACTCTGCGGGCAGTGCGGCTCGACAGAAATGTCGAACAGCATCGGCGTCATCGTCAGCCAGTACGCCTGGTCCCTGGTGCAGAGGGACGACAGCCCGTGCGGCGCACGCGCGTCCCTCGCCTCGGCGTTGTATGGCTCCCAGACAACGTCGTCGTCCGTGATCCTGTCGAACTCCATGACGAAGTCTGGGTACGACTTCTGCGTCTGCACTTGAGCGTACCGACGCTACAAACAGGAAAAGAATTCTCGTTAGTCCAAGTAACATAAAAAACCGAGACGGTTCTAACACCGAACATACCTCACGACGACACCACACCGTCCCCATCGTCGGATAGTCCTCCGGTGGGACACCCACGTACAGGCTCGCCTCGTACGGACTGTGGTCCACAACGGGGCGGCCGATCGCGAACCGCTCTGCCGCCCAGAGCTGTAGGAGGAGTGGACAACCCGTGAAGACCGCTTCTGGCTCGGTCTTCCTGCAGCCGTCGCACAGACCCCTGTACATGGCGGCAAGGACTGCCGATCCCCAACTGTATTGGGGAACAGCACCGTCCTCGGCGTTGGCTATCTCCCTCGCGTAAGGGATCAAGCCCTTGTCGACTGCGTGGCCGTGCGAGTTGGTGAACATCACCCACCCGAACACCCACAACAGGTACGCCTCCAGGCTCCTCTGCAGTGAGTACGCGTCGGCCTCCGGTGCTAGCTGATCAAACTGCGTTAACATATAACGAAGTTGACACTGTAATTCTAGTACGGATTGAAGGACGAACATAAAACAACAAGAAAGCATTCTTACCGTGTAGCTCAATACCCAAGCCTGAGGAGGGCCCGCATGCGTGTACGGGGAGATGTCACCGACGAGGGGAAGCCCCGGAGCACGGTGAACCGGGGCGAACCGCTGTAGGATCTCCTCTCGCCACGCCTGGAGCCCGTCAACTGGCCCCACCGCATCGCCTGCTAGAGGCAGCCTAAGGAGGAAGCTGACGTCCTGCAGCGTGGGGGCCATCTCACCGCACGGGAGGTGGAAGGTGTGCGTCTCCGGTCTCCACCGGTCCACAAGAGCTGTGAGCAGCGACCGGTCGATACCCCACTTCTTCGTCGGGTCATTCGGCTCCACCGCGGCTGCTACCAGCCTACACAGCGGCAGAAGGCCTGCCTCCCGCAACCTGACAATCAAAACAAAGCAAGTTAGTAAGTTGACATATACAGATTCACAGTACAACGTTCGTACGTACCTAGTCGTGAACCTGTCGTCCACGGGAAGTAGTCGCCTGGAAGGTCGAGGACGTAAGGTACCGAGCTCGAGGTTCTGCACCGCCGAGAGAAACGACCGGTGGGACTGATCGGTGGCGTGATCTAGCAGCTCAGGCGTCTGGTAGTCCATACCTGCAAGGAAAAAGAAGCGGAACAGATTAGCTCAATTAAACATAGTGCATTATAGTCAGAAAATTAACAGAAAATTAACACATTACAGGGAGATTACATTATCAACGAGTGGCTATACTAGACAACATAACCCGAAGGTGCACGAGGACGCCTGCGACGACGCTGCCAACCAGTGGTGCCTTCCCCAGTTGGCCGCCTTCCGTCGGCGCCTGATCCTTTTATAGGAACTTCCGCTGCACTTGGGGCCTCGGCGTCTTTCGTGCACTTCTTGTAGGTATGTCCCTCCTCTCCACACCTACTGCAACGTTGAGCGCTAACGTCGGCCTCGGATTCGTCCATATCGTTGCGTATCCTCCGTGTCCGACGTCGGCCTGCCTTGTTCCTTGCCTTCGTCGGGTTAGGGATGTAATAAACTGGACTTGTGTCTTCAGTGAAAGTGCCGACGATGCCGAAACCAAAGATCTCGGTACTCCATGTATGCATGATTGCTTCCTTTTTGAAGTACGGAGACACATATTGGCGTTCATCAATGCCGCACTCCCCGCAAGCGGCAATGACATGAGAACAGGACTTGTGGTACAAGCTTGGTTTCCGGCAGGAGCACGTGCATGTCCCATCTTCCTTTAGGACACACTCTTGTATAGGCTTCCTTGCGAATATACCACGTCTGGACCTGTCGGCACACAATATCTCAAATCTACGCTCTCGTGTGCCCTGCACTCGGACTCGGTGCTCTCTTGCCTTCTTGCATTTGTCCTCAAGGTACTGTGTCATTTTGGTGCCGAACCAAAGGTTTCCATCGGCCATAG
The DNA here is from genome assembly GCA_003991445.1 of Oryza meyeriana var. granulata. Taxonomy (NCBI): domain Eukaryota; kingdom Viridiplantae; phylum Streptophyta; class Magnoliopsida; order Poales; family Poaceae; genus Oryza; species Oryza meyeriana. Next base: position 215,627 of record RYFJ01001545.1, read on the forward strand.
ATGGACCATTCTGTCTGCACCTGTCGTGGAAGTACGTCTGTGTTTTATGTAGGATGAACTCCACGATGGCAACAAGGGGGAGTTGCCGAACACCACGCATAACCCAGTTGTACACCTCTGCAAGGTTCGTGGTCATTATGCCGTACCTTGCTCCACCTTCATCGTACAGCAATGCCCATTTCTCCTTCGGCTCGTGCTCGATCCACTGCGAAAATCTGCTAACCGAAGAACTGGGCCTCCTTCTGAATGTACCGTCATCGGTGGGAAGTGCATCTAGAGCTTCAGGGCCGTCAACACCTCTAGCTGGGGGTCTTGCAGAACTCTCGCGTCTATATTTGGCTGTCAGCTCATCAAGTCTCCTCCACAGCTCATTGAACTTCTTCTGTTGATTCTGGGCGCACAAACGTTTGAACATGGCCATCAGCTCCTTGTTTCTGAACTGCTTATAAAAGTTTGCGCCCATGTGACGCATGCACCATCTGCTCTTCACATCTTCCCACACCGGAGGGTATCCCTTGTCTGCGCAGCCGTTTCGCAGCTCCTGAATTGCACGCAGCATCCCTGGATGACGGTCATGTATGAGACATACATCTGGCCTCATCCCCACCACCTTTTCCTTAACCAGCTTCAGAAACCAGTACCAACTCTCTGTGTTCTTGCCCTCGACGAAGGCAAAGGCCACTGGCAACACTTGGTTGTTTCCGTCTACTCCGATTGCCGTCAACATTTGCCCTCTGTATTTTCCAGTTAGGAATGTGCCGTCGATGCAGAGAATGGGCCTGCAATGAACAAATGCAAACATGCATGCCTGCAGAGAGAGGAAGGCCCGCTGAAGGACGCTCTATCCAGGACTTGCTAACGATGGGAAACTTTTGATTTCGGAGTAGCTGCCAGGATTCCTCGCACAGATGGTTTGCAGTAGACGAGGCAAATTATTGTACGAAGCTTTAAAACTACCGAATCTCATTTCAATTATCTTCTGTTTGGCCCTTCATGCCTTGGCATATGTAATGGTGTACTTGTACTTCTCCTCGATACGGCTGATAATTGACTTGGGCTCGAACCGGAGGTTCTCCACAACAGCATAATACAGCTCTGAAGCGATGAATGCAGATGATATGTTCTTGTAGTACTTCTGAACACCCGGAAGATGGCAGTTGTGCTCCGTCACGATTGACACGGACCAACAGTCGTCATATTTCTTCCTAGATGCGTACATCCTCCATGGACATCCATCGCTTGAACTTGCACATTTCACTTCGTACACCGATCTTGTGGACTTTGATACCCAGAACTCCCTCCCAAGTGACACAGCCCACATCTTCACAGCCTCTGTCAACTGTGCTTTTTCAGCGTATCTAGCGCCTTGCACCACTTCATTCTGCCAATACTCCCATGCCACGGTGTGCCCCTCTGAGACAACGAGTCCGGAGAAGTCCTCGTTGTCCTATTCTGCCGAGTGTACATCGTCCTCCGAAGAATCATCATCCTTCATATGCTCAGGTTCTGAGTCTTCAATTTCCAGCTCCTGTACTAGACCTGGGTGTCTCTCCCCTTCATCTGCAAACCCCTTCGGTCCCATGTCTTCTTGGCCTCCTTCCTCTCTGGCACCCTCGTCTTCTGCCTCATTTTGCTCCCCTGTTTCATCGGGCCCTTCCGCTGTACTCGGACCAGCCTGATCAATGCTGACCACGTCATGCACTACCACTAGGATGCTCGGTGCCCATCCTCGCTGCAATGCACTCTCCACAAAAAATACCCAGCTGGCCGTTGAATCTATTGGCATCAATTCCCACCAAAAACCTTCCGCAGCCCAGCTAACCAGTGCGTACACCGTAATTGCATTTACTTGAGGATCTACTCCGAATCCCCTCATTAACCAATTGTAAACTCCAGGAAAACTTCTCTCAGCTGGAGCTATAATTCCCTTTTGTGCTACGTTGAACTCCGATAAATCTACCCCATATTATCCTTGTCTGACATTTCCTTTACCGTGATATATCGCGAATACAACTCTATTTGCCATTTCTGTTCACAAAAAAGATTTTATTAATCTGTACTAATCAATATTCGTTCCATAAAAAGGCTATACGTATGAGTCAAACCATTACCGTTTCTATATTTTACAAACTGACCCAGCGGCGCTAATAAAGTTATACGCTAGGTTTATCTAACGTGTCAAAATGACGTATACCAACGATGGCCATGGCGGAGCATATTTATTTTTAAAATATCTACAATTTACTACTTTTTCGCTATGTTCTTCTAGTACGGCCAAATAAATTTAACACTAACGATGGTTATGCCAAACCGCTAATATTTTCATACTATATCGGATATTACACTACAAGTCTACTACTAATTAACATTTGTCTAAAAAATTGACTACATAACAGAGGGAGATCAAAAAAATACCTGGATTCGGCTAAAAAATCTGTGAGGGCTTCGCCGCTGTACTTCTCCTCTTTTCCCTCAGCTCTATTGGACGAACGCTGGAGGCGGAAGGGAGAAATGACGCGCGGCGACTGCAGGAAGGGATTTTATAGGGGCCGGCAAAAAACCGCCCTCCCCCAGGGCGGCGAATGGCTATAACCCGCCCTGGGAGACGGCAGCGAATGTAATTTTGCTTTCGGCCCCCTGGGGGCATTCGCCGCCGTCCCCCAGGGCGGCGAATCCACGTGGCCTCCCCGGGGCTAACGGCGGCCGGCGCCGTTAGCCCCGGGTGACGGGGATGCCATTCGCCGCCCTGGGCCACGGCGGTTTTTAAATCCCGCCGTGGCCCAGGGCGGCAAGAGACTAGTTTTGCAAATGATTCAAATCGAAAATTAGTTTTGTAAATTAAAAAAAAAATTAAATTAGTAACAGTTAAAATTCGTCTTTCTGCACTTAAAAGTGACGTTCTCTTGTTTGTTACATGCTATCTTAATAGTTATGGTTTTTCTGAATAGAATAATAACATAAATCAATATATGATATATTACGTCACACACATATAAGTTTTAAATTCAACTTATCCATGTTATAATAAAAATAACAAATATGACTGTAAATAATACACCTACTAGTTATAGTTTAATTTATTCTTTTTTAACTTGTCTGGTTCAAATTTAATTTTATATCACACATTTCGCGCACACGCGCACACATATATATAGTCATTTTTAAAAAATCATAACTATTTAAATGGCACGCATGACGCAGAAATCCACCTAAAAGCCAAAAAACTGTCTCCTTGTCTTATGCAACTTTTTTTAGCATTGGGATGTGAGACTGCAGGCGAGGTTTTTTATACCTAGGCGGAAGCGTACCCAGTATTTGCATACGACTTAAATAATTGCATAAAAATTTGAAAAAAAATTTTAGCAACACTGATCAGAATGACACAGGTCGATACACAAACATACAAGGCTAAAATCGATCTACAACTAGAGAATAAAAATAAAAAACCAAGCAGTGAATAGTAACTATGCAGCTCAGAATAGAATTTGTTTATTTATTTCTTCATGTGTAGGCTGAATTTAGACTTGCATATTTGTTCACTGGTTTATACCATCATAATCTATCTTACCAAGTTTAATGAAAATTTTTACGCAACTATTTAAGTTTCATGCTATCGATGAATTGGCACCCGACCACAGTATCCGTGAGGGGTATGATTGATATGATGATAAAAATAAAGAGTAGAGAAAGCAAGGGAGATATGGACTTTTATATAGGTTTGGATGCTTCTGAAATTAATAAGAGGCTATATCAATCTTATGAGTATAAAGTATGTTATGAGTACCAAGTATGCTACTAGGTTAACATAGATCTTTAGTATATATAGTGGTCGATAACTAGTTGTCTTCGGACTCTTTCTATGTTCACTCAGTAAGATTGTCGATGTGGCTTATATTGTTGATACTTAATTTGTTCTCTTTCTCTTCTATATTTAATACACTGACATTTATATTTCTAGCGAGACAGCCACCTCCCGTAGGGCGCCGCTGGGCCGGCATTGCCGTGCTCCCGCCGGCCCACCTCGCAGAAACGTGAGACGCCGCGTCGTACGCCTCCACCGGCGCCGCGTCGTACGCCTCCCTTCATCGTGGCCGCCGCTCACTGTAAACCCAAACAAAACCGAGCAGGAAGGCGCGCGAAGTGGCCTCATCGCGGCAAGTTGCGCACGCGCGGCACCGGCCGGAGCGGCCGTCCATCCCACGTACGCCGCCCCGCGTCAGGCTGATTCCCCCGTTGCAGCCAGCCAGCGGGATGGCGACCCCCCTGAATCCCTAGCCCCCTCACCGTGGCGTCGCGGTCGTCGCGCATGCGTCGCCATTGGCGTTATGGCAAACCGGCCGTCCGTAGCCATGACGTATGGCAAGGGCCGGTAACCCGAGCTTTGCATCCACAAATAAACGTGCAACAACTACTGCACGCCGTTTTATTTTTCTCAGTCTCTTGTTGGTATTTTCGTTTTCAGCAACCCCCGATCAGTACAGGAAACCGCACAGTGGCAAGAGATAATACGACTACTAGTATGTTCTTACGACAATGTCGTGACCACGGCAAGTACTGCTAAAACTACCCAGTACACCCATTGTTTTAGGTGGTTTTAAAGGTCGCGAAGGGGATATGGAAAAGAAAATATCTGTGCGACGGTTCTAGAGCAGCCTAAAACAGCCGAGGGCATCGAAAACGTGGTGACGCCGACGTGAGTACGGCCGCCGGCGAGCCATCGGCTGGCGGCAAACCGAGTGCAAGTTGCCAGGATGGATTGTTCGTCGTGCTACAGCAACATCCTATCAACCAAAACGGCAAGTTTCTCAGGTGCTGTACACCGATCGAGCCACCGGAGCTTCCCGAAGAGGAGGGTAGCTGAGGGAGAGGTAAAGCAAGGCAGCGACATGTTTGGATCGACGGAATGTCGAGGCAAATCTCTCTGCATGTGGTCTGGATTCCTGAGAATCTTGATGTATCTCGAGCCGTACACAAAGCAGGAGATTAACCTTGCTGTCTGGTTGGCTTGATCGATCGGTCCTGTAATTGGATTTGGCAATGAAGAACGCCACGCAAAGTTTCTACAGATCTGATGTCTCTGACATTCCTGATTCATCTCGCTGTGCTCATACACAAAATTTCGACCTAAGGTTACCTGTGCGGCCAATTTGCAGTTCACTTTGTTGTTTTGCTTTATCAAATTTAAAATTACATGTTTATGCAGTGATGGCTGACACAATAATCTAACAAATATTTTACAAATGCTGACATGTTGCACTGTGATTAAGTCTTGATCTTTTTATAACTTTCTGTTGGAATTATGCTACCTTTCCTTGTGAAATTCCCAAGGAAACAATGTCATCCCAAGGCAAATATTTAGTCTGCTCGAATTCCTTCATTTAAAAATAAAAATATAATATAATAGCTCGGAGTGAGACAATAAGTAACGAATAAGAAAATGCGTAAAATTTTAACTGTATATGAGGTATTTACAAGAGAAGACAAACTGGAATTAACAAGCGTAGAAGCGTGCCCGAGCTGCCCCTACATATACAGTGACTGCCCCTATAAAAAAAATAAAATATTAAAGTATTGAGAAAATAAAATATTAAAAAAAAGTAAACTTTATACCACTAATTTAAAATTTTCATCTCTAATTTTGAAACTTTCGATTCAATTTTCGAAACTTTCAACTCAAATTTAAAAACTATCAACTAAGAATTTAAAAAATCTATTTAAATTTTGAAATTTTCAACCCAAAATTTAAAACTTTTAATTAGATTTTCAAAACTTTCAACTGAAATCTAAAACTTTATCTCTGCTTATTTATATATTATTTTATAATTAAAAATTATTAAGTACTAATGATAATAATTAGAGAAGTAATTAGGGTTTAATGGTATTGTACGGCGGCGTACGAATAGCGCACGCACGGATTAGCCAATCTATGTGCGCGCTAGCTTTACCCATCAACAAGTACTTCGTATAGCAGCAGATAACTCCTCAGTGCCAGCCAGCATGATAGTTCATGATTAAGTCGGATCATGCATTTTCCATTTTTAAAAAAGTACTAATCTATAATAATGAACTCCAACTTGTAGAAGCACCAAATGGGTGGGGCTGATGTCCTGCTGAATGACTTTCACCTACCAGGTAGCCCAGCATGCATGTTTTCGATAAGAATTTACTGTGGTTAGGAATCTACCATTAACCCTATGGCACAGTCGTTTGCTTTTTAGTTTATAATTTATTGGAAAAATTCGAATTTTAAAACTTAATTTTAGAGTTAATTTTAGCTTTTAATTTTAATCATAATTTATTTTTCAGTATTTATTTTTAAAGCACTCACTTTATTGTTGATAAACCGTTATGGTTTATAATTAGAGCTATGGACGAAACGATCATATATTATTAAATGACTAATGTGTGGGTGTACGTCTTCGGCGGGAAAAAAAGAAAGAACTGCAACTTGAAGTCCATAACTTTTGGTTCGGTAGAGGTCATCAGGTACTCGTCTGTTGTCATAAACCCAACTACCCATGTGTCATTAAGCGCTTAATTACGTAAAGTGTAATGTAATGAGAAGATCATAAAGACAAGGCCATATCGGTGCACAGTACGTATCATCAACCAGATTTTTAATAACGGAGAGCGAAATTTCTGGAACAACGATCCATATCAGCCTTGCTAGCCAGGTCATGCATCATCAGACGGCATTCAAACAATTTCTGACAGTTCAAGGTACTGTACATGGATACGTGACATCGCTCGTCTGGTGGTGGCCACGACACGTTCGTTCTGAGCGGTGGTCTAGTCACTGTTCTCCGTGCCAAACTCAACCAACAAAACGACCACAAATGCCGCCAACCTCTCTGAATCGCAGCCTAATTTGGTGACAAAATCAGAGGAAGCAGCTAGTAGCCGGCCCTGTACGGTCGACCGATGCGAGACTTTTGTTTCGATGTCAAGCTAGCTGGCCGGCCGGCTGGCGGCTAGCCCATCTAGTAACCAAGGCCACAAACAGTCTCCTCATGCTCATTGTGGTGTACCATATACGAAAAAGTCAAATCGTACACACGCGACAGCGGCAACACGCAAATCCTTCTTGCTCAGGTGCGGGCTGGTATGTATATTACTACTCAATTCAGCCATTCCAAAACACATCAGCAATGACAATAAACTAAAATACTTCCCGTTTCAAAATATACATACCTTTAATATTCAAATTTATCATAAAATAAGCTATATTTACTAATTTCAACCAATTACAACTATTTTTCATTTAATTTCTTCACTTACTTTCTCATCTTAACCAATTTATAACCATCTACCATTTTATTTTACCTATTTTCTTGATCCCCGTGCAAAACTTCAAAGGTAGCTATATTTTAAGAGAAAGAAAATATCTTTTTGTTGCTAAAAAATGGCATCATCAAAATTTTGACTAAGAAAACCAAACTAAAACACGTTTTCAAAATTGTAGTACCAAACCAAACAACATTTTTCTAAGATTACCCTAAAGTCGTACATGCTCACACCACTACACATGCACGTGCACCATATGTACACATCTCGTTACATTTTTAGGGCTGGTTTGATTTGAAACCAAAATTAACCTTATCATTTTTTATCAATGCTAGGTAATAAACCAATTTACAAAAATTTAGGTAAATCTTACAATTGTGCGTAAATCAGCCCTTAGTTATGAAAATTTAGGTAATATGAATGACCAATTTAGGTAATTATAAACCAAACCAGCCCTTAGTATTTTACGAAAATTTTATATATGCCTAAATCTTACAATTTTACCAAAACTAGAGGATTTCATATACAGTTTTGCGTACGTACAGCTAAAATTTAAATGTAGAGTTGGATTTGATATATAATTCTTGCTTTTGCTTCAATTGATGTAATTGTCTTTCTTATATAACTACAATGGTCAATCTACATCGCTATAATCTAAACCGTCCACAATTAAACGATGAATATGTTTCTCTTTCAGTTTTTCTAATTAATCGCATTAAACAACTCTATGTCGGCTTTCAATGTCTCATTATTGACTTATCAGTTACAACCCAAATTTAAAATTTAAAGTTTAACTTTAGAATTGATTTTGGGGTTTCTTTTTCACCGTAACCTGTTTCTTAACTTTAGCTTTATAAACTAATAATAACACATAAATAAAATTTTAACCCATAAATTATTTTAGTTGCTTAGGTCATTTTTCTACGGCTTATCAGCCGTAGCAATCAAGCAGAGTAAACAAGATGGTTTCTTTTCAGTCTTCCATAATAGGTAGGTTGATAATTTCATAAGTTTTGTATTGCCATTGATCCAATCATCCAAACAAACTCTCAGCCGTTGCGAGCTTGTCCGGGACTCCACATAACATTGAAGTCTGAAACTCTGAACTGTGATGGACGACGATATGGCCGGACGTTGCGTACGTCAGGGAGTATGAATGTGTGATCGAGCTACCGTGTCGGGAAACAGCATGGCCATCATACCAGAGCCAGTTTCTCCCAAATCTGCAAATAGTACGGTTGGTTTGATAGAGTTTTAGCTTTTAGATTTTAGTTTTGTGGAGCTGAAACTCTACCAACTCAGTCTAGCTTTATAAAAAATTAAAATAAAATAGGTTAAAGCTATTTTAAAAAAATTACGCTAAACGAGCTTCAGCTAACTCTACAACTCAACTTCAACTCTAAAAGTTAAATTCTGTCAAACGAGGCATATGTAGTCGTGGACTCGCCGTTCCGTTCTCAAATGCTTAATGTGCTCGCCGCCGTCAAACCGAGGGAACACACCGGGGACCGAACGATTCGTCGCTGTCACAGTAATTTGCGCTGGTTGCGCCTATCGAAAGGCAGAATGCAAATCAGAGACCGGTTGCGCTTATACGATTTTTTTATAGACTTTTCGCGATTTATTTCGTTTGCGTGCAGACCAGCGAATAGTAGGCTGTTAATAAAGCACACAGGAAAAGAAGTTAATTGAACAGTAAATGGCGCACACATGGGCCGATTTTTACGCCACTCTGAAATGATCGATCAGTTTCGCATGGGCTTGTTTACCTGACGCTCAGATATTGCACGCATGCAAGGCAACCCTTGGCTCGATGCGCGAGTTTTGTTTCCTTGCAAGAGCTATGGTTGCAAACTGCATGCAACCTTAATTCGTTAGTTCCAGATTTGATACTGGGTATCCTGAAATTAAGAGAACTAAAATAAAGTTTGAGACTGCATAAACATGTATAGACTAATTAAAGACGGTCTTTGAGGTGTAAAATATGTTTTTCCAACTAGCCACATGTTGAGTTCTAGACTTCCACAGGAGTACAAATTGAATTGCAACATATGTAGACTTAAGTAGCGTCACTAGAATGTGAGTTTTTTGCCACTAGATTTACAAATACTTTGTTTTTACTTCTAGAAGGTCAATGCTAATTTAGCCCAGCCTTCCAGGTATATTTCTTACATATACTTAAATAGAATGGATGAAGCTAGCTACTCCAGTTAATTAACACCCAATAAAACAATGCACGTGCTTATTGAAAAAACCAGCTAGCAGTATGTCAAAATGTATGGAGTACAAACTTTGTGTGTCCCACTTTGCTAAGCTACAGAGAGCCACGTAGCCACCCCGGAATTGACTGACGTTACACTCCACAGGTGCAGAGCAAGCGAATCTGGACCATGGTCGAAATGTCAAGGTCCGACCGGGATATGCAACGCCCCAAGTCGAATACAATAGCACATGTTAAAATATAAAGTAAATTATTTATTTTTTCTCATTAGTTTAAATTTTTGGGTTGAATTGATTGATATATATAACTCAATATAGTATCAGAGCTAGAGGTCTCGAATTTAAATTCTGATTAACGTGTAATTAGATAAAATTATAGCCCACTTCTATTCTGAAGAATATTAAAATATAAAGTGGTAGCATGTACGCGTGCCAGCAATATACAGTGGAGTTGTATCCATGGACACCGTGGAGAGGCCTATCTGCTTCCAGAATTGCACCCTCATGTTCCGAAATCGCGACGCAAAAACCTTATCTTGAACAGTTCAATTCCTCAGCGGAGACCAACCAACCAACCCCCATCGACCGATCTCTCGCTCCACCACCACACGGAGGCATCCGATTCGCCGGAGTTAATACGGCCATGCAAGCAGGTCTACCTGTCCCTTTCCCGCTGCCCAGCGGCCTGACACATGGTGGCTCGGCGAGCGCGCCACCTGTTGCGCCGCCGGGATTTCAACGGCGAGCTCGCGGCGGCGGCGACGAAACCTCGCTCCGGATACCGGGGCAGTGACGAGGCTTGCCCCGGTATTTCCTCCGTGATGGCATCAGCAGTTACGATCCTACGCAGTGTTGCTGGCGCATGCATGCGTACATGGACGCAACCTGAAGAGGGATTGGTGCATGAACTGGCCTCGTCTGGGATGCTAACGTGGCATCTATCAAGGAGAAACATTGTTGCATGTGCATAGATTCTAAGGGTTTTAATCTTTTCTCGACATAAAAGATCTTATCTCAAAGAGGTTGGAAAGATCACACTTCAAAAAATCGTGTAAAAATCGAGTAAGAAAATGTGTGCGCTTCGACGACAAGATTCTCATTCCTTTTTTTCTTTCGCTTAGAAGCTCAATCCTCTCGCCTTTTCTTTCGCTTTTACGCTCGTGCTTGGTGATATTAGGATAGATGATCGATGGTTAATCACTAATTGGTGAACTGTGCATCTTAGATGCTAACATGGCATGTGCAAGCATCTTGAGCATTTCAATCTATTTACAGACAAAAGGATATCATTAATTGAGAGGTACAATGGCACACTAAGATAGATGATAACACCACTAGATTTGTTATGCAGAGTACATGAGTAAAGATATATTAACACTGATTATATAATTGAAAATTGATATGGCATGATTTCACCATCAATTGATGCATGAGGTACATGGTGTTTCTCAATGAGAAACATTGCCGGAGTATGTGCATAAATCTGAGGTTTTGGATCTACTTATCGACAGAAAGATTATTCCATCAAGAGGCAAGGTACGGTGATAGTAGGACAGATGATTGACCCATCACAGCTATATAATTTCTATACTATGTTGCATAGATACTCCGATACGGATATGTGAAACGATGATACCGTGATACGCCATATATTTTCAGAAACACAGATAAGGGGATACACTTATATAATAAATAAAATTTAAAAACAATATAACATGAAGAAATACAAGGTTAAGGTTTTAAATATAAAAGATGTGGCTACTCAATTTGATCGATAGGACAATAACATATTCCCTCCGTCCCAAAATATAAATTGTATTAGTTTTTGCATGATCTTCAATGCTGTACATTGACCATTATTTTCTTTTGTAATATAACATTAACAACTACTAAATTAATATCGATTAAAAGTATTTTGAAGTTTGAATTTAACGGCATTACTTGTGTGTTACTTGAAAGTGCATCTAGGCCACTAGTGAGTTTTGGATGATAGATAACAAGATTAGTAGGGGACTAATGAATCTATTGAGGATAAATGCATGTTTTAATTAGTCTCCGCAACGATTTAAGTGATGAATGATAACCCCCACAAAAGACCAAAAGCAGCTAAAGGACTCAAAGGAGCTTCATTTAGTTTTGATTTTCTTTTTGAGTCATAGGCATGCTGTAAAGAGGGGGTTCAAGTTAAATGTATAAGTTGGTGTCCAAGTGCTCAAACAGTTTCCTTGATCCTTAGAGAGAGTCACAAGGCACCACACTCACAAGGAAAAATGAGCTGAGTGCAAAAGGTTCACCGAGATTCCCGCTAGTTGCGTCGGAACCTCAAGTTAGTTGCCCTATCTGGCAGATAAACCCAACCGGAGTCTCCGGTCGAGAGTCCGGTGGTTTTTGTCTGCCTGCGGTGGGAGACTCCGGAGGTTGCGACCGGAGACTCCGGTCTTCCTTCCCTGACTAGTGCGCAGGTGTAACCGGATACTCCAGTCAGTTTGTATCCGTTTGGTTCGATCGGAGTCTCCAGTGTTTGAATATGTAAGTAACGGCTAGTTTCTGAAATGGGCGAGTATTTAACTGTACCCACCACCACTTGGAGGGGTTGATTGTCACACCTTTCAGACCTACTCCCACAGTCTTTCTAGGGTTCTCCACCCCTTCCCACCATGAATCTTGTGCCAAATCTTGTGAGATTGAGGGGGATTTGGATCTAGAGAGTTTAAGAGCTAGGGTTCTTAGTTTGAGCACTTGGAGATCGACGTCCGGCCTTTGTCTTTGTGCTTGTTACTCTTGGAGGTGCTCCTCCTAGCAGGCTAGGCGTCACCCACAAGTATCTGATTGGTGTGAATTGCCCGGGAAAGTTTATGAAGGTTTTCCTCACCTCCGCAAGTGAAGAGGTAATCTAGTGGATTCCGAGCTCATTTCTAGGAGGTAGGAGCATGTCGTCCAAGCTTGGACCTTGGTGGTCACTTGGAAACGAGGCTAAACCTTGGTGGTTCCTTGGAGGCTGGCTTTCTTCTAGTTATTAGTTTTGTGAGGCTTGGGATTGAGGGAGATCCAGGTCCTTGGAGTCCCTCAATGGAGATGTAAGATTTTCGCATCCGAACTTTGGTGAAAAATCCGTGTCTTTGCCTTGTGATTCATTTTCCTTACTTATTGCAATGGTTTTATCACCTCTATCGCCCCCTACTTGTACGAGATTATCCCTAACACACGCCTCTTTTGGCGAGGTGTTAGGTGACCGGAATATCCGGTACTTGGGACTAGAGTTTCTGGTCAACCCTCCCTGCAGGATAGGTTGCATTGATCGGAGTCTCCGGTGTTTGGGACTGAATACGCTGGTGGGAATTTCAATTCCGCTGCGAGTGTTTTTCAGGACTACACATTCAATCCCCTCTGTGCGACATTAAGATCTTTTCATTACTAAACAAATATATTGATAGCTTAATTATTATTTAAAATTTATAAATATTGATTTATCTAAATACATGCATGTCTTATATTTTGGACATAGAAGTAGTTAATTGATCAACTTAATTTAGACTTTTTATTATTTCAAATATATAATGATATCTAGGCTAGAAGTATCAGTGAAGTATCAACCAAGTACCCGAGAAGTATCGGGAATTAATTTATTTTTTTGAAAAAAATATACGTATCCGAGAGTATCCAATACGTATCTATATCTGGTATGGGATATGCCACTTTTTAGAAGTATCCAGGTAACATAGTTTCTATATATAGCATAAGTAGAGATAATGTCACCAGTTATATAATTAATAACTAATACACCATGATCACCAAGTTGTTTAGAAAAATATAAATCTTCAAAAAATATAATCATGATAACAAAAAAATTTATATCACCTAATGCTATTTCTTAGCTCATTTTTACCATAATTCATCAAAAAACCACCCTCAACACTTGTAATTGCCTATGGTTTCCTTAGCATTGAATTGGTGATTAGAAAAGCTTGATAAGAGTCGAGTTGAGAATTGAGGCACTCTTTTATTTCAGCAAGCATAATAGAACGTCTAAAAAAACAAGCATATATAACATAAACCTTAGTAAGATTTTGGTTTTCTAACTTTAAAAACAGAATAACTCACACAAAGTTTGGTGTGGCAGCCAAGAGATTGGCAACCACTTCCTATGGAAGGTAGCAATTGGTGGCCTTAGTATGAAGTATGGCAAGCTCACAGTCACAACTATTAACGATTAGGCATGGTGTGCGCTCGGGGATGGAAAGGGTGGGTGTTTTCGGAATTGGAGGCAACAACTGTTGTGTTGGGAGGCTAATTCTTCAAGACAAAATCATAGGAGGAAAATGCAGAGTGCATTTTTTTAGGTTTAATTTTGGCACACTACTATTGCCAACAACAAATTAGAAAGTTGAAAGTCTATACTTTGCTGTAGGTATTTGTGTCATACATGCCACCGTACCTTATATTCGGATATAAGTAAACCGTTGGTATGATTTGTATATAATGCCACACAAGCAAGAAAATCTTTGTTTTGCTCTTTTCTTGATGTTTAATTTTGGCATATACTATTGTGACAACAAATTAGAAAGTTGAATTTTGTACCTTTGTTATATTTGTCGTCATTCATGCCAGCGTACCATAGATTCTGATACACATAGACCACTGTATGGTTTTATGATGTCACACAAGAAAATAAATCTTTGTGTTGTCATTTTCTTGATGTTTAATTTTGTTGTATTACTATTGCCCAACAAAACAGGAAGTTAAAATTTGTACCTGTGTTTTTTCTATTCCATCGTACCTTAGATTCTGATATACGTAGACCACTAGTACGGTAATACGATGTCACACAAGTAAGCAAATATTTGTTTTGCCAACTCAAGTAGGCACGGGGAACACTGGTGGGGAGTTAGAGATGAGACACTGATATGAGTTTACTCAAACTAGGCCTCGTCGATTGAACATTGGAGACTAGCTATGTTGAAGAGAATTGCCTAATTAAAATGATTCATTCTCTCATCTTTCGTACACAACAAGTGTGACTACAGTATACATGCCTACAAAATATTGCATGCGTTGACAAAAAAAGTATTAGGAGTAAATATGCAGCCATGAACCAATAAATTCATTTTGAATAATGCGGCTTTAAAGCATATTGAATACCCATGGCAGTTAGAAAAGGATAATATATATGAAGCGGGGGATCAAACAAAGCATGCATTTTAAATGCCACCCGTGGGCAATGTTTTGTTAGGAGTTTTTGGAGAAAATCTAGAAAGTTTGCTTAAACATAAAACTTAACTTAATTAATTCCTTGGAGTAACAAGAATGAAGAAAAATATTTAAAAATCAAGAAATATCCATGATCCATGAAAATTGCACCTTATAAGGAATATTGAAACACTTTCAATTCCTTGGAGTAACCGCTTTCTTTTATTTTATAACGGTGGAAACTGCTAAAACTATTATTTAAAGCTGACGGCTTACCTCTTGGCCAGTTCCGTCATATTATTTTTGTTGAACTTTTGGGATATTTCTAATCTAGTTTTTTTTAACCAACTGAATTGTGGGCAATTTTTTTTTGGTAAATGTTTGACCAAAAGAGTAGTATAAAACAGAAGATATCTCTACTACTTAAAAACGGAGTTGTCCTCCTTCCATCCTCACCTCCTAATATGGAAGCCTTCCATCCGCTCCTTCTCATATAGTGAGCATAACTACCGCAGAGTCCAATACTTTATCCTCAATCCACCCTTTTAATACATCTCCAATCATATTGGCTCGTTATAACACATGAATATGTTACTAATGATAAAATAGAGAGAGCATCGTCTTCATGTTGAAGAAATAATATTAGAGGTTATACAACTAGCAAGTGAAATGTTATACTATATCTGTACCAAAATATAATAACTTTTAGTTATATATCTAAACAAAGATATATTCAGATCATAGCTAGAAGTTGCTAATTTTTGGATCAGAGGTGGTAAGTTTTCATAGCAGGCAAGGAAAAAAAATTAGCTACGGATTAAAATCCATGATGATATACCAAGCTGTCAGAGAGATCTCAGCCTTCGTGGAATCAATCCCCAAATCAATGCCTGACCATGGGCCAAATCCCACGGAATGCGTGGAAGCCCCGGTGAGCTGCACATGACTAGGTATCTTCTAATCTCCCTTTCATGTATTTTTTTTCTTCCCATCCCCAAAGATTTCACATTTTCTAATGAGGATCATGCCGTCCATGAGCTCTGTTTTTTATTCTAACACCCCTGCTCAACCTCTCTCCTGCCCCTATAAATACCACACAGATGTCTTCCAATAGCACCACCATTTGGAAGAATCCTCCCAAGATTGCTCGATCCCCTCGTGTCCCTCTCTCCTAACAACACTGCGCCACAGACACAAATCACACTCAGATACGAAAGATAAGTACAGAGAGAGAGAGGGCACCGATTATATATATATATAGCTAGCTTAGCCATATCCTTGCTGATCTGAAGAGAATCGCTAAAGCTTTGGAGAGTTTGGACAAAGAGACACATGGCTTTCTTGCTCTTCTTGTTCTTTGTGATGATGGCTGCAGTGTGCTTCTTCGTTCCGGTGTTCTTGCTGCTCTGCACGGGCGTGCAGAGGAGGAGAGGCGTTAGACAGAGCCAAGTGCAAGGTAGGAAGAAGCTCAGGTTGCCTCCGGGATCCATGGGCTGGCCGTACGTCGGCGAGACGCTCCAGCTCTACTCCCAGGACCCCAACGTCTTCTTTGCCTCCAAGCAGAAGAGGTAATTAATTAGCGGCGGCTAATGTGTTAATCTGTTGTCTCCGTCGTTGATGGCGTGTGTGTTGATGGCGGCAGGTACGGTGAGATTTTCAAGACGCATCTGCTGGGATGCCCGTGCGTGATGCTGGCGAGCCCGGAGGCGGCGAGGTTCGTGCTGGTGTCGCAGGCGCGGCTGTTCAAGCCGACGTACCCGCCGAGCAAGGAGCGGATGATCGGGCCGTGGGCGCTCTTCTTCCACCAGGGCGACTACCACCTCCGCCTCCGCCGCCTCGTCCAGGACGCCCTCGCCCCGGACGCGCTCCGCGCCCTCGTGCCGGACGTCGACGCCGCCGTCGTCTCCACGCTCGGCGCCTGGGCCGACGGCCACGTCGCCACCACCTTCCACGCCATGAAGAAGGTGAGCAAGTTGCCGCCATTTGCCACAGGCCAGGCTCGGCTGGGCTCGTCGTCACGCCACACGAGTGAGCTCCAGACGTGTGGGGGTTGTGTCCCGCGCTTGCGCCGCGCGCGCGTCCCGGTAGTTGTTATGTGCTAACTAATGGTGACCGGTTTTGCGTTTCGCCTTTCCAGCTCTCGTTCGACGTCGGCATCGTCACCATCTTCGGCGGCCGGCTCGGGCGCCGCCACAGGGAGGAGCTGAGGACGAACTACTCCGTCGTGGAGAGAGGCTACAACTGCTTCCCCAACCGCTTCCCGGGGACACTCTACCACAAGGCGATCCAGGTACGCACGCATGCAACCGATTTTCATTATATTTTCCTACACGCCAATCTCATCTCTCTCGAATTCGACGTTGACATGCAAACGGCGTGCGTGCATGCAGGCGAGGAAGCGGCTGCGCGCGATCCTGAGAGAGATCGTGGCGGAGTGGCGTGCGCGCGGGCGTGACGCCGACGACGGCGACCTCCTCGGCCGCCTCATGCGGTCGCGCGACGGCGACACCGGCGTGGCGGCGCTCACCGACGACCAGATCGCTGACAACGTCGTCGGCGTGCTGTTCGCGGCGCAGGACACCACCGCCAGCGTCCTCACCTGGATCCTCAAGTACCTCCACGACTCGCCGAAGCTTCTCGAAGCCGTCAAGGTATCCACTACACACAAACGTATAGCGTGTAGTCTCAACCAGAGATTCAGAGAAAAGTATATTAGTTCGCGATCGAGACCGATGGTGATCGACCTGACCGCCGATGTGTGTTTTGGCTCTTGTTTCGTCGTGTCGATCGATCGCACGCAGGCGGAGCAAATGGCGATCTACGTGGCCAACGAGGGCGGGAAGCGGCCGCTGACGTGGACGCAGACGAGGAGCATGACACTAACGCATCAGGTACATGCATGCGTCCGTCTGGTCGTTTTACTCAAATTAAAGCTGTATTACACGGAAGACACCTACTACACCACACGTCACACAAAAGAATGGCTTTACTAATTTGGAGTTCAGCACTTTGTTTTGGAAGTATGTCAATAATGTCATCAGTAGCTTAATTTGTGCTCTTGTTTTTATTCGATGCAGGTTATACTGGAGAGCTTGAGGATGGCGAGCATAATCTCCTTCACGTTCAGAGAGGCCGTCGCTGACGTGGAATACAAAGGTAAGCACGTGTTCAACATGGATTGGGAGCCAGTGTACAGTGTACTGGAGTGAACCAAAGCTAGCTTGCATTTTGCCGTACGTTAGCCAGTTGTACTACCAGCTGGATCATCATATGGATCATGCATGTACGGTTCGTCAGTTCCTCCCATTGCACCTTGATGTGGTCCTAATTTATGGTCTCCAAATTAAAGTTATTTTGAGAAAATATCGTACAAGATTAAACAAAAAAAATTTTAAACCTCGGATGGAAAGAAATAAATGGAAATATGAATAATATCGAGGTGTCTACATATCATGGATATCTTCAAGCATATCTAGTGGGGAAAAATGATCTATTCCTAACAGAAAAAAAAAAGCTCCATGATAATTAGCCAAACCTATCATACATTTTGGGTATATATCGTTATTGATTTATTGTGCTAATCAATTTCCTTTTTTCACATATACATTAAAAAATTTCCTACCGTACGTGTAGGATATATTGAAGTAGAACCTATTTCCTCTTGTTTCATCTATCAAAGTTTTGGAGGTTGCTAGGACTAGCTAGCAAAGGTTTTTTATTAGATAATTTATTAATACCTGGCCTCTACATCCAACAAGCATATATACAGCCAAAAGTCTAAACAAGAGTACTTACATGAGACAACACATCACAAGCACTAATTGGTATAAATTTGTGGTCTTCTGTAATCAGGCTATTATAACCAACTGCATGCACCCCTTGAGGAAAGGCCTTCAATACATTTTAGTAGGGGCAAGAAACAAATTTGTATTTGGTAGCAAAGATATACTGATACTGTAAACAAAATTTTAAAATCCCCGCAAAAAAGTAAACAAATTTTATAAGTTAGAACAGAAACTACATGATGAGTCATATCCACCTCAGCATATATAATCATGCTGCTCCTAATAAGTGGCTCGATTAATTCTCTTACGTATAAGCCTAATGGCAATAAAGAGGGAGAGGCAATTTTGTTTAGGCACAGTTAGCTAGTCGTCTCCAGGGTTGTATGAACACCAGAGCACCCCAAATCAGCTTCCTTGTGTGAGATGGTCTATTTTTCGCCTCAAGAAACAGCAACACATCCATGTCCTCTCGTTCCGATTAATATCTGAATCATCAGCCGCGCAACGGGCGGTCCAGATGCATCCTTAGCTGCTCCAGTTCCCGGCCGGCACCGGTAGCTAGCGATTGATTCGCTCCATTTCGAGTGGCAGCGTAACTGCAGAAATGAATGAGATTGGGAAAGCAATGGAGGTAGTTCTGGGAGCATTTATTATGTCGTATAATAGAAGCGGCATAATTATGAGCATTATGTACTGAGTAGTACTCGTATTTAATTTGCAAAGTAGTATCTTTCGACAAGTTTAAGTCACATTTTCGTCACTGAATTTAATTTGAGCGGGACTGAACGACCTTGTGTCTGTTTTGTGGTGTTTGTAGGTTTCCTGATTCCTAAGGGGTGGAAGGTGATGCCTCTGTTCAGGAACATCCATCACAACCCAGATTACTTCCAAGATCCACCGAAATTTGATCCTTCTAGATTCAAGGTAATGGGTCCTAGTCCTAAGCTACCACTGCTCACTAACCCTTGCTTTACACTGTTTGATATGGATTGGATTAGATTAAAGCAAACTATTAGCAGCATTAAGTACACACAAGACTTGAGGACATCCCATCAGAAAGAGTACTACTGAAAATCCTCACCCACAAACAAAATTCAGACTCTGGTCACTTACGACACAACAAAGTCAAAGGCAGCAATTACTGGCTCTAACCCTCTTCACAGTCATTGTTGACTCTTTTGAGTAGACTCATTAAACCCTCACTAATTTAACATCAATTACCCGGCCAGGCCTGCACTTGGGCGTACTTAAGGACGACATCTCTGAATTTCGCCGGACTAAGATACTATACTATCTAGTACTAGCAGGTAGCAGCTGGCAGCTAAGTGATACGCATGCATGCAGCCAAGTCCAAACACTAGCTAGAGAACAAGATTTAGGCTTCGATCACTAAGATACAATCTTTCGAGCATTAGCTGCCCGGGATTAGGTCGGGGTTTAGACCGCGAATCTTTGGAGTTTGGTTGGACTGATTGACTCCCCGTGCGTGCGCGCGTGACGCGTGGCTGCGTGTGTGCAGGTGGCGCCGCGTCCAAGCACGTTCCTGCCGTTCGGGAGCGGCGTCCACGCGTGCCCCGGCAACGAGCTCGCCAAGCTCGAGATGCTCGTCCTCCTCCACCGCCTCGTCACCGCCTACAGGTACGTGATTACGTGAATTCACCCAGATTCACCGTGTATTTCCAGGGATTTTGCCGGTGGCGACACCGTGACAGACGCGGCGTCTCGCGTGTGCGTGTGCGTGTGCAGGTGGGAGATCGTCGGGGCGAGCGACGAGGTGGAGTACAGCCCGTTCCCGGTGCCGAGGCGCGGGCTCAGCGCCAAGCTGTGGAAGGAGGAGATGGCCATGGGCTGCAGCGTCGTCACAGCAGCAGGTGCTTGACACGTACTGCTGATGATGGATGGTCTCCTGTAATCCTCGGATAAAGCAAAGGCCATTGATCGAGGGGATGATCATGTAGCAACATCTCTCACCTTTTTTTGTGTTGGGTTGGATAATGGTGGTCCATCGATATCGTTCGATGAAGATGGTGATGATGGTAAACCTAGTCTTGGGTGTGCCTAGTGTAGCACTAGGAGTAGTAGTTTTATCGATTGCTTAGGTGCTAGCATCGATCGCTTTGTCGCAGTGTTAGCTACAGGGCCGGGTTTGGTTATCGCTTGCATTGGATTAATACGGCCAGCTGTACCTAGCTTATTATAAGTAATTAAGCTCTCTCTAGTGATGAATTGCCTTTGTAGTTCGATGAAGTCGCAAGTGTCATGGAAGTTGTGATGTCACTCCAGCGGGTTCTGACAAATAACAATGCCAGCGACATTGAAATGCTGCCAGACGCCTGCTTATGCACCATCAATCGATCACCCCACCAGGGATCCGTGTGTAGTGTACTTTTAAAAGCTGTTTGTTACTTTCACATTAAAAAGTTTATCTATCACAGAGCTTATTTCACTAACAGTATTTTCAAAACGCAAAAATAGAAAAAAAAGTTATTTTATAGTACTTGAGAAAGTATTGTAAGTACCATATTTTTTATATAAATTTTAATACCTCTTAGTACCTCAGGTATTAGAAGGTACCAAAATTTACACTAAAATTTTAAGACCTTCTAGTACCTCTCAAAAACTGTAAAATTTCTCGTAGGAGAAATATAGAAATAGGTTGTCATATACTATACAATATTATAGGATTTCAAAACATAGAAAAAATCAAGATAATGTGTTTGGATGGTTCACATAAATTAAAAGGAAATCATATGTGGAAGGGAGAGTAGGGAGGGAAAGAGAATGGTTCACATAACTTAAAACACAGAAGTTTTGGAGGTAATCACGTACGGAAGGGAGAGTAGGGAGGGAAAGAGAAAGTGTGCATTGGACTTAGCAAAGAAAAAGAAAACATGCGATATGAGCTTATGTTAAAGTTCACATGGATTAAAGGCATCGGAAAAATCGTTAGGAGTTTCGCAATCCTATTCCTTTGTTTCAAAGGATGTTATAGGGAATTTTTTTTAAGGATGCTAACCGTCCAAAAATCCTATGGTTTTCCTTCATTCCGAAGGAGCCCTAAACTTTATGATAGAAATCAAACAACCTATTAATAATATCATATTGATCTCTATAGGACATCATAAATAATTAATCATATATAATCATACGTAATACGGGCCAGCTAGCTCCTCCCTTGGCCGCATCCGGACCCAACGATGGTAGGAAGCGGAGGTTGAGGGGCAGTGGTGTGGTGGTGGCAGTGCGGACTAAATTCGCATCTCCCTTCCTTTTCTCTCGTGCTCCAACGAGGAACTCTATGAAGAAAGGCGAGTTTTCTCAATGCGTTGGTGGGATGTAACATGAGATTTCTTGAGGTCGTGGTTTTTCGACACCAACTTAGTGAGGTTTCTATACGATAGGGGTTGACAAGCAATAGATGATTGTTTTCTAGCGATACGATTCTAACATCAAAAGTTTCTTAGTAAACAAGTGATATGAAGAGTTGTTGTTGCACAAGAATAGATCAAGTTTGAAGCAAGGGTATAGAAGAAGATTAAAGCTTAGTCTTCTAGTTTTCTTTTATAGTCTTCTAACTACCTTTTCTTTTTTGAGTTCCTCAATTTTGAGGTTTGAAGTTTAAGAACCTTGGTAACTTTTGCCTATATAGAGCTCGAAGTTTTATCCATTATTAAAAAACAAAATCTTCACATTATCCATACATGTCGCCACATCTGTGTGCCGCTTATAGCCGCTGTGACCACTACACCAACCGTTTTGGCAGTGTCCCTACTCAGCAAACCAACCATATGGATTAGCCACCAATATCTTAGTCTCTGTGAGACTGATCACCAACTTGTTGCTAGTCAAAACAATAGTATATTTTTTTTCATCTAGAGGGTGGTTTTTCCTCTTGAAGGAACATTCTCTCTTTTTATAGATGCCACCTATAAAGTTATTAAAAAATAAAAATAAGATAGATCAATATGTTATATATCACTCTATAAACATACAAGTTTAATTTTATTCTTTTTTAAATAGAAATAAATAAATAAATATAACTATAAAAAAGTAATATATCATATATTGATCTTATCTTTATTAATTTTTTTATGACTTTTTGGGTGATATGACAAATCGAGGTGACGCCCTCCTGCATGGACAAAAAGACTTCCCCATGTACTAGCAGTTTTCCTCGACAATTCTGACCTCAGCAACCTTGAGACGATGCAGCATTGAAATCTTTGCATCCTTCGGGTTTCAGAGGACTTGACCATTTTCTCTGTTGGTGAATGAATTTGCCTTTCTTTTCCAACTTGTTCTGTTCAATCTCGCCACCAGCCATGCATATCATGGGGTGCTGTCCCATGACACTAGAGTACTGGACCGTGCAAATGGTTATGAAAACGGTATGCTTGACATAAAAGGGAAAAACAAAGAAAGCAAAAGTTTCCATGGCAGTGCAACACCTGTTAGCACATTACTGTCAGGATTCAAGTTTTTTTCCATGCTCCAGGCTGCACAGGATCCAGCGTCTGTACTAAAAGGATCAAACCGCATTTCCGAGTGGATGGTCTTTGTCATGTCTCAGTACAAAAGGAGCTCTCTTTTTTAGGTTTTTTTAGAAAATAATTGAAAGCTGTGTGCAATCATCCTACTCTTGTCAGACTGTAGATCACTGTACAGATCATAGCTTTTGTTTGATCTTTATTCGATCTCCCCCTTTTCTTTTCATTTTTGTTGAGTTTTCTATCAGGGGTGTGTGGTTACAGGCTTACAGCATTGCTAGCTAATGGGTCTACAAAATCAAATGCCACTGAACTGCTACATCACCTTTGAAGGATATCTTCGCTCATGCCCGGACAGATTAAACAAATTAGCATCCTCCATATCCGTATGCACGTAATAGCCTTAGACAGCGTTCGACATTACATTTAGAGAAAAAAATTTCTCGTTTTTTTATGAACACGTTTTTCGAACTGCTAAACGATGTTTTTTTTAAAAAAAAATTATATAAAAGTTACTTTAAAAATTATATTAATCTATTTTTTAAGTTTAAAATAACTAATACTCAATTAATCATATACTAATGACTCATCTCATTTTATGTGATATTCTTTCTCTTTCCTTTTTTCTTATCTTTAAA
The DNA here is from genome assembly GCA_003991445.1 of Oryza meyeriana var. granulata. NCBI lineage: Eukaryota > Viridiplantae > Streptophyta > Magnoliopsida > Poales > Poaceae > Oryza > Oryza meyeriana. The sequence goes on from RYFJ01001545.1 coordinate 239,228, forward strand.
CTATCCCTTATACGTGTCAAAATTTCCATCTATTTCGCTGTACAACTAACACATATATATATATATATATATATGTACAACTAACACATATATATGGCTGCTAGACAAACATGAATTATACTAGTACTACATCCAGCAAGGGACATTGGAACAAACATGCTGTTCAGCTGGAGATGCATGATTCCAACGTTGACAGTATACGGCTTGGAGGAAGAAGCAGCAAAGAAGAAATTAAACCCCTACAAACACGACGAGAATTAGGTTGCTTTTATCGGTTCCAACGTTCATGCATGGCTGACACTGATGTGTGCCCGGTTGATTGCTCATCTTCTCCCAGCGCTGGAGCGCCGCGTGTCGGATCGTGCTTGCTCTGGTTGAGTACTGAGGCTGATGTTTCTGATGGGAAAAACATTGTCAGATCATACCAACCGCTGTTCTTATTAGTTCGGTCGACACTGCTGTCGAGTGAGTGAGTTGGCATCCAGTCTTTGTAGGGTTCGGACAAGGTGTGTGCAGTGTTGGAGTCCAGCTAACGAGGGGTAGTACTTGCTCTGACTAGGCAAGCACGGAAGCACACGGCGGACAAGCTCACGCGACGGCATGCGCATGTCGTGCAGTGGCCATGAGTGCTCGGCTTCTCTTTAGTTTGGCCCTCTCTGTGAAACACCACCAGGTTTGTGTCAATCGGATCGAAGTAACTCTGTCTTACGCCTGTCTTACTGTACCTGGAACAGAAGAATTTTCTGTGGATATTGGAGAAATTGACAACCGTCATGTAAATTTCCTACAAATTAAACTATGTGCTCCTAATGTTTTTCTTTAATCGTTAATCAGCTGGTTAACATTTAAAGATTGACTAGGGTTTATTTCATCGCCTTACGTTTATTTTTCATTTCGGTATCAGAACTTACTGGACGTGTGCCTAACAGCATAAGGCATTCACTTTTGCTTCTCCATCCGGCTTATAGATCATACGCAAAACGAAAACTATCATTAATACGTAATTAATTAAATATTAATTATTAGAAACTTAAAAAATAAATCTATTTGATATTTTTGAGATACTTTTATATAGAATTTTTTTATAAAAAATATACCATTTAACAATTCGGAAAGTATGCTTACGGAAAACGAAATAATAAGCACAAGCCATGAGTACATTCAAACATGAACACACAGAGATATAGATCATCTCTGTTATCATAAAAAATAATCGCCTACTATACAAACTAGCAGTTTCTTGCTCATGCACTACAATCACGGATCTCAAATCAGTACCAAAAGTTCAAAGTTCAAAAAAGAAAAAAAAGTTTATTTTACTCTCTTAGAATATTTCGTCAGAGCATGTAACCCCTAAAACCATTTTTGGCTTATTTTACAACACGAACTATGTTACACTTTACTCCCTAATGATGTTTTCTTTTTTTTTCTCTATATAAATTGTATTTTTCACTGAAATTTGGTAGGGTGATTTTTTAGATGCATTAAAACTATAAGAATTTTTATTTTTTAGATGCACATAAGATGGATTTAAACATCGGGATTTTAAAATTCAAGAAAATTTATTTTTTAACTTTAATAATATTGTCATCTATGGCTCCAAAATATTTCAGCTTAAAATACGACCCGTACAAAGAGAGCAAAAAAGAAAAATGTTGTAAATGAGTAAGGTGAACCATTTTTAATAATTTAGAGATAAAATGAGAAAAAAAAGTAGGAGGGTTAAGTGATCTAATAAAATAGTTCGAGCGTATGAAATGGGCTTTTTTTTCCCTTCAAAAATTAGAGATGTACTCTACTAATATGAAAACTTGCATGCATATAGTTATATCATCAGCTGCTGACAATTACATATACACAAATAATGCAATGCTATAGTAGTTACAAGCTACAACACACCAACGTCTACGTAAATCTATCAATAAAAATCTACAGAGTGCAGAGAGTTGATTAGAGTACATCAACAACATCACCTGCTCCTCTTGTTAACAAGTAGAGATTCTTGGAGACATTTTAAATGTGGTGTACCTAAAATTATTCTTATGAAATCAAACTTTAAAATTCGATATATCTTTGAATTATAATGCAGAGCATAACCAAAGCACGGCCTGATCCACAGCGCAAACATAATGCACTCCAGCACTGCATCAACTTTCGTTTCTCCTTGTTGTGTGCAGTGAAACTGGCTGCCGCTGCTGCTGGGAGAGCTCTCTTTCCCCCTCGTGCATCATGAACCGTGATCCACGAGGAGGAATCAATCAATCATACCGAGCGATCGACAGAGGAGCTGGGGCATGACGACTCCAGCCCGGGTTGGCCGGGAAATATCTTTTTCTCGGCCATCAATCATTATCATTCATCATCATCAATCTAGGAGATCTGGAAGGGCAACGCCGGAAGTCGACACGTGGACAATACTCCTCCTTTCGCTGTGACCTGTGACTGTGAGAGACTCAAGTGTGCTGGGCTCCAGGGCCAGCTATAAGGCATCGTCAAGACTACGGTTTTGTTTGAACACGCTTCTATCAGCTATAGCTTTTTTTAAAAATCTCCAGCCCGTAAAATCTTTTATAAAATAGTAAGAATCTTTCATAAATAGTCTTTATTTTCACCTAGATTCTAAAAATATATAGTTATAGAATCTAGAAAATAGATTAGAAGCCAGAAGCTGAAAATTCCGGCTTATCCGGATTTTTACTAGGTGTTTTCTAACGAACTGCTTTTCAGAATGTTAAACTCCCCAAGGCCTACATCCATGTCCATGTCACCTGTGTAAGCTGGCAGTGTCCCTTGGCATGGCAGATGCCAGGCGATCTCCATTTGCTTTCGGATCGTGTCTTGCAGCAGCGCACCAGACCGACCAAAGTACAGTAGTTAACACCGCAGAACTAGTCAGTAGGTGCAATGCAGATGCCGGCTGGCTGGCAAAGGTAAGCTTAGTTAGGACTGAGGCATCATCTCCAGATCAAAAGGGTTAAAGGGAGACTTGTTTGTTTAGTTTGAGCATTGATAGAAATGTCAGGCACCACAAACATCAGCGAGGTGCGGCATGAACTCTTCACAAAATATGAACCAGCATTAATGCAAATCCCAACAAGAGTGCTACTTGGTGCTTCTCCGTGGACTCCCGGACATACATTACATGATGTCACAAGAATATCGTTAATTGTCCCAAGTCAATCCCTTCTTGACAGTTACCCCATAAAAGGGAAAGAAAAACAGAACATTTGGCATGTCAATGAAAATTTACAGTCGGTGCATCTCAATGACCTACAATATCGTGCTTTTGCATGGAGATTGATCTGTATGAGCATGAATTGATTACTACATAAGACACACTATCTTATCGTACAGCATAAACATACACTGTAGTATATTGAACTAGAGAAGGGCGAAAGGAAAAAATGGCTAGAGAGCATAGTTATACAAAAATTACTTCAAGCTTTGCACATGGATGATCTTTAATATATTTCTCAAGATCCGTGTCATCTCTAAATCTGAACTGGTATAATGCCTGTCGTTGTGCAAGGCCGATTGGATAAATTTTGTATACCTTCAACTCGTCCCCACCTCTAATACTCGGTGGTCTTTCATCCTTCCACACAGGAACATGATTGAGGGATCTGAATTTAGCAAGCACTGCAGACTCCAACGCACCCGTTGTTAATTGGTCCGACCTGCATTGCATAGGAAGGGCATGTGTTTAAAACAGCTAGTACGAAAACAAGCAAGTAAAATAAGTTACTCAATTTGCAGGCATAATGTGTTGCAGCAAAGATACCAACTTTATAATGTAACAAAATTAGAAGTTATTTTAAATAAAAAATGACCAGGAGCTCTGCGATTCACAAGACAACAAAACTAGTATTCCCTCTGGTCATAAATTGACGATTAGGACAAGATTTGGCCAAACTTTTGAAACTTTAACCATCAATAGTTTCTCAATGCTTAGTTTAAAAAGAAAAAAATTGATATGTGTGGATTTGCCTTGAAAAGTACTATCATAATATAATAAACTTATTAGATTTTATAAATTTATTCTACAAAAAATTGATGGTAAAATAATAATGACTGAACCTTATTATGTTTGCTTAATTATTTTTTTCTCGAAAACGCAGGAGAGCTGCGCTTCATTTCATCAAGAAGAAGAAAACCACACTTGCAACAAGGGCTCACAAAACCCTTCCCACAGAACACACCCCTTGAAAACACACATCACGGAAGGTGATGGCTTCATTTCATTAGGTTTGCCCAATTATTGATGGTAAACTTATTAGGTTTGACCGAACCTTGCCCTAAACGTTAAATATTAATGACATGAGGGAGTAGTACTGTTTTGATTGGTGCCATCGTAAAGAACACAAAGTTGGGAAATACCTTCGCATGTGCCACTGATCATTATCACATGCAATGGTATTTTTCTGATTCGCAAATCTTTGTGATGGTATTTACCTAACTTCCTCAAACTAGTACTCAAGACCTTAACATAACAGCATAACAGTAGTCAGGCACAAATGCACCATCTGAGAAAATAAGGATATGGGAGTTAAGATTACATAATACAGGATGAACATCTTGCCCTTACAACATTTAGAAAAAACCTTATTGTTTTGCTCTTTATCATGCCAACTGCAAATATCAATCTAACTCAGACAAGCACAACAGTAATTCCATACCTCAGAAAAATGCTCTCTGTCTTGAACCGCCCTCTTTCTCTGACAAACAAGTGGAATACCTTTCCTCTTTTGCTTGGACAACTACATGGGCGATTCATAAATTTTGGAGTCCTTTCCTCTTTTTCATGAATCTTCGTCGCAACATGTATGCAAAGGCGACAGGATGAATGAACCGCTGCCATGTCAATAAGGGCCTTGAAAGAATCAGATGGGCCATCATACTTCCATCTACAGATGCAAAACAAAGAATGAGATATGCACAGTACATAAAATGATGACACTACCAATAATGGCTGACAAACTGTACAGTAATTTTACCAGCATAATCATCTACACGTGAATGAAACCCCTGAACTAGACTCAGGGACACCTTCAAGCAAATCAAAGGTAATGAGGACCCCAACTTACTCTAGCCTAAACAGCATCACTTGAGATAATTATGCCCTAAATAATGGTTCTAAATATTTTTACAAGATATGTGAGAATGAAATAAAAAAATACAAAAAACAAAATCTACTTCCAGTAGTCTCATAGTAGTACACTGTGTCCATAAGTGATATATAATTTGCTGATTTCTTCATTCTGAATAGAAATAAGAATAATCTATCTAAAACAGCAATAGCAAGGTACAGTCTATGTCAGTTACATTAAAGACTACCACAAGCAGATTCTGAGAGTGGTTTCATGCTTTTTTAGAGTGCCAGAGTCACATGGTTGGTACCATAAGCTTTAATATCACTGTATAGCCACAATAGGCATGAAGTCAACAAGGAAAGCAGGAGCATTTACCTCAAAGATTGATTAAATGCTTCCTGATTTGATGCAATATGTTTCATTGTCTTGGCAATTGAAGGAACATCATCAAGCTCCTTAATGTGTAATATTGCGCCTTCTCCGGGAGAAAACTCTTGAATGTTTGGAGCACCAATGACAACTGGAATAGCTCCTGTAGCACAGCGCAGATGAAATTTTCAATCACTTCTATTCCAGTTACAAATTTGAACTTCAAAGAATTCAAATTTAATCAAGTGCTGGAATTGAAACTAAATAAAATTCATGGTGAACAGATAATAATAAAATGTTAATCAAATATGACAATTTGGTTAATGATTTGGAAGATCCTAATCGATCTGTTTCACAATATTTGTCTTCTTGCTTTATGATAGTCCTTTCATAATATATTTCAATTGATGAGACAGTAAGGTAGTTTGGCTTTCCAAGTCCATGCAATATTCCACCCCAGGGAGATGACTAACAGATGGCATAAAGCTTATACTAACTCTGGATGCAATGTTGGATGAGAATTTACAAATGCAAATTGTGTGGGTGGGTGGGTGTGAGTTGGGGGTTTGGGTCAGGAATGCTTATTAGCTTGTCCAATTACCTGTTACCAGCGATTGAAAAAACTTTTCTGTGACATAATCTTCCTCATTGGAATTCTCAAAGGCCAAGCTAAATTTGTAGCGCTTCAAAGTTTCCACTTTATCAACTGCACCAGGCAGCAAATAAAGTCTGAATTACATTTCTTTCATCAAAACATATGCAATATAACAATAGAAATACTAGCCACTCCAATAATAAGAGCATCATTTATGTAGGCAAAAGGTTTCTACTCTAGAATATGTTCTGCAAACAATTTATCAGGTTTGACCATTGATTTATCTAAATTGAACCCAGGAAATTGATACTTCCAAAATAAATTCTTTCTGTCAACTTTAACAGCACAATCTGATATAAGAATAGGAAAAGATATTACCCTGGAGAGTGCGTCAATGTCCAGAACAAATTATATTTGCAACCAGAAGGACTGAGGGAGGATAACTTAATACTGAGACAGTAAGAACCTTAATTAACAAAGTTTAACGTAACGATAGCTCTTTGGTTTTTAAAGGTTGAAGCTTGAAGCTATGATTGTTTGCTGAATTGCTGCTGCTCTAATTATAATCAAACACCCTTGTCATTGTAAACGCATAATGAATACCATAGTCATTAAGCTAGAGCTTTTGTAAAACAAATGTGATTGGTGATGCTGGTGCTATTCTATAACCAACTTCTGGTAGTAACATCATTTTACAACAATAGTTATTAAGATAAACACAGATTATGTGCAAATATTGACATTGAAATTATTGCGATCATATAAATAAAATGTGGAGGTCATTAGTGTGCTCAATACAAAAGTAGATACTAAATCGTCAAACACGTTGCCCTTAAAGGCTTCATAAAATTAAAAAAAAAAGGAAAATTCATCATGTGATTTCTATATACACATTTAGCAATTATCTCGATTAAACAGACGGGAGATGGACCTGAGAATTAGCATATTGACATAACAGCAAGAATTGGCAGTAGCATTAGTTATATTTGGTATTTAATATTTTGATAGATTGCAACCATTAAAACCATGCCATGTGGAACACTTTGCCGTGGCTGGCCACTCATTACACTCTTTGAAGCACAACGCAACATATCCATCGTATAGAAGCTATAGTGTTTAACAAGAGTATGCCACTCAAAGTATGGAACAGAAAGTGTACCTTTGCCATCATGATTACGATGACAGCTACCATATGAATCAATTTTGACATCTAAGTTTTCAAGCATTTCAAGGGCTTGCAAACGAAAATTGCGTGCACCACAGTTTGAAATAAAGGCTGCAGCTAGGGCTTCTTCAGTCTTTGGAGGCACAGGTGCCATTATATCATATTCAGCCCATGAAAAGTAGCCAACAGGAACATCTGAGGAAAGGCTTGTTGTCATCACAATTTTATAACCTCTCCTGTGAGAGAAAGCATCAGGATTGCTCAGTCCATTAGAACTGTGCTTCTCAAAATTAATAAATCACACTGAGGATTAAAATGAATAGTTCAGTAGCAGGGCATACATGATGGTAATAGGTTCACAAGAAAAATAGCATATTCAACACAATACTGCTATTGCAATTTTACTATTTACTATTTATTTTAAGTGAGAATGTTTGAACATCAGCAAGAAGCCAATTTGGTAGCCAAATAGTGCTCCTTACTTTCTTATGATATTATAAACAAAAGAAATAAGATACAATCGTGTGTGACTATTAAACTTTTGCACTTCTCAACATGGATATCAGAATAGGATGCTAAATCCAGTATGAAAATGTCCTACATTATGAAAACATTTAATAGTTCTGAATTTCTAATCCATCAGCACTAAGTAGGGTACAGTTCAAATGTATGTCGAACACAACAGATAAGGTTAAAATGCCATTCTAAATAGGCAGAGAAATCACCAATCAGAATTAACTTGGTTCTTACCCACCCTCGAGCCACAGCAATGTTATTCTCTGAATAATACTGAGATGATTCCATAGATCTGAGGATACTCTCTACAGTAGGATCTGGGGCGATTCCAAAAGTAGCATCAGGTGTCTTAGTAGCTGAAAACCCAAATTCACATCCTACAGAACATTTATTCCAATCCTGAGAGGGGAAAGAATGCATAAGCATGATACATGGAGAATAAGTAAAGCACTAAACGAGTGACAAGTAATGACACCAATGGTGCAAACAACAATCATCATCATATACAATCATCACATCACAATGGCACCAACACAAGTGCATGCACCAGGTATGCTTACATGAAGGTATGCAGTTGAGCATAAAGCTTAAGGGCAATATGTTAGAAAACTCTCTAGCTAAATCTAATTTTCACCATATTTTTTCTTGTTTTTAAAACACCATTTAGAAAGTGTTTGTTGAGTTACACACTAGAACTGCCCCCACCTTCCTGTTAACACGGTAAAATGTGCATTCTGATCTACTATTTGAAAAAAAAAAATCTTGGTTCTAAACATTCACTACCACATCCCTTCATTCCCACGGAAATGATGCCAATGAAAGTTTGCTAAACCTTGTTATCCTAATTTTCAGCATTTATTATTCCAACTTAATAATCACTGAGGTATAATAATGTCAAAATATCATGACCAACTCAACAGTCCATAACCTCCAATCTGCATTATGGTTTATGTTTAATATCAGCGGCAGGCATGCACGTTTTTCAACTAAGCATTAAACCCAAACAATTGAGCAGCAAGCAGAGCCAAGGCTGCCAGTTCTTTTTCATTTTTCAATTGAGCAGCAAGAAGAGCCAAAGCTGCCGGTTCTTTTTCATTTTTCAGGTGATTTTGTTTGTAACAGATGCAATTTCTTGTACTGACCATATAGGGCCAGAAGCTAGTGGATTCTATGAACACAAGCTCAAGATTTTCATAATCTACTAGGTGCAGATCCATTGTTAAGACATTCACATACATAACCCAACATAGTGGAAAGTCTCTTGTACCAGTGGAAGGGATGTTTTGCTAGTGCTCCGGCTAAGTTGAAATGTTGCGTAAAGTTTGCAATTAAACATGTAACTGACAAAATTGCAATTCCAAAATGGTAACTATGATGTCAGATGCACAATCCAGACCTTTACACGCACGAGCAATCCATGTGCTAGAATTCTCTAAGTTTTCCTAGCAACGTTATTAATGTTATCCAACTAAGCAGAGCAAAAGATCTGTTGAGCTCGGCAGTCCAAAAGTAGCTCTCCTAACTCAAATGTAAGAGCACGAGGGGGCGGATCGGGAGAACAGGTACAAGACCTTAGCGGCACCGCCGACGAGGACGGGGTCCTTGTCGAAGTCACGGTCGTGCGGCACGCCGTCCTCCCTCTCAAGCCGCTCCTCGCACAACCGGACGTCTTCGTCATCCTCCACCTCACCTCCGCCAGGGGGTGCGTCCGCGTCCGCGTCCGCGTCCGCGTCCGGGACCACGACCGCACCCTTCCCCTCGCCCCCGCCGCCCCCGGAGCCGGAGCGGGCGTAGAAGGAGGTGGTCCAGTTCTCAACTGCAGCGGCATTCTTCGCCATGTCGAGGCGGCCGAGGAACGCGATCTCGCCGAGGAAGGCCGCGCCGACGAGGAGCGGCAGCAGCCACCCGCACCGCCGCCGCCGGCCTGCCTGGACCTGCAAGTGGGACCCCTTCATCGATGCGGCGACCGCGCCACGCGCAGCTCCCACCGGGCCCGGCCTCCTCTTCGCCGGTGGCGGAGGCGATGGGTGGAAGAGGAGATCGAGGGGAGCGCTAGGTGAGCCTCGCGGCGAAGGGTGGAGTCGTTAGACTTGGTCGTGGGAGTTAGGCAAACACACCAGCGACTTCGTCTGGATCTTCTTCTCACCATGTGGCCCGACGATGTCAGTGAGAGAGCATGTCAGATCCAATTTTGGTTGTGCCCATTTTTTCTCTATATCTTCGTGGGCTGAAATATGTAACCGGCCTAAAATTGGGTGGGCCAAGAGCCTATCTTTTTTTAGTTTACATGGGCTGATTTACCATCGGTAGCGATCCATTCGTATGGGCCGTCAGTTGGGCCGTCGGGATTGCGAGGAACGTCCGCCCATATTGTATGGGCCGGAACGGTATCGCGACGAAAGCGCGACCTACTCTCAGGGCCGTTCGATCTAGTGCGCGGGCCTTCCATCCGTTGCAGCTTCGTTTTGTGCCAAGTTTATGGATGACCGCGTGAGTTTAAAGTTTTTAAAATTCAGTATTGGATTAGAGAAGAGTTTAATTGCTATGAATGCTAAGCTGGTACAGCTAATAGCTCGAAAGCTGACATCTGCAAAGGTAAGAAAGACTGAAGAACAGAGAGAGAGAGAGAGAGAGAGAGAGAGAGGGAGCTAGGCATGCCGCATGCTACAGAACTGAAGAAAATTCAGAGGTGCAACAGAAAGGGAGATAGGGATGCTACAGCTCTGAAGAAAATTCAGAGTGCTTACAGTTCCACGAATCCATGTCGGCGAACTTGGAAACGTGAGATTAACTTTGATACTGTGGAGATCGTTGGCAGTACAGATTGTATGTTCCAGATGGCACTGCAGCAATCAATCTGAAACTATAGCAGCGCTGAATTTTCCTCGTACTGTGAGGATCCAATTATGATAGGTGGTACTTCCAGCATCGTATAATATAAGAGATTATGATATTTTTTTACTAATTTAAGATTATAATTAAAAGACGCATATACACTAAAAAGATAGCAGGTAAAGATTAAACTAGTACAAAATATGAAAGATGGAGAATAAACTAATACAAATGTTGGTAGGTAAAGAATAAAATAGTATAAAATTTGGTAAGTGGAGAATAAACTGTACAAAAATTAATAGGCAGTGAATAAATTACTATCTCAAGATCATAAAATCCCTTATATTTTAGAAAAAATTTAAATGATAAAATCTCTTATATTATAGGATGGATGGAGTAGCATTCTTCAGCTAATTTCTTATTGGGCCTAGGCTAGATCTTGGGCTAAAGCAAACTATCCTAGACCTGGGTTAGGTATAATAAACTTCGCATTTAGTGTGTAGATTAGGATCAAATCAGGATTAGGCTCCAACCATCCCATGCATGCATCTGGCCGTCTGCAACACAAAGGCAATGCCCACGAGCGTTAGCTAGACAAAGGGAATCATCAAGAACATGCTGTGACGGTAGATTAGAACAAGCAGGAAATATAAATCGTTTCAGTTTGTCACCTGTGCATCAGTGCATCGCCATGTCTGGGAACAGCAAAAGTAGGACAAAACTCTAAGAGGTGGTTAAAACCAAAGTACCAAAGGGACGAACGGTTTTATGTATAGAGTATTCGTTGTGTCACCGTGCCCATGCATCACAAATACTTGATCCCAACACATGAGACAAGCCATGCAATAGAATTCTGCACGAAAAAAAAAACTAGTTATTGTTAAGTACCATGGATTCCGTTGCTGTGAATGATGCTCTCTTTGTGGTCCATGATCATGGACAGGTATGAAACGAGCTGCAATATATTGTACAGCCAGCCCAAGCAAGACTGGCGTTGCAACCATTTCTCGATCCTCCAAAGTAAATTATTATTCATTTAGAAGATAGAATAAGAACCTAACTAAGGCATTGGTTTCTAATAACTTATAAGTTCTTTTATGTTGATTCCTCTATCAAACTAAAGAAAGTAAATTTGTCCTTGTCCATATACATTTATACTCCTCAATGGGCTTCTCATGTAGCCATTCCCAACGTCATGTGTTTAGGGACCATTAATATCTTAATACACGAATACTAGCATAGTCTGAAGAACTGAAACTTCTTTTTTGTGATGGCATATATACAAGTCTGAGATGTTCAGAGAAGAAAACAAATCGACCACATACAGTAGTAGAAAGACTGCAATTTTTTGTTTGTTGCATCATAGGGATTCCAATAGGTTAACTACCTGCACATTCCAATGGATAACTACCTGCACATTCCAATGGAGGAGACAGAACGAATTTTCATTAGATGCATCCCTATCACAATACGTAGCTAGTAGTTCTTTCTCTCTTTTTTTTTCTTTTTCAACCTGGGAGAGAAGGTATCTTTGAATATCGTTTCAATCAGGCGCACGGGTGTCCTGTCGTTAAATCTATTCGCACGCTGATCAACTACCTAAAGTGATCATGGCATCTTCTTTTCTCTTCCACCAAGTTTAATTTGCCTATGCCTATAAGGGCTACGTCTAGGCTAGCTTTGTTTGTTTAACACACCATGAAGCAATATGAGAATTAGTTGTGCAAAATGTTGTTCACTTTGCATTTGCATGCTGCGGACCAGCTGACTAGCTGAGAATCTTTATTTCGGGTTGTTCCTTTGATGTGGTGGGATAGTTCGTGGGTATATGACTTTATTCACTATGGTGTAAATTCTGTTATGCATACATTAATATGTTTTTATTAGAAATTTAGTGAGGTTTACAGTTTACCCTTGACCTCAACCTCTCAGGATTGTGTTAAAAGACAGTCGTGGATGTGTGCATGGATATTATCTGTGTAATAGACTTGTATGCAGTTTTCATTCAGAAGTTTAGAGTCTAGCTGGTTGGTACTCTATCCATTCTTGTTTACTTGTTGTTTACGAACTTATCTCATTGATCTCCAGTTTTGGCGTTATTTCTCTAATCATATATTTATAAAATCATTGAGAATATAAATTCATGAAATTATTTTTAATGATAAATCTACTAATATCATTTATACTTAACAAATTCAAATTATCACACACTATTGATTTAAGATTTTGAGGTTTGATTGCGTGCACCTAAAACAACAGCTATTATGTCTAGCTAGTCTGATAAGAAGGATTTTCACAACAACTTTACACCTCCCACACATGTTGGTACTTTATTTTCCTATTGGAGAAATGTGCAGGGGATCAATTATATAAAACAAAGAATTACTTGTGCACGAACGTGTCAATTGTCATGTACTACTACCGAAAGAAAAGGGGAGTTCCTTTGCATCCACTACTGATTCAAATGCGTAGTTGTGCTGCATAATGATCATGTCCCTAGCTATACTATGTTGTAAGCACCTTTTAATTTCCTTTTCATTTATCCTGTCTGATTCAGCAAATCACAACAGTTCAGTGGTGATTAATTACTGATTAGACAAAGTGGAATATCAGGCAGATGCTAGGTTTATCTCACCAATCCACATGACTAGCATTACAGGAACCAGGTTGAAAGCTAACGCAATAATATTCCAGGTGCTTTTCTTTGCAGAACGCACACTCAGATAGGAAGGCATAGAGACAGGCAACATTTGCCCGGTGGCCCACAGCCACACGATTCACATCGTACGAATAAAATTTGTTGCGTTGTCTCTGTTGAAAGTTTAATTTTGGTAAAAGGAAAACGGTAGGTTGAGCCCTCAATGTAATATTCTAGAGAACCTACTCCTCATAGGAGAAAAAAAAAGAATTTAGATTGTCAATTTTCTACTTGTGCAAGTGTTTATACTATTCACCAATATATTATTTTTCGACAAGCGCGTACATTCACTCCTACAAAAGCACGCATGCTAAGCGACGCTGCTCTCACCGTTAAATGTGTATCTAGATTCTAAATTGACATGAACTTGTAAAGTTCAAGCTGGCCAACCAGCACATCTTTTGTACTGTTTATTTTGTTGTTCATGCAAAATTATTGAATCACTGTTGACGAATGAGTTGTTGCATGCATGCATGATTGCATATACAGGAGTAGATGCATTTTCGATAATGAACTATTGTTTTCTGCACTGTTTTTCACTGACCGAAAAGAGACTATAAGGCCAGTTCAAATCTAGGTGTTGGGTGAAAACCCCTTATTTTCTATGAGCACGTTTTTCAAACTACTAAACGATGTGTTTTTTACAAAAATTTTCTATCTAAAATTTGCTTTAAAAATCATATTAATCAATTTTACAAGTTTGCAATAGCTAAAACTCAATTAATCATACGCTAATGGCTCACCTTATTTTGTGTGATCTTCTTCTTCTTCTTCCTTTATCCTCATCTTCAAACTAGGCCTAAGCTACGTTCTAAACTGTTTTTTTGGCTTGGCTACTCTCTCGATTTTGGTTAGCACGCTTTTTAAACTGCTAAATGGTACGTTTTGTATGAAAACTTTTTATATAGAAGTTGTTTTAAAAGATTAAATAAATCTATTTTTCAAGTTTATAATAATTAAATTAAATTAATCATGCGCTAATAGTTTGTCTCGTTTTACATGTCAAGATAAGCTGAGCCACATTAGCCACAGCGAACGCAGCCTGGACTACACTTCGGCGATAACTAAACGAGGAGCTAACCAGTATGCAGAAATGTGAGCATGATACGGCTGGCCTTGGTACACAATACAATTGCTTCACATTACCACAACTGCATTTACATCTTACTACAGCTCACAATTCACAACACTACAATATATAGCAGCTGCAAGATGCAACATCAGCAGACACGGCTTTATTCATGTGTCTTGCAAGTGTACACCAGAGGGTTGCCCAAAAGAGCGTCAAGATCAAACATCAAGAATCCAATCGCCCAGTGGAAAAATCACCCGTTGCTCATTGAGTCATGCATTGGCCTTTTTTCAGTTTTATGTCTCGGTGGTCTTGAAGGAAAGACGAGCTCCTTTTTGTTTTTCTAATGGATGAGTCGAGAGGCACCAGCTATGGCTTAGCTAGATAGGCAAGTAAGTGACACAGGTGAACACTAGCAATGCTACTACTGGATTGATGGATCAATGGCTCCTATCCTAGGTTAGTACGTACCGGCCGATTCTGAATCATGGCGCTTTCGGTTGGCGCATTAACGTCACTCATGGGGGAAAAGGATGGGCGCTAATGGTCCTGTTTGGAGAGACGGCGCTAATTAAACTTCTCACAGGTTTCATGAGATGGATCAGCATTAGGTTATTTCTACTTAGTGCTTCTTTGGAACGTAGATAGTTTAAATCCCGCAAAAAAAATTTCAAAATTCATTCATTCTACTGATGCCTTCGTTTTGCCCCTCGCGACGAAATTTTGCAAGAATTTATGGTAGATGAGAAATGTGACTGCATACACTATATTACCAATTCAAAAGCTCTTGTCGATCTTAAGATATATTGGAGTTAGTATATTGCATAAACATCCATATTCTATGATGATGTCCCTCAGTCACAACGAGAATATCACACTAACACTCATATTTAATGGTCTATATATAGGCTAGTGAGCCAGTCCGGTTGCATCTGAGCATTTGAGTTAGTATAGTCCTTCCTTCGATTCTAAATATAAATCGTTTTGGTATTCTCAACTCTTTATTAAATATAACTCATTTTAAATTTCTACGTAACTTTTCAGCTATTCATCCTTATTTAATTTCCTCTTGATAATAAATAATATTTTTCTCACAAATAAAACGACTCATCTTTTCCAATACATATATATCCATGAGGACGATGACCTCGCTATCCCTGTCTCACAGAAAGCCACTACTAAAAAAAACTATTTTTGGGAATACCTTTCTTTATTTTCACATATGGTAAAAAAAGTAGACCCAGACAGTAAGTCAAAGGGCCCTAGTCACGGACCGTTTGTGGAAATCGACTTTTAGAGATGGCCATTTAAGTTAACCGTCTTTGAAAATCTCATTTCTAGAGGTTGTATATAGAAATCAAATTTTAGAGATAGGCACTTAAGCCGTCCGCCTCGAAAAACCAATTTTTAGAAAAAATACATATATACAACTAACTTTTTCATATGAAATTGGATAAAGACAAACTATATATCAAAATTATGCAGCTCAACGAGATCTACAACTATTTAGTTGACAATCTTTCCATTTCAGATTGTTTAGCGGTCCAAATATCCGTTACAAAATCTCAGATCTATTTTTTATTTGTAGTTTGGGAGATGTAAAATCAAAATAATAGCATGTTCAATCTAGACAACAAGAGTTTGATATGTGAGATAGTAAGGAAGCTACGCGTGAAGAGAAAGATCCTGAGTTCGAATCCTTATATTGCACGCATGCATATTTTGCTAAAAAAATCACATGACTCGTGGAAATGGTTTTCACATGTGGCTACGTGACCGCCAGTGGAAATGACCCATTTTCATAGGCTTTTAGTTCTAGGCAACCGACATCCCACCTGTGAAAACCATTTTTAGCCGCCTGCAAAAATAGTTTTCACAGTACTGAGCCACCCGATGGATGATGGCATGTGATGACGGGATAGTCGTGTCGCCGCCGCCGTAGGTCTTGACACTTTGGTGGTGATGTGATAGCCAACGGAAGCCGTGTGACTGACGGAACCGCCGTGGCCGTGTGAGGATCCACGGCAACCCATCATGATGCAGTCGTCGGAGATGATGGAGCGCTAATGGCAGCAGACATGGCCCACATGGACACAGTCGGCTTTGAAAAGGAGGCACGCCGAGATATCCTGTAGCAAATCTTTCGGTAGAAAATTCCAATCGACCGCTGTGGTGTCCTCACGCAATAAAACTGGGTTCTTCGACACTGTTTTTCCTGTTTGCTTGGGGTGAGAAGACTCATAGATGTTAAGAATTAAGATAAGGGAACGTAAAACTCATTAACGAGTTGTATCAGCAGGCGTCTAACCGTATACAACAATAAAACCTATCCTTATGCAACTTCCTATCAACAAACCGCATGGCACACATATAAATTCTCCATTTTTTTCATTCAAATAACAAAAAGGAAAGTAACTACTACTAATTTATGAATGACAAACAACAAAACACACACAACGAGGAACACATCATTGGCATAAAAATTGATAGCAATACCGATAGAAATTCAAGATATTTTTTTGGTGCTTTTTTGGCACCTAAAGAACTTAAAAGTTGAAAAATTCAATTACACAGGCAGTCATCTTAATATGACCGTCTGTGAAAATCGAATTCTACATGCAATTATCTTACATCAATCGCCTACAAAAATGATGTTCATATGTGGCTATGCGACTCATAGGGACATGACCCATTTCCACAGGTTTTTAGTTCCAGGCGGCTGGCTTCTCCGCCTATGAAAACCACTTTTAGCCGTCTACAGAAATAGATTTCAAACTAGTGAGCCATCCCATAGACACACTAAGGACGTCGGCACGTGATGACTTGATGGTCATGCCGCCGCTAACGTAGGTCCGGACGCTTTGGTGGTGGTGCAACAGGAAGCCATCTGACTGCTGGAACCATCGAGGTCATGTGTGGATCCATGAGTGGCCCATCATGTTGTGGTCATCGGAGACGGCGGAGCACAGGGGCGGCAACCATGGCTGACGCGGACATGGTCGCCTTTGGAGAGGAGGCACACCAAGATATCCTATAGCAAATCTTTCGATAGAAAGTTCTAATTGACCGTCATTGCGTGATAAAACTGAATTCTTTGACCTTGTTTTTTCTATTTGCTTTGGGTGAGAAGACTCAAAAGGTTAAGAATTAAGATGAGGGAAGTAAAAACTCATCACTGTGCTGCATCAGCATGCGTGTAACCCTATACAACAATAAGCCCTATCCCTATGCAACTTCCTATCAACAAACCGCATGGCACACATACAAATTCTCCATTTTTTTCATTTGAATAACAGAAGGGAAAGTAACTACTTTTAATTTATGAATGACAAACAGCAATACACACACAATGAGGAACACATCATTGGTATAAAAATTGATAGTAATACCGATATTTTTAGCAATACCGATAAATATTCAAGATTTTTTTTAGCTTCTTTGGCACCTAAAGAAATAAAAAGTTAAAAATTCATTTACACAAGCGGTTGTCTTTAATACGACTACACATAAAAATCAAATTCTACATGCATTTATCTTACATCGATCGCCTATTTGTGATCAGAGGAAGTACATCGCAACGATTTGATTACGACTACTTATGAACCAACTAAATTCCTGCCTACAAATCCCACATTATTCCATCCTTCTAGGACACAGATAACGTAACATATGAGTTGAACCTCAGAGTCGGAGGAGGCAGAGCTTCTAAAATGGAGGGCCACTGTTGGGTGGGACGACGTCGTCAAAGCAACTGCGATATTGCTACTGCCCTTTTGAGAGCTAGCACCTGTTCGTCGACCAAAACATTTGTTCCCATTTTGTGACCGGTGATCTGAATTAATCGGCCGTGGAGCTATCGACCCCTTGTCTCGATTGATTGGAGAATGATTTCGTGCAGAGCGTGACTGCTGGTCATGTCCAAGGGCAAACCTAGAACCGAGACCATGGTGACAGGCATAATAGTCTTTATTAGTGCGCACTCCAGTGGTTCCAATCATTAAGACCGACCAATCAAACCTCTAATTGGCTTGAGCTTGTGTCCTGGTCTTTCCTGGAACATAACCTGATTGAGTGGTAGGCCATCGATCTCTGTACGTGAGCATCCCCAATGACAATGTATTAGAGAGCCTCCTATAACATAAACACGAATTTTTTTATTTTTATATTTTTTAATAAAATATTTACAAAAGTATACCTTCATTTCAAAATTTTACAAAAAAATATACTCCCAACGCCCTTTTCGTCCTCCCAGAGGGCGATTTGATGACGTGACAGACGACCGACGGCCGTTTGCATTTTTGCAGGCGGCCCCCTAGCCATTAAAAAACCGTCCTCTAGAAGGGCAGCAAGGCGGCGCCTGAAAAAATACCAGCCGCAGGGCCGACGCTTTTGCGGGCGGCCCCCTTGCCGCCCTCCTAGAGGGCGGTTTTTTAATGGCCAGGGGATCACATGCAAAATGGCTGGTCTGTGAGTCAGCAATTTTGCAGACAGCCCCTTGCCGCCCTTTGAGAGGGTGGTTTTTGGGTAACCAGGGAGCCGCCTGCAAAATGGGGATGGTACAGAACCGCCCAGTAGTTCTAGGGGGTGGCGATCGGACCGGCCGGATACAGAACCGCTTAAAGTTGTGCCTATTTCTCTCTAACACGAGTTACCTACTTTAAAACAGTCATAACTTTCGCATACGGTCTCAGAATCGGGCAAATAAGTACTCTGCGGACATCTATAGAAAATTTTACATCCGCTTCTCCCCCACTTCATCGGGTTTGTCCAAAATTTTTTTGCGAAATTCAACCAAAAAGATTAAGTTTTCGAGGTCCGAAATTTCAGCACGGTTTTTAAAGCACGCTCACAATTTTCTACAGGTCACATCTTATATCGGTTTGAGCTGCACCTTCACGAAGTTTTGCTATTCTCGAGTTCCTAGTTGAGAAAAAAATATAAAAAAAAACAAAGTGGCCATTTTATAGGTGGCCCCTGGTCACCAAAAAACCGTCCTTTAGGAGGGCGGCAAGGGCCGCCTGTAAAATGGTCGGCCTCGCGGCCGGTGTTTTGCAGGCGGCCCTCTTGCCGTCCTCCTAGAGGGCGGTTTTTGGACGGTCAGGGGGCCGCCTACAAAAGTGCTGACGGCCGTCGGCCGTCCGACCTACGGTCGTTAGCCACGTCATCAAATCGCCCTTTGGGAGGGTGATTTTCATATATTTTTGTAAATTTTTGAAATAAAGATATACTTTTATAAATATTTTATTAAAAAAATAAAAAATAAAAAAATTCACATAAACACTACTACACATTTACATCGACTGAAAATGTCATGTAAAGAAAGGAGGATGATAGACGACGATTCCCCTTGACAACAAGGCCCAATCAACTGTTCACCCGCAGCACGCGCGGGCAAATTCTGCAAGCAATTGACCAAGAAATAAGCATCATATCTGCAGTCGAAAACGTGAGACTAACAAGCATCAAAAGACAGGCGGCGACGACCACCATCACGATCACTCACCATCACGGCATCACCTACTTGGAGGCTCCGTGCGTCAAAGATAAACAACAGCTGCTGTGTACCATCATCAGCAGGAAGAGTGAAGTGTAGTGGAGCTATGACAAGAAATGAATAGGCTTTCTTCTTGTCTCATCTCAGATCAGTACTGTAATTAGTAGCCATGCTTTGGCTTTCGCGGTTAGTAAGTCAACTAAGCCACCCATGATAAGCTAGTTTTGGGAAGGTGTGCGTCTTGTCCGGGCCAAATGTTCATGCAGAGTTAGGTGTTATTTACTGGTGTTAGCTTGTGTCTCAACTGTGTGCAATCACCGAAAGGCGATGGCAATCGGGCCCATGCAGATTAGTAGACGTTCGGAGAGAAGAAGCACACGCGCACTCAGCTTGCACAGCAAATTCAGAAGTTCAGTTCAGTGTCACTGCAGATAGTGATAGATTACGAGACTGTCTTTGCACTGTGTAGAATGATGATCAGCAAACTGTTCTGCCCAAAATGCATATAAAAGTAACTCCAACAATCTCTCTATTTAGCTTTTAAAATCAAAATTTAAGTAATATAGCAAAAACAAAAACCTACTGGCTAACCGAATAACAAAGCCAGCTGGTTACACACGCTCCCACGATGGCTAAACTTTGCCAGCCTACAGTGGCCGTGGGCCTCACCACCGTCTTCTCTCCTTCCCACCACATACTCTACACTGGCGCAGCTCGGCGACGCAACAGGCGGAGGCGGCGGCGCGCGGGCTGAGGGTCGCGCCCTCGCCGGCGGAGACGAGATCGGCGTAGCGCGCGGAGGATGAGCGGCCGGAGGAGGAACCGCGTCTTCCACATCTTCTTCTGCTGGTAGGGCTTCCTGCCGCCTTCGCTGACCTCGCCGCGGGTGAGCGTGGAGGCCGTGCTGCGGCGCTTGTTCTGGCGGTCGGTGATGAGGGCGCGGTAGAGGGCGGCGCGGACTTGAAGTCGAGGGCAACCTTCCCGACCTTCTCCCTGGAGAAGGAGAGCACCGGGAGGGTGGCTGCCTCAACGCGCAGCGCGCGGAGGACGGAGACAGCCGCCGCCTTCTGCCTGCCGACTATGACGCGCGGGGAGGAGGAGGATGGGAGAAAGGAGGCGGAGGAGGAGGAGAGGAAGGGCGAGGAGGATGAGGAGAGTGAGAGGAGAAGAGTCGAGGCCACGGAGGAGGCGGCCATTGCGGCGGCTTCGCTGTGCTACGGGATAGACGAGGGGGAGGCTTTGCCGCTGCAGCTGCGGAGCGGCCGGTTGTCTACCTTAGGATAATGAGGCGAGTTCGATGCGGCTCGCGTCGTTCCCCCTCCGGCCGCAGCCGGCGCTCCCGCTCATCGGCGACGTCCACGCCGGCGATCCTCAGAAGGAGCAGCAGGAGAAGGATGGATACTATTTGGAGAGTAGGAGGAGAGGCTTCTGAAGTGAACGGAATATTTGAAGAGGAATTATTTTTGATAGCTAGCTAAATGGGTAAATGAAAAGTTCTAAATAGGTAAATAGAAAGCCAGATTTAAAAAGAGTATTGAAAATGCTCTAAATAGTAGCCATCTTTGAGGATACATATTCTAAAGGTGAGGTTGAAGCTGAGTGAGAAAAAAAAAGATCATATAAAATGAGATGAGCTATTAAGTGAGTATTAGTAATTATAAACTTGAAAAATAGATTTATATGATTTTTAAAGCAACTTCTAAATAGAAAAAAACTTTAAAAAATACATCATTTAGTAGTTTAAGAAACGTATAAAAAAACAAATAGAGTTTTTATCCTAACCATTAGCTCGAACACACCCTAATTTGCGTTGCTTGGGATTCAAATTCAATAGTCAAGCACTTGTTTCACATTGTAGACCACTTCAATCGTAACTATATTAGCCCCAAAAGATAACCCTATCTAATGACTAAAAAGTCTAAAGTGCAACTCATCTTTTTCATCTAGATTAGATAGCGTCTTGAATAATATGATCAGTGAACACATGGTTGTACAGTGTGAGTCAGTGACTAAGGTATGTGAATAACGAAAGCATCTTTTTTTTTTTGTCATTGGAAAAAGATATCTGGAAAGACTATTCATTTATGGGAA
The DNA here is from genome assembly GCA_003991445.1 of Oryza meyeriana var. granulata. NCBI lineage: Eukaryota > Viridiplantae > Streptophyta > Magnoliopsida > Poales > Poaceae > Oryza > Oryza meyeriana. The sequence continues at coordinate 261,150 of RYFJ01001545.1, forward strand.
GAATATTATTTTAACTGCCTCGGAGAAGAACATTTCAGCCAACTCAACAACCATTGAACCTCTCCTCTAGCAAAGGCAGATCCAACTATTGAATCGCTTCTCGCTGCATGGGTTTCTTCTCGCAGAGGCTCCACATGCAAAGCGTTCCAACCTTTTGGCTTCTGAGATCAGGTGCCGTAGGCCAGGGCAGCATGTACCATTGTTGGATCTTACCCTGTAGCTGGTTCAATTTCGATCTTAATATAACGATGTAATCGTAGGGTTGGTGGGTCATAAACTTGCATTGCACAGATCTATCACTTAGAATCTTTGATCCAGCGTTGAAGTGAAACAGACAGTAGTTTATGGATAATATTGGAAAAAAAATGGCATACATTGATAAAATATGTGTATGCCATCCTACAAATAAAATCTCAACTATAACCACAATTGAGAAAAAAAAATATTTGGGCTGTGAATATATATAGTTAGACTCTACGTCGAATCGAATTTTTTTCATTGATGCGTATAACAAGTCGGTATGAAATTTTACAGTAAGAATCCGTTATTAAAAAATCACAACTGTGTTGATTAGATTTAAAAAGTAGGTGGACATACCATTACGATTTTTAAGGTGGGTTTATCTTACCGTTTTCGAGGTGAAAACCAATCACCGTTGGTTTGCCAAAACTAATAAAAACCAATGACTTTTAATCAATTTCGTAACAAAAACTACCTAATATCGCTTGGTTTTTCACAAACCAATTCCTAGGGGAGCGGTTTTCACAGAAAGGGATAAGTAAAGTAAACCAAAGCTACATAATTCCTTACCGTCCTTTTAAAACGCATGATAACAAAACCGTAGAAAAAAAATACAGAAATCAAAATAGCATGTTTTTCCGATCCTACGGAAACAGAAAAAAACCTTGAATTACACCACAGGAAAAATTAAACCAAAGTAATGTTTGGGGTGGTGATGATCTGGGCCACTATTACTTCATCCAACGGTGGCTAGTATGATTACAAGTTTACAACTTCAACTCCAGGCGATCTCTGTTCATATGTACACTACTTATCAGATGTACTGGGCCGGACCTTCGTTCTCAGGTGCAATCCCATCTTTACCCCCTTTACTCGGTGGATCAGGCATGGTAAAACTAGCAGCCCAAGCAGCCAGACAAATCCTGGGCGAGGTCACGCTCTCGCCTTGTTCGTTACGAGCGAGGAGGGAAACCAACAAGAGACGCCAACCCAAAGAATCGCCCACTCCTTGTGCTCCTCCTCCTCTTCCCAGTCCCGTTGCTCCTCGATCTCTGCCCCTGGGCCCACCACCCGTACCGCGAGGCGAGCCGCAATGGCCGCCTCCACTATATAAGCCGCGTCTCCTCCATTCCTCACCTCGCCTCTGCTCCAGCGTTCGTTTGTCCACTCGCCACGGCCCTCGCCGCCACAGCCATTGTCAAAGCTTGTGACTTCATTTTCTAGTGTGCCTTCGGAGGCTGTCGAGGAAGGAATAGGGTAAGGAGGCGGTGGCAATGGTGGATGTGGACCGCCGGATGGCTGGCCTGTCCCCGGCGGCGCACGCGGCGGGGCTGCGGCGGCTGTCCACGCGCGCCGCGGCGGGGCCCTCGTCGGCGTCGGCCTCGCCGCGCCACGGGCTCCACTCGTTCCACGCGCTGGCGGCTGCGGTGCTCGCGCACCTGAGGGCGTCGGGGGTAGCCATGCTCCCGGGGCTATCGGACGCGGAGCTGGCGCGCGCCGAGGCTGAGATGGGGTTCGCGTTCCCGCCCGACCTGAGGGCGGTGCTCGCCATGGGGCTCCCGTCGGGGCCAGGTTTCCCGGACTGGCGGACGCGCGCGGGGCTCCGGTCGGCTTTCGACCTGCCCATCGCGGCGGCGTCTCTGCAGATCGCGAGGGGCGCGCTGTGGCCGCGCTGCTGGGGCCCGAGGCCAGCCGACCCCGACAGGGCGCTCCGGCTCGCGCGCTCCGCCATCTGCCGCGTGCCGCTGCTTGTGCCGCTCTTCGACCGCTGCTTCCTGCCATGCCGACCCTGCCTCGCCGGGAACCCCGTCTTCTTCGTCACCGACGACCGGGTGCTCTGCTGTGGCCTCGACATCCTCCACTTCTTCACGCGCGACTCCTCTTTCCAGCCGCTCGACCTCCGTCCCCCGTCTTCGGTCGCGCCGTCCTCCGGCGAGGCGACGACGCCGTACATGCGCCGCAGCCTCGACGCGGCCTGCGGCGGGAAAGCCCCACGCTGGATCGAGTTCTGGAGTGACGCCGCGTCCGACCGGCGCCGCCGTGACTCGTCCTCCTCGGAGGCCTCAACCACGTCGTCGTCTTCCGGGTGCTCGCCGCCGCCGACCAGGAGATCAAGGACACCGCACTGGGTCGACACCTACCTGGACAGGCTCGGGTCCGTGCTGAAGAAAGGCGGGTGGAGGGACACGGAGGTGAATGAGATGGTCGAGGTGGCGGCCTCCGGTCTGTTCGACGGCGAGGAGGCGCCGGCGGTGGACGCCGACGCGGTGCTCGACGCGCTCCTCCTAAAGGCCGACAGGTGCTCCGACTCGCTCCGCCGGGCCGGGTGGAGCTCCGAGGACGTGTCTGACGCGCTGGGGCTCGACCTCCGGCGATGCAAGGAGCGGCCACGGCCGGCCATACAGATACCGCCGGAGATCGCCGTCAAGGTGGAGCGGCTCGCGCAGTCGGTAGCTAGGCGGTGACCTCATCGCCGCCGCCGGAGCCCCACCGGTCACTAGCACTAGCAGCATGCCGTTTTCCTTTAGAAAAAGTTACTTTATTTTTTCTAAACTTTTTCACTATACAAGGAAAGAATACATGTACTTTAAATCAAGTAAATAAAAATTAACATACTGAGATGTAGTAGTAATTTAATGCTCTCAAGTGAGTGAGTGAGTGACTTGGTCTACTCCTACGTGAGTACTAACGGTCACATTGACGGCCCAAGCACTCTCTCTTTTTTTTACTTTTTTTTTAATTTGAGGCCAGTAGATTTTTTTTCAATCTTTTGTTAGGGAACGGTACTTTTTGTCGAATCTTTCGGTGTCAAGGTGGATGCCAGTGTCTGCTGCTAATCTACTGATCACCCAGTCCCATTTCCACTATTAAAACGGATCCTATCATCCCATGTAGCTACCGTACTAAATTGAATGCAACGGATCTTACGGAACTCCCAGGGAAAGATCTAGTGTGCTTCAACGAAATCGAGTGTCTCTTGCTAATACTAGTAGTTTCTTGATTATTTCTCGTGCATTTTGCTTCCGTGGAGTCTTGAACTGCTAGTACTAGTACTAGCCGACAAATCGGCAGTAAAGAGTAAATTTCCTCCATTATTTTTACCTATAGACGTTGAGTCATGATGGTGGTTGGAATGGGTACTTGTTGGGGTAGTGCTCATGCATGCACCCGCGCTTTTGGTTGCGAGGGGTGCACTTGTTACTGTGTGCAGTGCACTGTGCGGACGCATCTCCGCTTTCCGTCCGCCTCGCCTCGCCTCCGAAAAGAACACAGCCTTGTTCCGTAGCCGAGCGAGCCGATCGAGCTGTGGTGGCCGCAGCGGCGGCAGCGCACACGCACACGCGCGCGGAGGAGGAGGCGCTCAGCTTTTCGCCTCGGGTGCCGAGCGCCCGTGTCGCGCGTCGCTGCCATGCCGCGCGCTGTGCCCGTGCAGGCGAGGCGCACGGCTCGGCGCGTTCCGTTCTCACACTCGCTGCTCGCGCGGGGGGCAGCAGCTTTGGTGCGGGCGCCTCGCTCGATTCATCAATGCCGCGGCGTGCGCTCCGTGCGTGCAGGCGGTGGTCGTGCAAAAGCTGAGCCGAGCGGACTGTGGGTGAACAGCGACGTACGTACTCCTACGCGTGAGGGAGAGAGCGGCTGCGCGGTGCGCGCACGCGCCGCCTCCTGTGCGTGCGGTGCGCCCGACGTGCCGGCCGGTGGTCCTGTGGCTGGCTGGCTCGCTCGCTCGCCGTTCCATCTCGACCGTTTGGTTCGATTTGAAATGGGGGTGGAAAAGGCTGTGGCGGTGGTGAGCACGGGCCACAGTATGGAGTACTCCTTGTTCTTCCCCCAAAGATGTGTCATGTGTCAGTATTAAATGGAAGCAGTGGGAGGGTGATGCCACTGGTGCTTGGGTGTTTTTCTGTACTTCTCTGTGCACATTGGTCCGGCCTTTGGGTCTGGTGCCTGAAAGGCGAGTTTTAGAATTTGAAGTGGACTGGTGGGATTATTTTCCGGATAGGTGAAAACTCGGATTTAACTTGTGGTAAACTATTGCTGCCCTTCTATCCGAGGGCTCCTCTGTATCATGCGGATTTAGTCTACTTTTTTCTTAACCTTGAAAACTGCTAAACAATATTAAATACATATATTTTAGAACGGTGGAGAAGTTCCCTAGGGAAATTAACTTTTTTAAAAAATTAATGCTCCCTATGTCCCACAATAAAAAAATATCATTGGTACCCTGAGACAACTTTAGTAGAGACGAAAAATGATCAGAGTGTTCCTCGCTAATAAAAAATTAGTATCAATGAGTAGGTAAAAGAGTAAAAATCAATTAATTTTAGGACAAAATTTTAAACTCTAGAAATCAAATTATTTTGAGATGGAGAAAGTACGAAATTCTTGAGGGCAAAAGCCCTTGAAGATAGAGCTAAATGGATGCATGTATGCAGGTTTTTGTTTCCATGGTTTCTCAAAGTAGGTTACACGGTTGCACAATGTAAAGAGCACCTTAATTTGGTCTCATCTTGCACTATTTGAAATCACTTCGTATTAGTTAGTGTCATAAAATATCATGAAATTCCATAAAAACCCTAAACGAAACCTCTTAATGCTTTGCTAGGATTTTTCACGATACAAAATTTGCTAAATTTAGCGCAAACTAAAATTAAGTGCAATTTACTTAGTGTAAAATGCTTACTTTTTTTTAATTCTTATGGTCTTTTTTGTTGGTTTCTCTATTGTGGATGGGTAGTTTTAAGCTTTTGCACTGTATCAAACCTTTACGCTTGAAATTTTCCCTAAGAGACTATTGACAAATTTTGGTTGTTATCCTACCCACTCTATTGAATGCATGACGCCTTTTAAAAAGTAAACTATCTGTAATATGTGAAAGATCTAGTCCCTTAGCCTTGTGTTATGTGATGTTTTAGTGATTAATTACAACATACGTTGGAACTAACTAATCTCCATGGTTGGTGTGACGAGGTTGAGTTCTGGCATCAAGATAAGAATATTGATGGATATGTTGATAAAGAAAAAGCTAGAAGATGAATATTATTGGTGATGATCAATAAGCAAATGATGAAGAAAATGATCAAGTGAAGATATTAAAGATATGTGATAAGAAGTGGCTTGATATAGCAAGATGGTGATGGGCAAGCAATGCTCGGGTGAAATGGACCATGCGGTGGTGAAGGGCAAGCGAAGGGCTTCACGCTGACGACTAATATGGTAGTGAAGGGCAAGTGAAGACATAGCGTTGATAGACCATGCAAGGCCATGTAAAGTTATAGATTATCCGTATCAATCGAAATGAAAAAAAGGCCATGTAAAGTTATAGATTATCCGTATCAATCAAAATGAAAAAAATAAGCGTTGGCAACCGTCAAGGTAAAAAAAGATCGCATGAAAGTATTCCTATTAGTGTAGCTTGTCTATTTGAATTTGAGTATAGGATGCCGTACTATTAAGAGGGATGCAACGTTGATGAGTTTGCATATGTCTCGGTACTCAAAGTAATCTATCCAAGTGCTTTCTTGAGAGAAACTAAAGCCTTAACATATCCTATGAGTAGTTTTCATGACTTGTTTTTGGTTGGGTTAGGTAGCCCTCTCAATAAGCTTTCCATAAAACCCAAGTTTATAGAAAACGGACTCCAGAGCAAGGAGTTATGCCCTTTTTCTGAGATGCTATTAGGGAGGAGCGGAATTTTCGGTCTTGGGCACCAGAAACCCACACATCCTAGCAACGTGGACTATCCTACTGAGCTAATGAAAAAAAAATGACACTCCGGTCCTAGCTTCCTGGTTGACAGAGAATTTAGACCGGATACTCCAGTCCGGCGGACCAGAGTCTTCAGTAGTTTTTTCTCTGTCTAGCAGTGCGAGCTGACCGGAGACTCCGGTAGATGCAACCGGAGACTCCGGTCTTCCTTCCCTAGAGCATTCACAAGTGTGACCGGATAATTTGGTCTGAAGGACCGAAGTCTCCGGTGTTTGAATCTATGAGTAAGGGCTACTTTTTGGGGCTTGGCTATTTAAACCCCTCCACCTCCTCTTTGAGTGGCTGCTAACTTTGGGCAAGAGAAGACCTATCCATAGCCAAATAGCCCCTCTCAAATCTCTACCTTGGTGGTAGATCTTTGTGAGAGAGATTTGATGAGAGAATAGGGTTGCATTGAGAGGTTGCAAGGTTGAGAGCTAGTGAGATTCACTCCATCCTTTGAGCACTTGAATTAATAGCAAATAAATCTTCGATTGTGTTTGTTATTCTTGGAGATCAAGGTCTCCTAGACGGCTAGGAATCGCCGGTGAGCTCCAAGTTGTGGTGAGCCGCCAGAAGTTTGTGAAGGCTCGGCTTTATCTTCGAAAGGGAAGAAGTAAGATAGTGAAGTGAGAGAAGTGGTTGAAAGAGACCTGACTTCATTGGAAGCTTCCTCAATGGAGACGTAGGATTCTCAGTGGAGAATTCAAACTTTGAGAAACAAATCATTTGTCTCCGCCTCTCTCTTGTGTTCTTACCGTTATTACTCTTTTTATTGCTTAATCTACTTGTGTGCTTGGTTTATCTAGTTGGTGACCTTTATATATTGCTTAGATACATTGCTTGTCATCTTTTAATTCAAGTAGATTTTGTGTTTCTGGCTAGATTGCTCTCGTGGTTACTTTGTTTCCTATGTACCAGAACCTCCGGTGTTTGTGACCAGAAGTTCCGGTTAGTGCTAATCCGCTGTGAAGTTTTCTAAATTTTAGAAAACGCCTATTCATCCCTCCTAGATGACATCAAGGTCCTTTCAATTGGTATCAGAGCCTAATCTCCTAATAGGCTTAACCGCTTGGAGAGAAAAAGATGTTTGAGGATGGCGAGAAGAACGCGATGAATTCTATGCTCAACACTCAAGTGATACAATATCAACAAGAGGTGAAATATTCCTAGAACTTCTCTTGCTAGATGGTTCAAATTACTTATCTTGGAGTACTTGCATGATTGATGTGTTTAGAGCCATGGGTCCTCAAATAGAGTGAGTTTTAGATGTGAGCATTTCTCCTTCTGGTGATGAAGTGCTTTCATTTGAAGAGGAGGAGAAATGCCTACATCTCAATGCTCAAGCTACTAGTGTTTTATTTAGTGCTTTGAGTGAAGATGTGTTTGAATCCGTCATGCCGCTTGAGCCTGCTCATCTCATTTGGATCACACTTAAGGAGAGATACAATAAGTCCAAATGTGATGAAGTAGAGCTCACTATAGAGGAACCACTCGAAGAGTGCTTAACTTCATCGACAAAAAGAAGGTATGTATAGATTTGCCTTGAAAAACATTGTTATAATATCATAAATTTAATGTATCTTATAAATGTATTTTAGTAAAAATTTGATAGTCAAAATTTTAAAAGTTAGACCAAACCTTGTCCAAGACATCAAATACTTATGTTTGCAGGGGAGAGAGCATATATTTTTCTTCATTTCAAGTTCCCTTGATATGGTTAGCTAGCTTGATTCATGTTACCTTTCTCCCCGACGAACTAATCTATCACTCTCTCAATTTCAAATACAAGTCATTTTTAATCTGTTTATTTTTGCTTAAATACAATGATGGATAAGAAAATTTTTAGTACTAGAATAAACTTAAATATATCTAGTACTCCCTCCGTTTTAAAATGTAAGACCTACTAAGTTTCTATATGGTTTCTAACATTATACTTTCACTATTAGTTTATTTTATAATATACCATCAATAACCATAAAATTAATATCATATGAAAGTATTATCAAATACGAATCTAGTAATACCACATGCATGAAATTAAATACATATATTCTTTAGTTTAATTATTAGTTAAAAATTTTAAATATTGGCTTTGCGAAAAACAAGAACGTCTTATATTTTCAAACGGAAGGAATATTTGCTACTATCTTCAGCCATTCTAATAGCATTTGATAAATATTTTATCCTTGTGCACAGGTCAAATGACCTTCATTTTTTATCTTCAGTTTGTGGGTTTTACTTCGAGGGAATTCACTTGGGACAATAAGCTTTGTTAAAATTTAACTAGAGGATTCAAGGATTTCTAGCAATCCTCCTTTTTCAAACCTTAGGATCTGTGGAAGCATCGTGTTAGTTTGCTAGCATGCATCATGGATCCATCATAGCGCCACGGATAGGTCCTTAATTATCAAAAAATTGCACACGCCATGCTGCAGACAAATCGGACTTATGATGCAGCATGCATGTCCTGTCGGATCGAATTAGCCTTTCACAAATTCCCTAATAAAAATACTATTCGTAGGTAGAGGTCTTTTGTGCATTTTGGCACTACATCAAGAAACGTATGCCGCAAACGATAAAACCGATGCATGGCTGTAAGCCTGTAACATATATATGCCGATGGAGCACTACATGTATAAGTTCAGACATAACAGCTTGTGATTTCAGACATGGCAGCTAAAGCTTGCATTCTTTACATATAATACCACATGAATTCTTGGGTGGTCCTTGAAGGCTTAATTGTCATTGGAGAAAAGGAGAAGTTCCTCTCGTGAAACAGGACTTTCGGTTGTAAAGTATGAATTGCGTTTGGCTCAATTGCTTGGCAAGGGGGCATAGTCTGAACTAAATAAGCACATTATCTGTCTATATTCCTGGACCACAGTCACGTACTACGTATACGTTTGATGAACTACTAATAACGATGGTGCAATAGTCTGCATGGCTGATGCCCACTCTTCTTCTTATATATGTTTCATTTGTCAACCAACTACGAGTCTATGACAGACTAGTTGGGCTCTTTTGGATATTACAAACGACGAATGAGGCGATCAAATAATTTATCTCATTATTCGGGCAGGACCACATCATGTCGATGTAGCAAATGTCAAAACCAGCTTTGTATCTACCGAAGTGTTTCGCTTCATCGACATGTCCTCCAAATAGAGTCGTATGCCCAACCTTTTTCTCTTTTCCTTTTGTTTTGTGCGAGCTCCATGCCCATATTTTGGGTGTAGTATAAGAAAATAGGGTGTGTTTCAAAGTGTAGATAGATAAGGGATGGGATTAAGTTTTTGATAATTATTCAAGAGAAAAAAAAGAACACTACTATAGAAACGAGCATTCATAGCGGGTTATCTGTGACGAGTTAACGTGACCCGTTTAAAATGACTTATCTCTGATGGATCAAAATATAAACCGTTTAGATATGGTTACGGGGAACGATCCATCGCAGATGATGTAAGTTTATCTATGACAGGTCGTAGTTGTGACCTGTTATAGTCACAGATGATATAAGATAGATTAAAACCATGACCCATCATAAATGACTTGTCATCTGATATGGGTGTAGTAGTATAAGCTGTCACAGATAAGAGCCTTCATTTGTGATGGTTTGTAACTACCATCCAGTCACAGATGAGAACCCTCATCTGTGAGGATACCCAAAATCACAGTTCTATTTTTAAAAATGGATAACATTTTCATATGAGATCGGATAAAGACAAACTTTATATTAAAATTATAGAGCTCGACGAGATCTACAACTTCGCAATTGATGACTTTTCCATTTAAGATTGTTTATATGTCCGAATATGTGTTATAAGTGGTGGGGTCTATTTTAAAAAACAAATTTTTGAATTTTTTAAAAACTACTTCGGGTAGAGACATGGAGACATGCTCTATATAAAAGTTTGAGGTTACAACTTTATAATTGACGATCTTTTCATTTAAGATAATTTACATACCTAAATATGTGCTATAATTGGTGGTGGCATCAAGCCACAGGAAGACTAGTAGGCACGCGCGCATGACTAGCGTAAGTCGCGCGCAGCAGGGGCACGGGAGCTAAGCTACTAATTAACACTTAACGATTTTCTTAATAACTGCTTACTATAAAATAATAAATAAATAATTTCGGTTGTAAATTTTAAATAATTATAATTGAAAATTTAAAAAATCCAGTTAAAAGTTTTAAATTTTGAGTTGGATTTTAATTTTTTGGGTTGAAATTTTCAAATTTTGAGTAGAGTTTTCTAATATTTTTAGTTAAAAGTTTTAAATTTTAGAGTTGAATGTTTCAAATGTGAGTTGACTTTTTCATTTTTTTAGTCGACCGGGGATGGACGCAGCTTGCGCGCGCTAACTAGCGATACCCATCAAGCCAACGAGGCCATGAGAACGGAGGAAGATCGTATGCGGGGAATTGAAAATGTTTTTTGGCAACTTTCGATTTTCTAAAAGAAAATAATTTCTAGTTCAATGGGAGATGGTGGTGGCATCAGCCATGGTGACCATGAGAACAGAGCAAGATTGTATCTAGAGGAAGGAAAATTACATGTACCAAAAGGACCGTTGGTATGACATGTCTAATAAAGAAGCAATCAACCCCGAACCTATTTCGCTTTCAATCATTGGAAAAAAAAGGTTTTGCTACAAAACTTGCTACGGTTTTTTAGGCAACTTTCAATTTTCGAGTTATCTGATGCGCGTGAAGATTCGTGGTAGGCATAGGGAATAAAATTACAAGCGCGCCCGCACGGACAGGGAATCGAACTCAGTCCTCGCACCAAGTGCACGTTACTGGCTAAGTTTTCGTTACTTACATGCAATTTACATATTAGTTAAAATATAATTATAATATAATTATATTATAGTTATATTTAAAAGTTTTTCACACAAAAAAAACTTCCGAAAGATTGTTAGATAGAAAAAAAATGAGATCGCTTTCGATCCGACATTCGCTAATGATTCCCCAAAACAAAACGTTTCCTAACGGAACACCAGGTAACCTTGGTAAGCCGGCCCCGCCGAGGAAGGATAGATATGATTAGGCCTGGGATTTCGGTTAATTCGGTTTAAACGGTTCGGTTAATTTGGTTAGAATGTAATTCGGTTATTGGAAAATGGCAACCGAAATTCTAGGGAAAAAACCAATAACCGACCAGTTCGGTTATGGTTAATTCGGTTCGGTTAATCGGTTAATCCGAAATAACCGAGCGACCGGGCGACCGGGCGCTGCGGGGCGCGGGCACGGACGGCTGCGGGGCGCGGGACGCGGGGCGCGAGGCACGAGCGGCTGCGGGGGGCGGGGGGCACGGGGCGCTGGACGCGGGGCGCGGGGCACGAGCGCTGCGGGGCGCGGGACGCGGGGCACGGGCGCTGCGGGGCGCGGGGCACGGGCGGGCGAGCGGCTGCGGGGCACGGAGCACGAGCGGCGGGCACGAGACGTTATTCGGTTTTTCAGTAGATCGGTTAATAGAACTTAAAAACCGAACCGAAAACCGACTACCGAACAAAAAAAACAAAAACAAGAACCGAACCGAACACCAAAAACCAAATTAACCGACTTATTCGGTTATTCGGTTCGGTTCGGTTATCGGTTTCTCGGTTAACTGGTCCAGGGCTAGATATGATAGCCAGCCAACGCCAGATCCAATCACCGATCCTGCGCGGGGAACGCGACACGGCGGCCAGCCCGTCCCCCCGCCCGGCTGCGCCCCAAAAGGCCACCGGCTTCCCCTGCCAGCCCAACGTGCGCGCGCGCTCGCGCCCCGCCTCCGCGTTGTCTCACCGCGCATCGCCCGCGACATCACACGGCGCCCCACCCCACCCCCTCGCGAGGCTTTTTTTTCTGCGACTTCGTACTCGCGCGCTGGGGCGGGGCAGGTCCACGTGCCCGGCGATGGCACATGTGTACGCCGCGCGCAGGCAGGGGGACAATGATTAACCGGATGCAGCAGGTGGCGTGGCGGCAGGACACCGGGGACGCAGCGGCAAGCGCCACGGGCAGGTGTGATTTGGTTCGCCTTCCCAGCTCACCGCTGCATGAGCTTTTCGAGGCCGGGACAACTGGTTGTTGTTGTTGTGGTGGTGTGTGGTGTGTGCTAGTATTATGCACGCACAAAGCAGCAGAGATGCCTTGGAAGGAAGTACTAATCCATGTGGAATGCCGTTATGATGTGCAGCTACTGGTTTTAGGTGGAGTGAACCGTTACTGTCCACATTGTTTTAATTGTCTCAATAGTACAGGTAGGTGCATGTGCACAATTTAAAGGGTGCAAGATGCGGAAATATTCGTATTTAAGGGTTTTATGAAAGCCTTTACCATTCGATTGAAGTACTCGGTGTAGTCTATACCATGGGCGATGCCCAGATCCCTTCTTCACCTATATATGTGAACTCGTTACGGTACACAATAACATCCAAAGTATACAACTCAAGTCATGTATAAACAAAAGACTTAAACACAAATGCACATTGTGGCGATAGATGCTCACAGAGCCAGCCAGCCCAGGTAGGAACTCTTTTGTCGGCACACGCGTGAACGCACACGTCCAGATAAAGAGTATCCATAAACACGAGGTTTTCCGGACGTAGAATCCTAGGAGGATTGAATCGAACGCCATCGGCACGTCCGATGCACGTGCCGTGCTAGTGTGCACTGTGCACTAGTGCTACTCCTACCACCCATCCAATCCTACGCCCAAAAAACCGTCTCGAGCTCGGCGACCGCGAATCTATCGGAAGCCGTAGCCACTGCCTGCCTGTGCGCCTCCTCGTTGCCGCCCGCCCCGCTTGCCGCGTTCGAATCCGAGGCGAAACATCATACAGATAGGCGCCGTTCGAAGGTGTAGTTTGGAGTGAAAAACCTCTTCTTTCTTATAAGCTGAACTGTTAAACGATACGTTTTTTATAAAAATTTTTAATTTAAAAGTTATTTAAAATTAAAAAAAATATTTTTTAATTTTAAAATAATTAAAGTTTAATTAATCATAAACTAATAGTTTTTCTTATTTTACTTGTGCTAAAAATTACAACCAAACATACCCGGTGATTTTTTTTGAATCTTTGCTGCTGGGTCCCGTACGTCCCCCGTGCGTGCGATGCAGTTCCTCGGTGTGATCATTGCGCACGTTCGGTGTCTGACGCCGCGCCGAGCGTTGATCCCGATGGGAGTTGCATGCCGACCGACCGATTCTGCGATTCATTTGCATACATGCGGTAGCCACTTGAAGGCGTGATCCATGGGGTTCCAGCAGGCGTGTGGTTGAAGCCAGGCAAGGACAAGGTTGCAACGGATTGATCAACGTTTTGTGTGCATTATAGAATGCCCACTTGGGCAGGAGCACGTAGCTCTTGTACGGAGGAAGCATTGTCTATAGGGTCCGGTTAAACCTCGGGAGGGAGTAATTTCGCTTTTTTTTTTGGAGGAAACAATGTGAATACCCACAGCAGTCGTCCGATTTCAGCGATTCAGAAGGGGCGTGCCGTTTATCATTTCGTCGAAAACAATGTGAACATTTGGCGGTGTTGGGGGCAGCTGCATTTCAGCGGTTGGGCGCTCAATTTTCCGGCGCGAATGATTGGATTCCGCCGGCGTGATTGATCGATCTATCCTGCCGCTGCACAAAATCGGCGGTGCAATGCAGCACGCCGACGTGACAGCCCACCTCGACGGCCGCCGCCTCAGAACACCCTATCTGCCCTAGTGACTGACAGGTACAGCGAACGGTGGGCCCACCGTGCCGTCAATACTAAAATAACTTCATCTCTAGAGCACCTTTAAAAACCTACACATGTGGCTTACGAAGCCAAAATATGATAATTTCGTTGAAAAACAAAGCTCCAAAAGCCTTAATATTTAAACAAAGCTCCAAAAGCCTTAATATTTAGCTTGTCAAGCCATCTGGCTTGCTAAATGGGTTCTTTGGTTGACCAAATCTGACCAGCCAAAAGGGCTAGTCATTTGTGGAACCCATGGGACTTCTCTTCTTGTGTGCACGCTGACTTCTCTTCTCATGGGACGAAGCAACATGATGTCGCAAGATCTGCTCCAGCATGAGCCATCCCCCCACGCGCCGGCCCGCTGCCGGCCGCGTGCCTCCCCCTGGGCCGCCACACTCGCGGCTGGTCATGCCTCCCCCCTGCACAGCTGCCCTCGGCCGGCCGCGCGCCTCCCCCCGTGTCCATGGAGAGGTTTGGTAGGAGAGAGAAAGTGAAACAAGAGAGATGGGTGTAATAGGCATTGACATATGAGGTCCATAAAATTTGAAGAGTAGTATATAGAAAGGCTTTTGGAGCAAACAAAAAATTTAGAGAAAAAATATTATGGCTAGCTAGCCATATAGCCATTTAAAAAGCTAAATTTGGATAGGCTTTTAGAGTTGTTTTTAGCCTTTACTATTTATCATAAAATAACTTCACTTCTATTCTCTTATCTACTCTCAATCCGAATATCAATAAATTTTATTTTTTCAATACCCCTTATCTATTTCTTATCTACCCACCACTAATACTACTTTTTAATTAATGATGATCACTTTGGTTTTTTCTCCTTTTAACTTGTTTTATATTCTCAAAGTCAAACTAAAAGTAAAATTATTTTAAGACGGAGTAAGTACTACCTTCACCCCATCGCTGACAGTGACACGTGGGCCTACGAGTACAACCAGCGTGTCAGTGGTGTGCCCAGTTAACACATACTCTGCATCGTCGTCGCACGTGGACTCGACCATTTGCAGCTTCGAGCCGCATGGCGCGATCGATGCTGCCTTCACGTGCACGCGCCCCCGCCCTGTCCTGTCCCCACATGCCCCCACGTGAGCCAGACCGGACAGAAACCTCGCGGTACGGGACCCACCTGCCAGTGGGAAGTACCCTCTAGGTAAACACCAGATTCGCCACTACTCCCTTAAAAACTCAGCACCATTTCTAACGGATAGTGTAACAGTAGTAGTGCTCTACTCCGTGTCATCGACTTGAAATCTGAGACGATTTTGGGCAACGGTGCTGTACCACACGTTAGATTACGGACACACCTATACAACAACGGTCAGGTGCAGGCGTGGTGAATCATTTAGAAAGATACGGTGGTAGACTACACAAACCAGATCCTCTAACTTGGTGTTTTTTAACTTTGAGTTGCTGACACATATGATACATAAGTAACAGGTTTATATGTCAGTGATTCATATCAAAGATTATCGGACTTAGTGTTCTCTGACTTTAAGTTATTGATATATGGATCATATAAATTATGGAGATATATATTAGTGACCCACGTCAAAAAACAGTGTCAGAGAAACCCAATCAAACCATGGAGCGAGCATGCGCTAGCCGAATCTGCATCGCGCCGTAATGAGAATCCTGTGGTCAGCGACGGTCACTACACACCTGCAGTAATGCAGAGGATCCATCAGTTCAATGGCGAAGCCACGGATGGGCTGGCACCCCATAGTCCATCCAACTTGGGACCCTTTTCCCCCTATTTTTTTTTTAACTTTCATTAAGGTAGGAGCTTAAGAGGACAAGCCTATGCATGTGGTGTAGTAATTATGGGAGGTTAAATTTCTCCTTAATTAATTTAATTTTGTAATTGTAGCGAATGATAATTATTACCGATGTTCTCTGTTTATAATTTGAATTTAGCTGCGAGGAATAAATACAGCTTGGTACTGCTAGTTTATGCTTTGTGCGCTCCTCCGATAGCCGATGCGGCAAAGCCGATCACGTCTCGGTGTCGCCCATCTCACTGAGTCTTGCTACGTGATGGGGGATGGCCAGGTTGGATCGAGGCCGAGGCCGCCACCTCGTAAGGACCTAGCCAGTGAGCTGTCGATAGAGGATAAGTGAATTGTATTTTACTCATTAGTTTAAGTTTTTGGATTTAATTGATCGGTATATACAACTAAATATAATATCAGAGTAAGAGGTCTCGAGTTCAAATCAGATTAAGAAGGGGTTTACATGAGAGAAAGAGCTTAAGTACAAGTGAATTGTCTATGTTTTCTTATCGGTTTAAGCTTTTTGGTTTAACCGGTCGATACATAGAACTTAATAATCAAGGCGGATCCTGATCCGTGAGTTAGCTCTCGTTCTTCGTTTTTGCAGCCAATCACCGTGACACAACGCCGATCATACGGCCATGCTCCCCAATACATAAATCCTAGCTTCGCCCCTGCATCCGTCGCCGCGGTAATGGCCAGCCACAGCGTGGGATCGCTCTGCATCACCATGTCGTGCGCCGTGCGTGCGCTTCAGCAGCAGACAGGAGACAGGGCCCTACGTGCGCGTGTACGCGACACGATTGCTACAGCCTTACACTACGATGGCTGCATGCATCAGCAACAGTGCGATCCAGATGGCGATCGAGCTTTGTATTATTAGCTGATGAACTGGTGATGGCTCGATGAGATATATCTACTGTAAATTGGCGTTTGCTGTACTACTCCATCAACCTATAGCTGTAGGCCGGGCCGGCAATCGATCTCTAGTTTTTCGTTTAATATGCCTAAAACAAGCAAACACTACTGTTTCGTCTGTTCCTCAGCCGCTAACACAGTGGAGCGTAGGTCAGATTAGCTAGGGAATGCAATCATTGGATGAGACGTTGGAGCGATATCAAGGTCGATCGCCTTGAGATCAAGAAAAGCAACCTTAGTTGGCTGCTGGCCGCTGGCCACATCACGGAATGTAAACCTACTAGCTAAAAGCCACTCCTACTCTACTAGATAGCTGCTCGATCGAGTTGATGTCTTGCAACATTTATCATAAGTACTTATCCATCGATGAGTAATCTCCAAGTAGTAGCTTTTATCTTGTATTGCTGTATGTCGACTTGTCGAGTATACTTGCCTACTTTGGAGCAGCAAATTCGCTATTAGGATATGGAAATCTATAGTTCATGTTCAGAAGCTATGAGCAAACAAAGCTGCCAAATTGGTCCAAATCAAAATGCTGTTCCATCTTGATCATTACCAAAAGTTCTGGTGCCGGTTACAATCACAGCTAGAGCGATCCAATCCAGACCAAATCTGCACCAATCAGTCGACAGATCAGCCATCGGTCGATCTGTTCCCCCGGTCTCTGGTTCCCGGAAGATGACCGGGGAAGAAATGCTTCTGAAATTGTCCATGAAATGGACAGTGCTGGTGTCTCGCAGCCCGAGCAGAGAAGCCAGAGATGGCGTGGGCTCGCCATGTCCCGGTGCGTAGGGAACACCGAGGCGTTGGCGCCAGTGGGGCTTGTTCCGAATGGGCTCCTCCTTGGCCCGGCAATGTGGCCCCGCTTGGACAGTGACACTGCCTGAACTAACTGGGGCTGGGTTGTCCTCACAGAAATGCGATGGCTCAAAGTATTTTGAGCTCGAGATTGCGAGAGACAGCCGGTGGTAGGGCTGAAAACGGTCCGAAAAATTTCCGAACCGATCGACGCCGTTTTCCGGATTTTACCGACCGTTTTCCGTTTTTTTCGGTACTGGTCGGAAATGATCCGGAAAACGGTATCGGGGTTTCGGAAACGGTATCGAAAATGATTTTAGTAGTTTACCGACAATTTCCGAAGTTTACCGTATTTATTCGGAAATTTACCGATTTTATGGATTCGGTACTGATTCGGAAATGAATTGTTGACTCACTGGATAAGGCCAAGGCCCAGGCGGAGACGGCGTCGGGTGGCCGAGGCCGGAGGCGGTGGTGGAGGCCGAGGGCGGCGAGGCGAGGCCGAGGGCGTCGTGCCGAGCCGGAGGCGCGGTGGAGCCGGAGACGCGTCGGCGCCAGGCCGAGGCTGGAGGCGAGGCTGGAGGCGGCGGTGGAGCCCGGAGACGGCGTCGGCGGCCGAGACCGGAGACGGTGGTGGAGGCCGAGGGCGGCGTCGCCGGTGGAGGCCGAGGCCGAGGCCGGAGGCGGCGGGGGAGGCCGAGGCCGGCGGCGGCGGCGAGGATGGACACTGGCGGCGGCGGCGGCGATGGAGGCCGAGGCTGGCGGCGGTGTCGGTGGCGCGGTGGAGGCCCGAGACTGCGTAGCTGCGAATGGAGTTTTCTATTTGATATTTTTTTATAAATGCCACCGAAGACTGCGAAAAAAATTAGATAAAGTACTTCATATACAAAATACGGATGGAGTCCTAAAAGCACCGACGTTTAGAGACCCAACGACGACCTAAGGCGATGTGAGTCTCCAAAACTTATCGGGTGGATAGGACGGGCTGGACGGGTTGTGAGTTACTAGATATTATATGTGAGGTAAAATTATTTTCGATCCGAATTCATGGATGTCCGACCGATATCGATGAATTTCCGACCGAGCAACTCCGTTTCCGATGTTTCCGAATTTTCCGAAGCCGTTTCCATTTCCGACATTACCGATTCCGATTTTGATTCCGAGTATAAAATATGGAAATGGAAATGATTTTAGGGTTTTTCCGACCATTTCCGACCGTTTTCAGCCCTAGCCGGTGGGCAGTTAGCTGATGAAAATAAAGAAAAACTAGTTTTTTTATTTCTAATTTTTAGTTTATTTTTTTGGATTTTATAACTATATATTTTTAAAATTTAAATAAAAATCTAGACTATTTTAGAAAGCTGAAGATTTTGGACAAAACTGCATAGGCTCCCCAAACAGGGCTCGAGTGAGCCACCAGCTAGCCCTGCTACATGCAGATCATGCCTACGTAAGCAGCTAAGCTAGCTAGGTGCCATATCTAAATCCCAATATCCAGAAATCATTTTAGGGCAGCAGTGCATGACAGCGATCGATGTGCAGTTTGGGCCAAGAAGTACATCAGGAAACAGCCCGGTCGACGTGACAGGTTTACTGCAACTTGACTGATCTTGATCAGCTGCAATCAAGCAACCACTTCCACCCAATTGGAACACGGAAATTTAGCATGAAACAGTACATTTCTCATGTAAGATTTCAGCCGTACATGCGGAATCACAGGCTGTTACATTTCAGATAAACACGATCTGCGTCGGCCACTATGGAAAAGATACGACTCACAATCTAGTGGGCCGTTGGGAGATGCAATCTTACTTTGTGGATGAGTTTGCATCAAGGAACAGCCTGAGAGGGCATGAAAATGGATTTTTTTTATTTTTATATTTATTTAATAAAATATTTACAAAACTACATTTTCATTTCAAAAATTTACAAAAATATACTCCTGCCACCCTCTGGGAGGGCGGTATATCTGAAATCGTCCTCCTAGAGGGCGATATGATGACGTGGCTGACGGCCGTTAGCCGGCGGCCCACGGCCGTCAGCTATTTTGCAGGCGCCCCCCCTCAGCCACACAAAAACCACCCTCTGAGAGGGCGACAAGGGGGCCGCCTGTAAAAATCCGGCCAGGGGGCCGGCCATTTTGCAGGCGGACCCCTTGCCGCCCTCTGAGAGGGCGGGTTTTGTGTGGCCGGGGGCCGGCTGCAAATGGCCAACCCACGGGCCGGCCATTTTGCAGTCGGCCCCCTTGCCGCCCTCTCAGAGGGCGGTTTTTGGGTAGCCGAGGGGCCGCCTGCAAAGCTTGTCCGGACGGTCCGAACTCTATACAGACGGTCTGGACTGGCTGCTTTGCAGGCAGCCCCAGAATACTGTCCGGACGATCCGAACTGTACAAATTGCTTCACAGTATATTGTCCGGACCATCGTCACCCTGTTCGGACGGACCGCACTGTACAAAGTATTGTTTTGCATTATATAGTCCGGACCATCCTCATCCTGTCCGGACGGTCCGGACAGGCATATCTGTGACAACAAGGAAGAGGAAGTACCCATGCTGCACACAGTAGTTACATCTCTACTTGGTTATTTGTTTAAAATTCCCTAAGGCATGTAATAACGATAAGTAGAAACGTTTGATGTGCCATTTGTACTCTTTGTATGGATAATTTCATTATGTTCGTATGCAATTAACGTGTGTTCGGTTGTCACCGCTCAGAATGTACTTTCACCGTAAAATTGAAACTGAAAAATTCATATTTTTGATCAGTTTCGTCACAAACATAGATCGTAATCGATCGACGAGCGTAAATAAAGTAAAGGGGTTTCTTCAGTATACGTAGAATTAATAAAACATGATATACAACAGACAAACTATCACTGATACAACGTACTACGGGCCATGACCGTAACCTCTAGCCCTCTTTGTCTTCCTACCCTGCGCTCGCACCTGCCCCTGGGAGTACGTCAGCGGTCTGGTGGTACGGCACGGCCAGCGCGGGTCGTCTGCACGGGTGTGGCAGCTGGTGGATCCTGTGTCTTGTGGTGGCGGAGCTCCTTCGAGCTGCGAGGCTGGTAGTATCTCCTGGATCTCCTCGCCCGAGTCCTCCAAGTCGTCCCCCTCGAAAGGATCCGGTGCCCAACTGCTGCCGCGTGCGGCCTGCGTGGAGGAGCCAGCGCCAGCAAACATCCCCGGCGCTGTAGAGTGGAACCATGTACACCAAAATATTGATAATTGCAAATCAAAATTTGGTAAGACAAAAATAAAGTTTGATATAACTTGAAGGACCTCCTGTGGTGGCCCGAGGGGCAGTTGTCACGCCCACGCCCTGCGTGGAGCAGCCAGTAGAGTAGAACCATGTAGACCAAAATATTGATAATTGCAAACCAAAATTTTGCAAGGCAAAAATAAACTTTGATATAACCTGAAGGACCTCCTGTGGTGGCCCGAGGAGCAGTTGTCATGCCCAGCTGCGCGTGTGGTCGTCTGTGGTACACTCCATACGTCGATGTGCTAGCTCCAGAGGGATGTAGGTACGGTGTAGCGAAAACTGCAGGAAAGCATATTGATGTACAACAGTATATGTCATAGAAGGAAACATGTCTGAGAGGGCGGCAAGGGGGCCGGCTGCAAAATGGCCGGCCCGTGGTTCGGCCATTTGCAGCCGGCCCCCGGCCACACAAAAACCGCCCTCTCAGAGGGCGGCAAGGGGGCCGCCTGCAAAATGGCCGGCCCGTGGGTCGGCCATTTTGCAGGTGGGCCCCCGGCCACACAAAAACCGCCCTCTCAGAGGGCGGCAAGGGGTCCGCCTGTAAAATGGCCGGCTCCCCGCCGGATTTTACAGGCACCCCCTTGCCGCCCTCTCAGAGGGCGGTTTTTGTGTGGCCGGGGGGGGGGGGGGCGCCTGCAAAATGGCTGACGGCCGTGGGCCGCCGGCCAACGGCCGTCAGCCACGTCATCATATCGCCCTCTGGGAGGGCGATTTCAGATATACCGCCCTTTCAGAGGGCGGCAGGAGTATATTTTTGCAAATTTTTGAAATGAAAATGTAGTTTTGTAAATATTTTATTAAATAAATATAAAAATAAAAAAATTCCATGAAAATGTACTACTGCTCCAGAACAGAAGAATCTGCAGAGATAGGGCTCACTGCGTAGTACCGGCACCGAAAATGGGCCGTCGTTCTCCGGTATGGTAGGATGTTCTTGTCTAACTTTTTTGCGTTTTAATTGCATGTAGCACCGGCGGCCAGCGACGACGACGACGACGTTCAGCGAAGCGAATCAGCTTGTCATTTTCTTGCGAGTTGGATTGTAATGTCTAGCGTTTTGCTGGTTAGAGCTTACAATCTGTAGATTGTCTGTGACTGTAGGTGAGGTAAGCATACCTTCGATCTGCACTAGAGCAGTGTCATTTTCTGGCTCTGATTCGCGGTTGGCCGGAGGCCAGTGCAGTTAACCAGATCGATCCAGGTATTTTGTTCTAATCGCTTTCTGATTAAGATGGTCCGAACCTCTGGGATTTTCCTGTGCCGTAATGATAATGCTTGATCACACTCGTTTAATGAGGTTAGGTGCCCTGATAGATTATGTGCACAGCTGGGAAATTTACATCCAATCAGAGATGGATTTCTCCAATATTCCAGATGCAGAGAAACGTCAAAGATGCAGGTGTCTCAATTGTAATGGCGCAAACGCCAACCTTATTCAGATATGTAAGCTCGTAATTTCTTCTCTGAAGAAGGCCACCTGCGTGCCCAACCAAATTACGAGCCAACGAAATGATCAGAGAAATATCTATGAAGAAAACAATGGTGTATCTCTGAACATCTCTGAAGAAAGGCCAACCAAATGATGAGAAAACAGGGAGGTTGTACAGGCAAAAACAATTAATCTGTTGCGGCTTCTCATAGACGTGGTGTTGCTGATTGGTTTCATTCTTTGTTCAGTTGTGATGTCCTGTTATCAGTTTGGCCAGGTACTACTATGACAGGATAGAGGCTTTTGAGTTCAATCATAATTCATAAAGCTTCACCTTCATTATCACACATAGTTCCAGTTCAACTCCTAGAACAGATACACAGCTGTTTGTCCTGCAAAAGCTCCAGAACTTCTGAGACAGCGCAATCTGCGGCCAAAAAGACAAAGCCGTTGAACAAACATCTATCCTCCGATGAAACCATACCGCTGTCATCTCGGGGTAGAAAAAGAGAAAGAGGGGCACAGAAGAGCACGATAGCAAACTTGCAGAACTGTAAGCTGAAGAAGCACAGTGACAGGGCAAGGAAGTTAAGCACTAGTACACTCGACTCTGTTGATCATCAATTTACAACAGAGATATGAGTTTTGAAATCCTGACAATATGTACAAAAACCTTAAGGTTAAATATGGTGTATCTTGTCAAGGTCCGAACATCGACAACTCAAATTTTACCACGGACCTGTCAATGTTCTTCTTAGGCAGCGCTTCTTTTGTTCATGCGGATTGTTGACCACTTCTAAGACCTGTTTGCCATGAATCAGAGTAATAATTACCTAAACAAGATAAAAATGAATTGCATGTACACACACTAGAAGGGCTTGAAAAGGAACAGGGGGAATGTAAACAAACTAAATAGTTAGTGAATTATACCAGAGAAATCTAGTACTAGCACCAAGCAAAATATATATGTACTGTTGCAATGAATACACAAGGCCTAGGAACGAAAGCATCGAGTGTCATAATGCCATACAGCCCACCAATCAGGACTGTTCTGCAGCAGAAGGCCCAGTTGGCAAACTGGGCCACCTAGTCAATATGATCAGAGAAATGTCTCTTGGTCTAAGGAAAAACGCTAGCCCCAAGGAGAAACTTCCATCTCAATTTTGTTAATGAAGTTACAATAAAATTATGGAAAAAGCCAAAAAAGTAAAAATGAAGGTGGTGTTTTCAGGATTGAGACACACAACCACCCCTTCCAAAGGTCGTGGCCTAAAATACCAGACAAGCTAGTTCTAGCTACGGTTGGTTTTTAATTTTACCATGACAAACCACTGGTAACCAGCTGCTAGTGTTTTTCCCTGACTATGATACAGTAAATAAAAGGTTCTACTAACAGTATCAATAACTAATAAAGTGCGTAACTAGTTTCAAATCTTTACGCCTACAAGAAGCATATGACATAGTTACATGTACCGAATCTTCTTGCTGAAATAGATTTTTAAGTTACACGGGACATTCATAGAGATGTTTTAGAGAGGAGAAGGGAACAATGAAGTGCTATATTACAGTAAAATAGTAATGTTTTCTTTGATCGCACAACCTTAAAATCATTTAAAACAGAAAACAAGTATCCAGGCACAAAAAGTAATAAAAAAGTTCATAATACTACAAAGGTCACTCTTTATTCCTCCATATTTTTCTGACAAACAAACACAAAAAGATCTCCGATGTCAGTACTCAATAAGTCAGTAGTATGTATACATTCTACTTTGCATCCACATGATTGGCAGTTTCCTGATGTTTGGCCAAAAAATAGGGATGGGCATGGATCATTCTATGGGTACCCATGGATCAGCTCTAGTTCAACTAAATCAACCAAAATGTACCTTTTTAGTACATATTGTGTATTTTGTTCATTTAGTTGAACTTCAGAGGATCAACAGGCAGCGACGGAGCGACCCGTGCATCCCTACCAACAGAGAATGATTTGAATAGGCAAATGTGTATATATGTATTTTAAGTATAAATTTCGTTCTCTGATGTTACCATTGCACTAGAGTAATTTTGGCCATTTAGAATTGTACAGCATCCAACAAAACTGAATTTCATAGAAGTACGTCTGATGCAGCCTACACCTTTCTGGTTTCAAGCTGTTGTCCTAACCTATATTTGTGAATAGCATCGACAAAACAGACCAAAATGGACCATTAATAAAACAAAGCAATCATGTTCGTGCTGCCAGCCATCCAGCAAAAACTGCTTTTTTCACCATTTTCCAAAAAAAATATTGATTTTATGTAATTTCAGAAGATTTGAAATAGTAACTCCACTTTAATTCCCCAAACTATTTCACCGGAGCACTTCACTTTGCGGCATGGTAGATAACAGCGTACATTATGATCATTTTTTTGGGAGAAATTTTGAATGATTACTTGCATATGTTGGGAACACATAATGGATTTTTAACTTCGAGGTATGGAAATGCATGCAAATAGTAACAAAAAATTCAATAAAATAGGTTATGATTCCATCTACCATTGTGCAGAATTTCAACTTAAAACATGGCTTGAGTAGGGTGACTAAAGGGCAATATCATAAGGCGATAAAGTGACTTGGTTTTAGTAGCTTGGGGAGTAAATGAAACGAAAACAAGAGAACGTAAGAACGATCCCAAAGATGTGTGACTTAGACATTATGATTACATGTGGGGCCCAAGCCCACATGTAAATTAAACAGGAGATGTATTTTCAACTTTGTGATCTTTGATATTGTACTCAGGAAAATGTCCTCGAGTCAAGAAATTGAAGTGCTCTGCTCCGGCGAAATAGTTTGCGATGATCTCTTTTTCCTTTAAAGTGTATGCCACAACTATAATGCCAGTGACTGAAGCTCAAAAGTTATGTTGCAGCATGATCAGGTCCATTTTTATTTTGAATGGATATTACTAGTATGCTGCAAATGTATTATTAAATGATGATGAAAGATAATGAAAATAACTTGAAAATATAAGGAAAAATTAGCAGAGCTAATGGAATATAGGCGAGCAGAAAAATGCAGTTCCATGATTTCCAGCTGTACAAAAGAGAGTAAAAATAATGTCCGTTGTTCAATGCATCAGTCAACTCATTCAAATGCAACATGACATGCAGAGAATATCATGCCAATTTCTCTAACGAAAATGTAACAACTAGCAGCAAGAGAACCCTATGGTCCGCTGCTAAAGATTGCAAACACGGAGTTTTTATGTATCAGACAGATGAATAGAATCACAAACAGAAGTTTGACCAAAGTATATTACCTGATTTTTCTGCATATCTGGGAACAGAATTTTCTGCATTTCCATCATTTCCTCCTACATAATTAAGAAAGAAACAACATTAGAAAGCTACAAACAACAATGTACCAATAGCACCTATCCAAAGATGCTGTTATGCTCTTCAAGGATGTCAGTTACTCCAAATTACGATGAAAAGTTATCCAATGCACACAAACTACTCCGCATGCTCACCACACACACACACCAGTGAGTGCGCCCCCTAACACACGCTCAAAGAGACGGAGATCAGTGGCAAATCCTTGATCTCACTACAATCCTATTGAAAGCGCATTGCGTTGCATAATATTCATGGGCACTAGGATTTGAACCCTACTAGGTGGAGCATTTCAATATGCAGGTATTAACTGATCTTTAAATTTGACAAGATAGCATACCAACTTAGGAAATCTCCACTTAGTTTTGAAATAGTCGCCAGTTCAGTCTTGAAAAGATAGAATAATCAATAGGTTCCCTCTCAATCTGAAGGGAATGAAACATAATCCACTCACGTCAAAAAAGGCATTAATGTTTCCCTCTTGAAGAAAAAAAATGATAACAAGGCGGTGATCATGCATTTAGGTCCCTGCCCTGAAATTTGTAACCTGATCAAAATCTAGGGCAGAGATACAAACTTAGACATGTCCAACGTAAAACTCATTACTCATGTCTTGTGAGATGGGTTTGATTTAGTTCCCTTTGATTCAAGTGGACAAAACTGAGTAAACAGCTAAAACATCTATACTACTTAAAAAGAGTGTATTGGTGGCAGTGACTCCTACGCTGGGCAGACATGCTGATTGTGGATTGTTGGATCCATGAATCCGACGGCTCAGATATCTCCAGATCGCAACCCCCCCACCCCCAATCCCCCCACAGCACCCCCCCCCCCCTCCCTCCCACAATCCCCCAAGCCCTCACCCACCCCTCCCCCACGCTGCCGTCCATCTCCTTCCCATAGCATTCCGCAGCCGCCGCCATCAACCCCAGACACGGCGGTTCCCCTCTCCCTCCCAATCTCGGTTCATCGTCCTCATCGCGCCGCCCTGATCTCCTCAGGTTGGCTAGGGTTTTGGCGGCGGTGGCGGCCTGCGATGCGGAGGGAAGGGGCGTGGGCGGAGACTGGCTAGGGTTTCGGCGGTGGCGCGCGACGCGGAGGGAAGGGGCGTGGGTGGAGACAGACGCGGGCACAGGCGGAGACTGGCGCAAGAGCTCGCCGGCATGCGGAGCCGTGCTCGCCCGGCGCGCGAAGCCCCTCAGCGTCAAGTTCGTCGGCGGCTGATTCGGGGACTTTCTCTGAAGCTGCCCAATCCCTGCAAGGCCCTGATGGCGTGCATCGTGTGCCTGACTCCTCGTCAGGATGAGGATGAGGAGACTCTTGCCGTGCTGCTTGCGTTCTGTGTGAAAGCCATGAAGTCCAAGAGAGCGGATTGGTTGCTGATGCTGAAGGAGCTCACCGCTATGGAGAGCCCTCTTCTTGCTGAGGTTAGTGAGCATTTCACAGTCTTGCTGCTAAATCTTGGAAGCAAAATGGCAATCTTGTGATGGTCTATGCTGTTGAGGGTTCACTGTTCAGGATTTCAAGATGATTTCTAACTTGAACTCCTAGTAATGGGTAAATTAGTTTTGAAGTAGATAGTACACAAGGGATTTGCATAGCAAAACCTAACACACCTATGGTTGCATGCGACACAACTTGCTCCAGTGTTGCTTTTTTCAGAAAAGTTTATGAATCTCAAAAGCAAAGTAGTTAATATTAGACAATGGCAAACCTGTATCAGCACAAATAAATAAAAGAGATTACATGTTACCTACAGATATAGATTTGAAAATCATGTGGGAGCTCCAAATATTTTATTTGAATCATTTATAAGGTCACAGATCTTCACTCACCGAATATTAATTACTTTGCTTTAAGATTTGTACACTTCTCTATGAGAAACGTACTGAAGCAAGTCACACCAAAATATTATCTGATTATCCCATCTGAGTTGCATCCCAGCATGCCAATGAAAAAAGTAACAAAGGTTTGCTGTCACAAATGGAATTCAAGCCAAAACTATGGTCACTAGGTTTGAAAGGTAAGAGAGATTCAAGTTTCATCACGCATATCTCGAGTTATGACCTACATCTTACGCAAATAATTCAGTTATGCCTCAGTGTATCACTTCTTTTAATTTTGACATTTACTACAGACCTACTTTCAGAAAGGCAACTCACAGTGAATATTTGCTACACCGTCAACACTGGCGAAAAGTTACTTGTTAAAAAACTGGTGTAATAACTGTAACATATTGAAGAGGATGTACAAATGGAACAAATGAAGTGCAATATATCATTATTAGAAATCTTTTGATGAAAGATACATTGGATTAGTACAGATAATTACCTGTTTCTTCTGCAATTCCATGTTCTGTTCCTTGAGTTTCTGAACTTCAGCTTCCAACTCCATCGTGTAAGCCTAGAAATCACAATGGAGCAAATTTCAGTGTCAAAGCAAGATTTCCTTTACCAATAAATACCTTTGGAATATCCAGTGTTTTCAACCCAGCAAGCACAAGCTCGACAAGCCGTTTACCATATTTGTGATACTATCTTTTATCACAGCCATTTGCAATCGCAAACAGCTACATATGCAACACATGCAAGAATCCAGGGCAGAGGTATGACCTGCTTCCGGGCACGAGATCTAGCTGCAGACTCCCTGTTCTTGATCATCCTCCTCTGCCGCCTCTCCACCACCTTCTCCACATTACCACCGGTCCTCCTCCCCCTTATCACTCCCTCAAAGGGGTACGGCACTGGTGCCATTGGTGATGACAGGTCCCCGTCCCCCTTGCCCACCGAATCCATTTGTCCAACTGATGTATCCACCGAAGCAACTGTGATCGCACCACCCCCCATCCCTGCCACGCCGGACACCAGCCCATTCCCCATGGTCGGATCCCCAATCCCAACCGGCGAGAAACCCAATGTGCCAGCACCAGCAGCATCAGTGGCGGCTCCATAGTTCCCGAAGAAGATGGAGCTGTTGTTGACAGCCTGAATCGACCGCGGAGCCACGGGCGGAGCGGCGGCAGCAGCTACCATAGCCGCCGCCGCAGCGGGATTCTCTCTGACGACCCCGGCCCTGACCAGGAACTCCTCCAGCGTCATCTCCCCGAGCGTTGGCTGCCGCCTGGGCTGCTGCTCCCCGCGGCCCCCGCTGCCGCCGCCGCCAGTATCCCCCGGCGACGCCTCTCGCTCGAAGGCCCGCCATACCTCGTCCACCGTCTTGATGCTGAGCGTGCGCGGCAGGGTGAGAGACCCCTGCCTCTGCAGCCCTCCCTCCGCCGCACCCCCACCAGGCGCCGCGGCCCCCGACGCCGACGCCATCGCCTGGCACTCCTCCGCCGTCCAGATGCTCCGCAGCAGCTCGTCCATGTTCATGGACCCAAAATCCTTCCCGAGTCCGCCCCCCAGCGTGCTCTGGAACTCGTCGAACGTCAGCGAGTAGATCGACCCCTGCCTCGACAGCGGCGCCGCACCCGCACCCCCCGCAACCGCCGCTCCCCTCCTCTCCGACCCCCCGCCATCCTTCAGATCCCTCCATCCCTCCTCCTCCTCCTCCTCCCCCTCACTGCAGCAGTAACCGCAACGCAGTAGCAACGTTATATAGGTTGCTTGCGGTGGCGAAGACGGCAAAGCGGGCGGCGCGTGCGCGAGGGCAATCGATGCGTGGGACGACCGAATTGGAAGGCGAGTGAAGTGACACCTCCTGTCCGCGTCTGGCTGCTGCTGCAGCTGCTGCTGGTGGTGGTGGATCGGAGCTGCGGCTTGCTGTGCGCGGCGGGGAATGCGTGACGCGAGCGAGACAGCGAGAGAGAGAGAGAGTCAGAGTGCGGCGGCGGGGACAGGTGTCCCCTCCCCCACGCCGCTGGGGGATGCAGCGGCCAACCCTCCTCGGATCCTCTGCGGCGGAAACCCAACTACGCGGCGTGTGCGCATGACGGGTTCGGTGCAGTGGATCCCGGAGTGAGGGAGGGGACAGTGGGAGTGGGAGGGGTTAATTACGTGGCGGCGTACCGAGGCGTGGACTGGGCGGGCGCAGGCGCTGCGGCCAATCATCGCGCGCTACGTGGGACGCATCTTGTCCGTTGGTTACTTATTTTACTCTGAAACCGGCGGCTCCCGGACTGCGCAGAAGCAACAGTACATCACGAGGGCCTACTGTGGTGGAACTGGCAAGTGGGGCCCCTGTTCGCGATGGGTGTGGGTCCCATTTGTCAGTCACGGTGGTAGTGTGCTGGGCTTTGTGAGGGAAGGGTTGGCTTTTCTAGAAAGAGCTGTACCTACCGGATACGGTAGCAGATCCGGGTAACATGGGTGGCTTTTTCGGCTTCACTTCCGTTGTACCGTCATGGGCAGCGCAGCCAGTTTAAAAATGGGCCCTTGTACCTTGTTTCTCTACTACTCCTGCTTAAGATGAAATAGAATCCCCATTTTAGACCGTGTCAAGAACCTAGGTCTGTTGAAGTAAAGAATTTGTAATTAGCACATGCAGCAGATGGGGCTTTTTGTATGCTTGCTGGTGTGAAGGGACATCATCACGGTATACTGTACGGAAAAAGCGCTAAAAAGATTCTATAAGTGAAGTAACGATAAAGCATCATATTTTCTTAGCAAAAGTAAATAAATATGCCTAATTATAAATTATCTGCAACAAGATACACTAAGTATAATAGAAATATCACGATTAAATGTGTCATTGTCTTTGCTCGACTTCACATGGATTGAGAGACAAATCCAATTTACCGCTCTTTTCTAGTGAGGATCACTTCCAGTTGGTAAATGAAATAGAACATCCATATCACCATTAGAAATGATTTTGCGTTAGGCATTGCGTAACACGTTGCTCTAAAATTTAAGAGTGAATGACATTTTTTGTCACATTTTATTGCCAATGTTTTATTTTGAATCACCCTTCATCTAATATTTTTAGTTTGGACTAACTTTAATCCATCCCACATCTTTTCTATAGCAAAGATATAGCCTACACATAGGTGGAGGAGTTTGCTAGCGTGCCGGAACCGATGTTACCAAGGTCATTGATGTAACGAAGAAGTGATTTGGAGTAGTCCAAATTGCAATGAAGATAAAATTATCTAGTCCAAATTGAAAAGATTAGATAAAAGAGAGTCTAAAGTAAAACTTTGGTAATAAAAGGTAGTCCAAACTGTAATTTTTTTAAAATGTAATCCATACTATATGTATGTTTAATATTGTGTACTCCACGGAATGCATTGGCCAACACAAATAGTAAAACAATTTTAACAATTGTTATAGCGTCACTTAAAACCCAGGGATACTACATGAGTGAAGCAAGCTCTAGTTGTCTGATCACCAATTGGATATATGGAACGATACTCTTTGGACCGACGAATAACCATCGGAGGTTTTCGGAATGACTTACATAGAAAGATACTGTTTTGGGCAATCTGAAGTGGACATTTCACCAAGTGTTAACCGGGGACTCTAAGGGCACTTCTTTATATCCGATAGATGACGAGGCAAGGATGGATTATAGATGAAACCGAGTTTATAGTAATTATCCAGTGACAAACGAATGCATTAAATATTATAAAGTTGAAAGAGTTTCTAAGAAATACTCCCTCTATTCCAAAATTATAGCTACCTAGAATTATTTAGGAGGAATTAAGAATCGGGTGAAATGTTTAAAATATCCTTATTAATAGATGGTGGGATGATGAGAATTAAGAGTATTATGGGTGGTGTGCGGGTCTTGAATGTTGATGGGATGATGGAGTCCATTAAGAATTGCATGGAAAGTAATAGGATAAAAATCATCTTTTAAAGCATCACCAACAGTGCGCCTAAAATCTACCCCCTAAATCTCTTTTTAGGATTCTATAATAAAGATTTAAGGGTTAAAAATATCCTTCCTTCCTTCCAAGAGATAGCCTAAAATTAGCCCCCTAAAATTAAAAAGTGAGCCACCTCCAAACTACCAACAGAATAAGTCATTTCCGCCTCCTGGCGGCGCATGAGCGATCACGCTTTCCCTCCTCGCGCGTGCGATCTGCCTTGGCACCGCCTCTTCTCTCGCACGTAATCTACCGTGCCACATCTTCCCTCGCACGATACCGCAACAGATCGTGCTGTCCCTTCCCTTGCTCAGCTAGGATCGCTAGCCCTTCCTCCGTGTCGTCTCTCCCTCCCTCCTCTCCGTTGGTCGCCTCTCCCTTCCACTCCCTACCCTTGCTTATCTTCTTGTCGCCTTTGCTTCCCCTTCCCCCCCCTAACCCCAAAAAAAACAAGGAGATATAGAGATGAGTCGTCCAAGTAAACTTATCCAAATGCTATTGGATGATGAGTCTTCATGGGATGATAATGAGGAATTTATTTTTTTGGTGGTACAAATAGTACACGATCTGGTACATGAATGTTTCATGAACTAAACGTGGCGGGTCTGTGTTTAGGAACCAAGTACTTGATCGAGCCAAGTTGGCTGACCATTAGAGACTATACAATGGCTACTTTTTAGAAGAACCTACGTACGGCCCTAATTATTTTAGGCACACGGTTTGTAATATTGTGTGTGTTTTTTTTATATTGATTAAATAGTGATACATGTATTATTCATTACTATCACTGATGACTGTGGCAGGTTTAGAATAAGATGGCATTTTTTAGCACATAGTGGATGCGGTGGAAGCACATGATGATTCATTTTGTGCAAAAAAGAAATGCCCAACCTACACTTTGGCTTATCATCCGTTTGCAAAAGATTACAGCGTATTCTGAATGTTGAGTTTATGGAATTGCAGTAGATTGTGGCACTCACCAGAAAACGGCGTTTTTCGTGAGAGTGATGAATTTTCGTGAGGTTTTCGATGATTTTCGTGACGGTGCATCGAAAACCCTCACGAAAACATATTTTCGTGACGACGGCGCGGGGCACGGGCCGGGCAATGGGCGACCGGGGCGCTGCGGCGGGCGCGGGGCGCGGCGGGCGGGCGGCTGCGCGGGGGCGCGGGGCGCGGGGCAAGGGCACGGGGCACGGGCGACCGCCCGTGCGGGCGGCAGGGCGCGAGCATCGGGTCCGGCGCTGGGCGCGGGGACAACGGGCGGGCGGGCGGCACGCGGGTGGGCACGGGGACCAGGCGCTGGGCGCGGGGCACGAGCGGGGGCGGTCGACGGCGGCGCGAGCCACGGGGCATCGGACGCCGGGCCTGTTTCTCCTCTATTTTCCCAAAGCCGAAATATGGGAGATAAAAAGGCATGCAGACTAATTAAGGCCACACAAAAATATAGTGTTACAGTGCATCATCACCACTCGACTAAAAAAAGTGCTAAACCAACGGTGGGTAAAGTACTTCTCCATCTGATATGCCGACCAAATCACCGGCATCCGTTAAACTTCGAAGTTAAGCGTGCTCAGCCGGGAGGAAGTGGGTGACCTCTGTGGTGCAACTGTTTTTCGTCGACGGTGATGGCATCACGAAATACGCCGGGTGGTCGCGGGAGTTTCGTTGAGGCACCCTCCGAAATAATTCGTGAGGGTTCCGACGGACGGATTGATGAAACGTATGAAGGACCTATCGAACCCCTCTGTGCGTTTTGTGGATGGCACAATAGGGTTTTTAGTTGGAGACAGAGCGGGCGTCCCGTTCTTCTCCAAATTTCTCTTTTATTATGTGCACTATGGGGCTCTGGGGTTCCTTCGGTTTTAGGAGTTCGGTTGAATCCACCGATCACGGGATTCTATTCGTTATCTTTCTCTAAGCCGTATAAAATAACGCGAACATTCTCCCCTTGATTTAGAGGCTTAAGTTCATTTCTAGTCTATTAAGTAAAAAGACAGTCTCTCCAGGCATGTGTCATCAACAACTTTAACGTATTAAGACTACAAGACT